>OY282644.1:133379817-133911736 GCA_958299015.1 Tetanocera ferruginea
TACTAGTTCTTCCCGTCAACAATGATGGGCCCGATTTTAAATCAGCGATTATATTTGAATTAGAATTAAAAATATTCTATTTTAAATTGTGCAAATAACTATTGTTAGTTCCAAATAATTATAAAATACCTTAAAGTAAAAACGTAAACTATAGTAGGTATGACAAAATAAGTTTTAAAATTTTTTTGGGAAACTGAAAATTTCAAAAGGAAAAAAAATATAAACAGTTTTTAAAGTTTCAATAAAATACACAACAAAAAAATGCCTTAACACATGCTACGAAATTTTCAAAAAAATAAAGCGTTCCGCACTCACATTTTTCAGAATTATGTTATATAAAACAAGTAAAGAAAGTCTAAAGTCGGTCTAGACCGACTATGAAATACCCTAAACCCACTTTTCAAAAACAAAAAAATTTTTATTGTAAATGGGCGTGTCCGTGGGCGCATGAAGCCTATATTTTACATGCATTTAAATGTTGATGAAAAATTTACACATACCAAGTTTTATTGCTGTAGCTCACAGTTAATGCCTTTATTGTGCTTTCGCTATGGAAGGTGGGCGAGTTCATGGACGGATTACTCCCAATTTTTGAACACACCTTAGTTTTGGTATAAAATGCATACATACCAAATTGAATTTCTCTACGACAAACATAGCCTAATTTATTGAGTTTTAAACTTAATGGGTTGTATGGGAGGTAGGCGTGTCCGTAGGCGGATGACGTCCATTTTTCGAAGACATCTTTGTGTTGATATAAAACACATACATATTAAATTTAATTGTTGTAGGCTAATTATGAGCTAAGTTATGCAGTTTTCAGTTTTCGCGTTGTATGGGAGGTAGGCGTGTCCGTGAGCGGATTCCAAAAATATTCAATAGTGCAGATCCTTGGGTTCATGTGATCATGTGTACCAAGTTTCATCCAATTATCTCAACTCCTTCTTCTTATCCTGTGTATACGGACAACACACAGACGGACAGACGGACGGATGGACGGACGGACGGATATGAATAACTCGACTCACGAGGTGACGCTGATCAAGAATATATATACTTTTCTATACCGGACTCGCTTCGTTATATGCGTTACAAACGTTTGCACAATGTTAATATACCCTGACCTTTCAGGTTTCGGGTATAAAAATATTGTTTAAAACTTTATTAAGAATTTTTAGAAGTGTATAACTTTTTCTCTAAAAACATTTCATCTGTATATAAATATTAAGTTGAATTGATTTTTTTTTTGTTAACTCTTCAGTACATATGGAAGGGGGGGGGGGGGGAGGGTTTAAACACCAAATCCCCTTGGCTGTGGTTCTAACTGGACCTACATGTTCTTTGGGAACAAACGGCTCAGGTATGTTTGCAAGAAGCTATGCATGGCATTATTTACTCTCTGAGGTTTGCCATTGTCTGCAGAGAGATGACGACTGATTAAAAAAATTAATTTCCATTGAAAAAATTTTTGTGTCAGATGGTGATCGACTGCTGAGATTCGCATGACACTTACTTAGCTCACACGGCCACGTTCGACACAAGCAATGGAGTTCATTCTCCCTATATTCCGGATACTGATAGTATATTTTAACTTTTTCATGTTTTTCGAGCTATTTTCAGACATAAATATGAAAAGTTGAGAAAATAAAAAGTTTTTAATGCAATACCAAGAGCTCTTCTTAAGTGAAACCTCAAGAAGTCTCTTATTCAATGTTTTTGTATTTGAAGAAGACGAAATTGTTAAAAAGTCATTGAGCATAACATGCAAAAACTATGTAAAGGAACATTGAAAGAATTGTCTTTTAAGCACAAAGTTAATTATTTAAGGTATTTCAAATATTTTTCGCGACCGTAGCCGTGCCTGCTAAGTGTGTGGCGGGCAAACTAAAGAATATATGGTTCGAATTATCATCTGATATAGAATGTTTTTTCAATTCACTTCATAAAAGTTTTATATTCTGAAAATTGTACACGGTTAAAAATCTTGGAGTAAATTTTAAACTTTTTTGGATTACATATAGGACACGACCAAAAAAAGATTACTTTTTAATCCAATGAAAAGTTTTAAATTTTCCAATCCAAAAAGGATTTATTTTTAATCCGCAAAAAGCTTAAAATTTTTTAATCCAAAAAGGAATAATTTTTAATCCACAGAAAGTTTAAAATATTATAATCCAAAAAGGATTAGATTTTAGCCCAAAAAAACTTTAAATTATTGTAATCCGAAAATGATTATTTTTTAATCCACAAAGGTTTAACATTTTCTAAACTGTATTAGGCGGTATGTGACAGGGCAACGTCTGCGCTGGAATACTAATGCTCCTATAATTTTGGAGAAAAACATTGCTGGTCATAACAGATTTTAGATTCAACGTCAGCATTAAATTATTCGTACAATGCATATACATAATGCTTACACATTTTTAAGTTGAAATTCATTCAATTCATTCATTAATTCATTAAATTAATTTGACGTAAATAGGGTTTTTCACTCTCAACATGTACTGATTATCAATGGTTTTCCGTTTTGACTCAGCTAAATGTAAATAAATAATCCAAGCATTGAGCAATAATGCAACTCTTAAGGAACGAGTATGTTATACAAAACCTTATAGAGGTATATAATAAAGTTCTTATATTGTCATGAACTTCACTATTTATACGTTAAGGGTATTCATGCAAATAGGCAATGCCTTATAAGTGGTATAAGCCGTATAAGTTTATCAGCCTTATAAATGAACTGCATGGAGAACCTTTTGCACAAACGAGACATATTTGCTCTACGATTTAAGGTTGGAAAAAATATAACAACACTGGTTTTCATGTAAGCATGCTCATTGACGTAACATTTTTCCGTTTCGTTCCTTTTCGTTTTTTGTCGTAAGTGAGCAGCAGCCTTTAGGGGAACAATCGATCTGACAAACTTATACCAGCAATCAGCTGTTTATAGGCATGCTGAAAGTTGACTGTTACCACCTCTGTCCCAGCCCCAAAAATTATCGAAAAGAAAAAAGTGTATAGACCATTTGAAAGGGCTTAATTTGCACCTTCAGAATATGTAAATTTTATAATTTGCACCCTTATAGTTTTAAAAATAAATTAGATTGAAAATGGAGTAAATGATGCAATTTTTAAACTGTCATATCTCGCTTAAAAATGCATATTTAAAAGTGCACCTTGGCCCAAAAATTTGCAATTTTGTTATTCTAATTTGCACCTTCGTTAAAATAGTAGAAAATCAATCGGTTCTTCGTAAAAAATGTAAAAATACATAAATCAAAACTGCGCATGCGCTGTCCAGAAAACATATACATAGTTATACGACTCTCGTGCACGGTGCGCGCTAGGGCAATTTTTTTGTGGCAATGTCTAGCTGATCTAGATATGACTTCATCAAAATCAGTATATATAATGTACATATAAAGTTCATCACTGATGCATTTACTAAAGTTGATATTGGAGGCCAAATGATCACAGTAAGACTTGTTATTGTACTGTATTGATTTGTCACAATATTTTTTTTTTATCATAAGATTAATACTATTATAGTCTATACTTTTTTATCAATACTTAAAAACAGAGATAGTATTATAAACTATAAATAGATAAACCTCATCACAACAAAGTCCCTAGTGGAATGCGCGGCGCACGCGTGTTACTGATATGACGCGTGCGCAGAACGAGCTATCGAATTAAAACGTTTTTTTGCATTTTCAGAAAAATTCGACGTATTTTTCGACTTAGTCCAATGGTGCAAATTAGAGGAGTAAAGTTGCAAATTATTGACGCAAGGTGCACATCGAAATATCAATTAATTACCGAGATATGAGCATTTGAATATTGCAAACTTTGGCATTTTTTTTTTGCAAAAAGTACGAGGGTGCAAATTCTAAAATGCTTATATTCGGAAGGTGCAAATTGAGCCCTTTTTAATGGTATATAAACTTTTTTTTTTTGGATAATTTTTGGGGCTGGGACAGAGGTGGTTTGACTGTTAAAAGTTAACAGCTGACATATCTCTGCAAATGTACAATCGATTTTAGGGGACTTTCACACAATCTGCCTGATTAAAATAACTAATTGCCCAAGATATTAGATTGCTGCTTTGCATGAATACCCTTATTATGTGTTATAAAACACTGTTTAATGTTATAACATGTTATAATGTTAATGTTATTTGGTTTAGATTTTATTACAAATTTTGTTTCATTTATTTTATAAATTTTAATAAACTTAATTTAATAAACTTCGGATGCTTTAACAACTATATTAAGCGTAAATTTCGTAGTAGTAGAAGTTTTCAATCTTAGGTAACATAAACACTATTTCCTGAAAATATTACTTTAATGTAAATTCGTAGTCTAAAAATAGTCTTAAACTTAAACTCGCGACCGTAGCCGTGCCTACTAAGTGTGTGGCGGGCAAACTAAAGAATATATGGTTCGAATTATCATCTGATATAGAATGTTTTTTCAATTCACTTCATAAAAGTTTTATATTCTGAAAATTGTATTTGTTTATAAATTGCTAACTTATATCAGTGAAGACTATCTCAAAATTATTTAAAGCAAAATAATCAAAATTTATTAAAATAACATATTGTGAAAACATTTTTTTCCTGTTAATAAATGAACAAAACATTTTTTAAAATAACATTTTTATGGAAAAATTTCAAAATAAACTAAAGCAACTTAAAAATAATTCTAAATAGTCGAAAGTAAGTAAATTTTACAATCAACACTCAACAAAGCATAAATAGCAAAAACATTAAAGGCATCTAAATAAAGCGGATATACAAAAAGAAAAAAAAAAACTATTCTACATATGATGAAATGTATAAAAAGCTTAAAAAAAAATAAACAAAAAGCCAACTAAATTTTATTGAATATTTGCTAAATACGCGGCGTGGCGGCTGCCATCGATTTGCTTTTAATTGAAATGAATTTGACTGAACCTAAGCAATGCATGAAATAAAATAAAAAACAAAAACATAATTGAAAACAACAACAATAAAATAAAAAAAAAAAACAAAAAAATCGACGCTGAGATTCTAAGAAAAATGTTCAAATTAAACAAATAAGCAACAGCAAATACGAGTAATATTTAAAACAGCTAAATATAAGCTTAACGCGTAGATATTAAGAAAGATAGATATTATTGTACGAGTACTTCGTTGCACACTCATATATTTAGATACACAGATAGATATGAAGGCCTAAGCAGAAACATCAACATTACTACAAAAGCATCAAAAAGATTCCAAAACAAAAAAAAAAAACAAACGATTAAGTGCGCTAAGTTGAAAATAAAAAAACAATTATTATGACGATTAGGTGAAGTCAGCAGCTTGGAAAATATGACGAAATAAGGCATGACGATTTAGTTTAGTTTGTTTTTATATAACAATAAATGGATAGATAAAAAAATATCGGCTATTATATTTTCAATATTTTCTTATATATAAAAATCTCGTGTCACGGTGTTAGCGTTTGAACTCCTCCGAAACGACTGGATCTATTTTAATGAAATTTTTTTTGTATATTTGGTAGGTATGAGAATAGGTCGTAAACCTCCTAACTACGATGTGCGTGGCACTTTTACAAGAACACAAATTTTCTTCATTATTGTCGTCTATGAATCACACATCAAGGAAACTTAGCACGAACTTACTATTGAGTCTTGATCTTCGACTGTTAAATTTGAGCGACCTTTGAGCGACTACTATGGGCATGGTACCGCCCATAAAGTTAAATTTTTTGATATCGCTCATTTGGAACAAAATATTGTATAAGAATGAAACTCAGTGTGATGTAACTGATTGGCCAGGTCTTTGAATTATAAAACAGGCAAGGGTATTGGAAAACGGGGCTTGGCTCCATCCATACAATAAAAATTTTCGATTCAGAATAGATATAGAAGTAAAATTCACAGAACACTTAAACTCAAAATGGAGTTACTATTTGGTGGTGTCCTGCCAATGGAACCGGCATTGTACAATGTGTGGATCCGCGCATATAAGACACATTTTTTTACATTGAATCGCTTTGGAAGTAATATTCACATATTAAGAAACTCGGTTTGGAGTAACTATTTGGTGATATCCTACTACTCGGAAGTACTCGCAAACTAAAACGGGTATTGGACAAGTGGTATGGCTTCGCCTACAAAAGAAAATTTTTTGTATTTAATAGTTTTGAAAATAATGGTCACAGAATATTGGAACTCAGAGTGGAGGAACAATTTGTTGATGGGCTTCTATTGTCAAACTGGACAGACATTGGACAAGGACGGCAGCAACGCACCGGGTACCAACTAGTAATATATACATTTTTAGTACTCGGAAGTACTCGCAAACTAAAACGGGTATTGGACAAGTGGTATGGCTTCGCCTATAAAAGAAAATTTTTTGTATTTAATAGTTTTGAAAATAATGGTCACAGAATATTGGAACTCAGAGTGGAGGAACAATTTGTTGATGGCCTTCTATTGTCAAACTGGACAGACATTGGACAAGGACGGCAGCAACGCGCCGGGTACCAACTAGTAATATATACATTTTTAAACTTGGTAATGTTGCATATTTTGGTCTTAATTAACTATTTACTAGTTGGCAACTCCACTTCGAACTTGTGATCTAATCATCATTAGATTGATAAAAATGCACGATAAGAAATGATGGTGTCTGAAACTCCATGTTGCTCAGTGTCATCCTGCAGAGACGTTTTAACTTTGCAAGAATACCAAATTCAAGCATGGTTTTGTATAAAGAATTCTTGGGTGATATTTAACTCTTTTTTCTTGGGTGTTACTTCATTATGAAAAATGAATATCCAATCCAATAATAATAAATTTCTCATATGAATAAAGCTTTCCGATACACATTTCTCTTTTCAAACTTATTAATCTTCCGGTTATTTGCACCACAGCAGGCTTGAACACCTGATTCAAAGATCCTTGATTAAAAGCTTAAACAAAAATAATAAAATATGTTGAAAAGCACTGTTTTGAGATGGAGCAACTCTCGGGGCATATCTCAGCATCATTTACAGGTATATGGTTTCGCTTTTACCGTGCATAGTTTATTTTTTTCTTAAAAAATTAAGTTTATGTTTTCATTGGTACTTGTATAAAAAAAGTTGACACAAGTTTGTTGTGCCATTTTCAAAAACATGAATAATTAGGTGGACTAATGGGTGTTAAAGTACAATTGACTGGAGTAAAAGTTTTGGGAATTGGTAGAAAACTGCTCAGTTAAGGAAATTAATAAATAGATGATGTAATTCAATTTTTAATTTTTAATTTGAAGCAATTGAATGAATCAGAAATACTTCCTCTGCTGTACTCCTCACTTCATTAAACAGTCCGTATAAAAACTTCTTCTAAGTAGTGAGTAGCGATAACAGAGACTCAGCAATGAGGTCTTTTTCGCAGTTATACTCCCACCCCCCCCTCCGTCCCAATACAATCCAACGGAGACAAATTCATTTAGTCGCCTTGAGTTCTTCTTGTTTCTTTCCTATAAATGTCTCGTTTATCGCTTTCCGTTTTTCGCCCCCTTTACGTTTTCTTCTTCATCACGTATCGACTCACTAGTTGTCTGCCGCTATGTTGGCGACTTTATGAACGGAGTCGTTCGCTTGTCTAGTTTTCAATATCATCATTATGAATCCAACCCCTCCCTCACAACTACAGCCCACCATTCAGCTGCCACCCCTCGCTCAAACGCTACTCCACCATTTCGATCGCTTATTTTGTGTGCTGTTTTAGGAACGGTGTACGTGCGTCTCGTACGCTGCTGTTGCCGCCGTCATAATGATGTCGACAAAGCAGATTATGATGATGACGATGATGACGCTTCTGATGCCGACAATACCATGATGAAGTGCGGGCGTGAGATTTTAGTGACTTCGTGCTGGCTTCGTGTACTTTGTACTTCGTCTTTTGTTGATTTTTTTGTTTTATTTATTTTATCGTTTTATTATTCTTGTTTTTTGTTTTAATTTTTATTGTTGATCTGTGTGTTGTTGTAGCAGTTATACTTGTAAATTGTTTGTATTGTTGTTGTATTACGACTGAAATGGAATGTGAATTGGGTATCGGCTATTTGCGTATTGGGATCAGGGACTCATCAATTAGTAAATTAATTTAATACCAGAATTATGTGGATGTTATTTTTTCTTTTATTATTTCTTTTGGTGTTGTTCTTATTACAATTGTTGTTCTCTTGACATTCTTATTTACATCAATTCATTGAAGCAATACACTTCGCTGAAGCACTGTTACAATTAATCGTGCGGATTTAATACCAATTAATTTTCATATTTTTTAATTCATTCACAAAAAAATCAGTTTTATTCTTGTATCGAATGTTTTCTGGTAATGTTGCAATATTTCAATCGTTGTTGAATTTATTATCATTGCATGAATTTAATATACATACGTCTAATGCAGTTTAGTAAAAAAACTATTAACTAGTTCAATTTTCAAACTTTTCAGATTAACTTTTAAGCTGTTTAGATGATTTTTTCATCCTTTGCTTTATTGAAGGAGCACATATGTACTACGTAAAATCAAACCTTCAAGGTGATTTTTTTAACTAGTTAGTTTAATTTTTTATTACACAAATTAAGTTTTTAACCATTTAATTATATCATTTTTTATATTGACAGTTTATACTTTTCTGTTGATTTTTGCATTTTCAAAATTAATTTTGTGTACACCGATGGTTAAATCAAGAAAAACTGATAGAAATAAAAATGAACTTCCAAGTAACACTTTTTTATGAAATTTTCAATACTTCATTTTATTTTACCATCACACAAGTTGAGTTTTGCTTCCAGAAAAACGTAAAAATAAAGTTGTAAAAGGAAGTGGGCGGGGGAGCAAAGTCACTTTTTCGATCAACAATCATATAAAAAATAAAACTTTACAAAGTAAGATGAAATGCAAAAATCGAGTTTACATTTTATTTAAATGCAAAATAAGTTAGAAAAATGCTTCTCCTGTAAAATTTTGTTTATGGCGCTGACAATTTTACGGCGACAAGAGCTCGATGTATTTTTGATATTTTATAAAAAGTTGCATGTTTTTAAAAGAACAAAATTCAGTAGGGGAGAGTGGGGTGTTGTGAGATAGGTATCGTCCAAAAGATAACTTCTTTAAAAGTTAATATTTTTTTTCTGGAAACATTTTTTTGCTTAGTTTATTCAATTGCCTAACATCCTACGATCACATTTTTTTTAATTTTAAAAATTTCAAGAATTTTCTTGAAGCCTGAAAAAAAGATGGGATTTTTGGATTTTAAAAAATTATGGGGTGTTGTGTGACACTAATATATATAAAAAAAAAATGGCATTTTTTGTTTAAAAGTCTGTATTCAAACAGGAAAAAATAAAAATACAGACAAGAAAATTATTCACTTTCATCTGATTCGGCTAATTCGCAGCGAGCGCAGTGAAAATGACCGGTTTTCATTTTGGTACACTGCAGATGATCAGTTTTGTTTTCGTCCAAACTTTTTGGCACGTTTGACCTGCAAATGATGCAAAAGTCAACATCTTCCTCACCTGATAACAAAACTATTTCGTGTGACGAATACGCTTTGCTGGTCCTTCAGCGATTTTTTTTTTCGTTTTTTTCCTTCTTTTGGTCGAAATTTTTCCTCAATAATGCCACATTCTTGAAAGATGCAAAAACAGTTGTATACATAGGTTTCCGGCGCGTTTTGATTTTTGGAATAGGGGATCAAACTTCAGAGGATTTACCTTCTTTAGTGCACTGCTCAGCTCAGACGCCATGAAAAACCAATTTAATTTGTAAAATACTAGAAACACTGGTTTCCCGCCAGTTTTGCCACTTTGCTTTGCAAGAAAATCGACTAATTTATCATTTGAAGCCGATGTGGAATAAATTTTATCTTCTACACTCAGAAAAAAGTGTCTCGGAATATGATAAAAAAGGCATCATATATAGAGAAAAATGGTATAGACTTTGCTCCAGAGAATGCTATTCTCTAATTGCGATACTAAAAATTCTCTAAAAATTATAAAAAGGTGCCATGAAATAGAAAAATATATCGTTTTTAGAGAAAAATACTTTTTTTTTTGAGAAAATATTTGTTTTTATTGAAGAAAATACTTCTCATAGTGAATTTTTTATCAAAATATAAGAAAAGTTTTTAATTTTCAATAAAATTTCTCTATAAATGAGAAATTTTTTGTGCGAGAAAAATACTTATCATTATTAGAGACATTGAAATATTTCCATTTCCTAGAAGTAAAGAAATATTTCTTCGAAAATGTGAAAATTTATTCTAATTGTAAAAAATTTTATTTGAAAAAGAGAAAATTGCTATTATCAAAAATAGAGAAATTTTTTACCGGAGCAAGGTATGTGTTTTTTTCTCAGTGTACTTTTCCATGTAACGGGTTCCATACACTCTCGATTTATCAAGATTATATGATTTGCAGTGGTGACCGTGGCATGCAGGTTAAGTGTGTGGCTTAGTATGCTCGGAGCCCGGGTTCGATCCCCAGCCGCGGCGAAAAGTTTTTTTCAATCAAAAATTTTTCTGATCGGTCACCACCTCTCTGCAGACAATGGCAAACCTCAGAGAGTAAATAATGCCATGTAAAGCTCCTTGTGAACAAGAACTTTAGCCGTTCGGAGTCGGCATAAAACATGTAGGTCCAGTTCTCGGTCAATTGTGTGCAAACATTTAATAACACACACAACACAATTGATCATAAGAAGCTCGGTCAAAGTCCTTTCAAGGGCTGAAATGGCCAATTTGTTTGTTTGTTTTTATATGATTTGCAGACAGCCCGAAAACAATTATTTTCTGTGCCAATTTTTTTGATGGCTTCCACTAGGTGGATGGATGCCCCATTTCCTTTTGGCTTTGTTGATATTTTATATGCATTGCGTGGCATGATGGATATAAAAATAATGAAATAAAAACAAAATTTAAGTGTCTCACAACACCCCATATTTACTGTCTAAAGACACCCCATATTCGACATATTAAAATGGCCGTTGCGCCAATATCACATACAATATTTTTTGCAAAATCACTTCGGTGGGTTAAAGGCAATGGAATATAGATAATTTTAATAAATATTTACCTTTACTTTTAATTAGCAATGTTTCTGAAAATTGTACAAAGGCAAACTATACAAAAAACTTTTAAGAGTGTGATCAAAACTCATAATTGTTACAGACACTAGGAAAAGCTAAAAGTTTTGAAAAAAGAAGCTAAAAAAAATCCATATTTTTCATACAACTTCAAGTTTTATTTTCGTTTTAATATAACATTAATTTTTAATATAGGTACATAAGTATCATGACCGTGGTGACCGTGCCATGCAGGTTAATTGTGTGGCTTAGCATGCTCGAGAGCCCGGGTTCGATCCCTAGCCGTGGCGAAAAGTTTTTTCAATAAAAAATTTTTTCTCATCGGTCACCACCTCTCTGCAGACAATGGCAAACCTCAGAGAGTAAATAATGCCATGTAAAGCTTCTTGAGAACATAAACTTTAGCCGTTCGAAGTCGGCATAAAACATGTAGGTCCAGTTCTCGGTCAATTGTGTGCAAACATTTAATAACACACACAACACAATCGATCCTTAGTAGCTCGGTCAAAGTCCTTTCAAGGGCTGAAATTGCCAATTTGTTTTTTTTTTTACATCAGTATCAAGGTACAAATTGTAAAAAGCAAAAAATCATATGGTATATATTTATTAAGCAAAATAATACCAGCCTTTTTAATTCAGAATGACTTACTTTACATTAACTAAACTAACTTTTCATTGCATTAACTTTAATTTCATCATTTAAATATAAATGAAAATAATATGTATATTGAATTGATGTATATTGAATCCTATTAAGAATAATTTTCTCATGGGAATTGTAAAAGGGAGTTCTCATTTTTAAGACAGCATGATACAGACATCACATGTTATGTTAAAAGTTTTAACTTAAAACACTCATGAATATTCACGGTTGATGAACAAATTTGTTTAAAATTTTCCAAAATTTCTTGAGCCTTAAAAATGGGAATCTCCTTTTTTCAATTCTCTGGAGAAATTTTAAATGAAATTGAAAGTTTGAAAAATTTATCACTGTCGTGCTAGGAACTTATATTATTTCAACGTGGTTTATATCTCAGATATAATTAATCCCTCTTCATCAGATAAATCGGAGGAACTGCAGCTTGCATAAGCACTACGTGAATCTAACAGACGTATGAGATCATCAGTTACCTCAAAGTCATGACATTTTTGAAATTTTTTCAGTGAACATCGAATATTAAGCAACGAGCTAGGCATTTTAATTTGAAATATATTTCTTTGCTTAGTTTTTACAATTTTCATTGCACTTAAAATTATTTCAACCTCAGCGTTACTAAGTCGTAAAACTAAGAAACTGAAAACCAATTTGACGAGCTCAGAAAAAGGATTTTCAGGCAACGAGTTTTTAAAGTGCTTTACTTCTACCCAAAACTCAATTGTAGAGGACAGGCTTGACCATTTACGTGTCAATAGTTTTCGGCATTGAAGCTCAATCGAGGTAACTTCGTCTGCGGAATATTTGGACTTTTCATTTGCAAAATGAGAAAATATATTTGGCTTAACAACGTTATGAGAATATTCAATAGAAAAAAAAATCGATCTAACATTTATTTACATGTGAAACGAGAGAGCTCTTAAGGGCCCAGCGTTGCTGCCAGATGCGAATTTTCATGACTATACACTAGAAAATTTGTATAGAATTTTTACACCGAAAAAAACACCGTGTCACAATGCTAGAAATTTATATCCGAAAGGGGATATTTTTCACACCGATCGGTGTTAATAACTAAATATCCGAATGATGTTGGTGTCAAACCCTGTCAGGTGTTTATTTAGAATATGCAAAATTATGATTTTTTTCAACACCTAAAGGTGTAATTTTTTACTATTCGGAAATATGTGTTTTTAGAATTTTAATTTATTCATTCAAAATGCTAAAAATATTGTTAAACCAAATATAATGGCATTCATGCTCGAAATTTGGATTGGATTTAATACTATTTAAACCGTTTTTTTTTTTTTATTGCTTCAATGTCAATTTTGGCCAGTACTGATTTCACGAACATGACTTATAATTCTGGACTTTTATTTTCAGTCTTGTGAATGTTCAATTTTCAATTTGTTTGTCAATGCTAACGTGATTTCCATGTTGCTTTTCTTCTTTGTCTTTCTTATTTTACACCGATCGGATAAGTTTGTCATATCACACCGGGTAAGCGGTGTAAATAAACACCGTTCGATGTAAAAAATGTCGCTCACCGGTGTAAATTTATTTTGGAAATTTTTAGTGTGTACTTATTTTTGCCTTACAGTATTGCATTTAAACGGCAAATTTTTTAATTGTTAATAAATCTAAAAAAGGCTGTTTTCAAAGTAAAAAAAGGCTAAAAAATCACGAAGCTAAATCGTAAATTTCGAGGCTAAACCGCAAATAAAAAAGCTAAATCTAGCCTCGAAAAGGCTAAAATGGCCGCACTGCTCACAACACCCCATGTCTCACAACACCCCACTCTCCCCATCCTACGTTTTGAATTTACTCATGCTCAATCATAAATTATTTTCTTAACTCTTTAAATTTTTTTTTACTTCCTACTTAAAACAACCAAAGTACGGGAACAAACCTTAGGTATGGCTGCAAAAATTCTAAAAAATTTTTGTATTAAATAAATTTCATAATTTCTCTTCTTGTGCCATAAATGTTTCTCTTGATGTTATAGTTTAAACAATTAAAAACCTGAAAGTTGCATGAAATTGTTAAACTTATCTTTAAGTTTTGTTTAATAACTTAGTTGCTGCTAGTAAATGCGATATTTTAATCTATTTATTCTGTCAGCTTGCACAACTGTTTCACGCATGACTAAGATTTAAATAAAAACTTTGTGACACACGAACTTACTGTTGAAACCTTGTAAAGTAAAGTTAAGTGATCGTTATACGAAATATTTGAAATAATAAAAATATCATAAAAACATCACCTGCAGTATAAAATGGATTGATTGATTGTATCTTATAATTGGCAACAAGTGTTAATTCTTAATTTAAGGTTAACACTTCATAAGGTTAGTGATTTTATGAAAAGTTATACCAATAAAATCGAACCACATTTCGCTCTTCTAACAATTCCACCCTGCATGACTCTAAGCTAAAAAGTCAGAGTGTTGCAGTGTAGTGAGCACGACCCAGCTTATGTCCAACTAATGACGAGGCAATCTGTTCACTTAATATTGCATTTTGTTTTTTTTTTAATTCTGCGAGCACTTGAGTGTATAACGCTGCCACGTATTAATAATTAATAAATGCAACATTCCAGTTTTGCGTTAGAGTCACAGCTCTTGTTTTGTATTGAAAAAAAAAAAATAATCGTTCGCTTTACTCCACCCACAGACGCCACCAACAACCTAAATTCTTTATTTTTCTTTGCTAAATCAATGTGGCCAAGTGCGTTGATATAATCATAATATTTTTTTCTTTGAAAAATTTTATTTTCAAAGTCTGTCCGTTGGTCGTCAAGCCGTCGTCGGAGTCGCCTGTCTGCATTATTTGCAGTTTTGAATTTTTTTTTGCTTTTTTTTCTATTATTTATTTACTTTATTTGCATGCGTTGATTTGTGCTTAGATATGTCTGGCATGTTGTTGCTGTGAATGCGTACACACTGTTCTGCTATCTAGCTTTTTACTTATATAGCAGCTTGTTTCTAGTACGTCTAACGCAGAAAATTAAGTTGTTAATTTGAATTGACGGATTTTGTTTTTTTTTTTCTGGTAACTATTTTTATTTATTTGTTTATTTCTTAATGCTTGAGTAATGTTTGTATTGTAGTTGTAGTAGTTGTACTATTGCTGTTGTTGTTTTTTGTCCATATATATTGTTGTTTTTCATTGAAATGATTTAATTAACTAATTTACGCGGTTGGCATAATTATTTGATCTATTTAGATTTGCTTGATTATTCTTTTTACGACTTAGCTATGCGGAAGTTTTCCAAGATGTCTGATTTGTAGAAGGTGTCGGTGCTAACGGGCACTGTTTCCAATAATTATACATTGCAACTACAGAAATTATGACCATATTTAAAATATTTGTACGACATTATAAATATTTAAATATATTTATTATACAAACATAAATATTTTGTTCATATCGTTACCTTTGCGCAAAATTATCGTATATTTTTATTAGATTGTCGTATATTTTCTGTGATTTGCCAATTTTTGGCGTAATTATATACGGTAATATCACGCAAAGGGGTAAATATATATGCTTTTGTTTGCATTACTTTAATAAAACTTAAAAAGTCCGTCGGAACTTGAAGTAGCACAGCAGAACAACAATGCAATTTTATTAAATTTCTGGTTTAATATGTGATGATTTCTAGTGGATTTCTTTGGATTTCTTAATATGAAATGATTAATTTTCTGGTTATAAAATATTTGTGTTAAGAATTAAGGTATTGTGGTTTTGAATTAAGATATATATTTCTTTCCAAGAAAAAATATCTTGAAAAAGACTTTGTAATAAACTGTCTATGAGTTTTTAAAATTGTTACCCAATAAAAAAATAATTTTTACATAGTTGGACCAATGTATGTGTACAGCCTAAAAACTGAGTACGCTCAAGTGGAAGTAATATTTAAAATCAATACAATTTTGGTTTTGTGTGAACAAAACAATTAGCTTTTTCTGTTTAAATGTTTTTGATAAAACATTTTACCGAACATAAAATTGAAAAGCCCAATAAAAGATGAAATTTATGGTGTGGTGGCATTGACTCCTTGCTGAGGCTTGTATTCCGGTACCCGGACTCTCGAAATTTTGCTATACTTGCCTGCTTTCAGTACAGTTATCAATTTTCAAAATTTTAAAATGCAACTTTAATTTCAACGTGTCTTTCTCTTGTAATTATATTTGGGAATCGCAGTTCTATATTTTATTTTCTGGCTTTTACTTTAATTTAACACGCAAACGGAAAGTCGTAACCACTATAACTAAATCCTCTTCCAGTAAATACATTAATCCATTTCTGAGATCTTTTCGAAATATTTATATTTACATATTATTGCATGCTTTAAAAAAAAAAAATTGGAAACAAATATCAACTCAAGTTTCCTTTAATTTATTACTTGTTCGTTTAAGATTCTACGATAAGCATTTGAACAAGGTAAGGCACATGTACTTAAAATAAGTACGAAAATAAGGATAAACTTCAATTCTCAACATATATTTTGTTTTAAATAAATTCATAAGCAATATTCAGAAATGTTTTAGAACTGGACTTTAAGAGTTAATTTTTGACCACTACTTGACCAGATTATTGAAGAAATAAATTGTTACTAATCTTATCAAATTTTAACAACTGCTTAACTTTTTTGAAAAATATTATTTGAGAAAATTTTAATAGAATCTTGAAGTTTTATAGACAAACTGAATAAGCAGTCTTCCTATACTTGACCTCTAGTTTTGTGTTCGTATTGATTTTTATATGTGTTAAAAAAAGAAAGAAAATTAATGAAGGTGGTACAGTGTATTAGATAAGGTTTGATGATTATGGTGTGCGTTATTGTTAGTTAATTTTTTTGGTTTTAAAACAGGTTGGAGAATAATAAGCTTCTTTTTGCCAAGTATATCTTAACTCTGAAGCTTATACTGCAATGGTTTCGCTTTACTAGGTTGAATACAGTTGCGCCAAATGGGTTAAAACTAATTAAATCTTCTCTTTTCATTAAACGAAATATGCATTTTAATACATAAGACTCTTTAGTTGAGAGCAAATGCACTGTGTAAAGTGCAATTAATAATTGATGAATTAAAGAAAGTAAATTGTACGCAAAATTTTATTTATTTTTTTTATTTTATATATAATCAAAGTAAATCTATATAAGTAGATTTGTATATTAAAAATATAAGTTCATTCTAACAAATATAAGCAAGTGTTAAAATATTTTAAGCTGACACAGATACACACACACACACACACACAGACACACACACTTACTCACACTCTGTCACTTAAAAGTGAAACAATCTGTCAAAGTAAATATAAATTAATTATTCAAATTTATCGGTTGAAGAGCTTAGTTCAATTATGCATTATTGAAGATGCACAAACCGAAACACTCCCAAAAATCACTCCCACACACAAACACATAAGGTATATATAAATAAACAAATATACAATTATATAGACAAATATGCATGTCTATATATATGCATACAAACATACACACACACAAGCAATATTTGTGTTTGTATTAGTTTAACATGATAATAACTGAACATTTAAATATGCAAATAACCACAAATCTGTACACACCCACACTCAAACACACACAACCGGGCATACACACCCCCACACACACACACACACACACACACACATATATATAAAACAAACACATGCTGCCAAAATATACACATGTGTATTTGTATATATATTTTGTAAATAATATATATAATTATGTATGTGCTACTGTCTGTATTATTAATAATGCGTTGCAGTGTTGCAATTTGTAGCAGGTATCTTTGTGAGGGTTATTGTTATCTGTGGTTGTTCTAGTGTTAGTGTATTTTGTTGTTATTAAAATGTGCGATTAGTGCTAGTTGATGATGTTAGATTTGTTGTTGTTGTTGTTGTTGTTGTTGTTGTTGTTGTTGTTGTTGTTGTTGTTGTTGTTGTTGTTGTTGTTGTTGTTACTTTGGGCATTGTCGGCGGCTTTATCGTGTTGTTGTTGATACATACATATTCTGTGCAAGCCAACAACTGCGACAAAAACAAAAAACCAACAATCATCACAAATAATAATAATATTGTTTTGTTGCTATTAAGTGCAAATAGCTTACAGCACGGGTTCTCAAACCACACTTCGTAGAGCACTGTTGATTTAATGAAATTATTGAAAGAGGAAATAGTTACCATTGTTTGTTTTTTTTTTTTAGTTGTAGGTATGTTTATTAAGAAAAAAAATCAAAAAGTTACAAAATAGGTAGGTTAGAGTTGATCGCATTATATGGGGTAAAAAATAATTATTAAGACAACTCTTGAATGAAAGCTAGCATCGAAAGTGTTCCGAAAAACAGCCAAAATGGTCTTTTTGTTATAGCATTCGAATTTTCAGTCCTGTCATGAAGTGCAGTGACACCTTCATTGTGGAATTTGGTGTTATTGGCATCAGATGTCATCTTCAAATAGATAATTTTTAAGAGGTACTTGAGAAAAAAAAAAAATTGCCAAATATCAACTTGAAGATGACATCTGACGCCAACGCCACACGATGTAGTATTATTTCAGATCTATCCAATGGCTTTGAGTTAATAGTCACTTGTTCCAATAATTCGATTGCAGCCTGGCTGTGGGAAAATATGAAAATTACTCGTTTTTTAACTAAGTTTTTTTGATAAATATAAAGCAACACTCTCCAAGACGATACAGTGGTCAGGCAGCCTGTAGGGGGTAGACCCCATAGCCAACCTTGACTATCTTTTGAATACCTCTGGGTTATTTGGGTACAATGGCACTTTTACAAAAACAAAATGTATGCCATTTGGCAATCTACCCAACTATGCAAGGCAGTGTGAATACCTCTTATGTGATTTTGATTTACATTGAAAGTATCCATTTCAAACTATGTTAAAAAGTTGATTTGTGATTTTTAATATTCAAAGTTCAGAGTGTCTTTTTTAAGATGTATCCTCTTTAACCCCTTTTAAAATTAGCTTAATTGCTTTTTCAGTTATTTAACTTATAGAATTAGTAAAATGTACCTTCTCGTTTTTCAGCGCACAAGCAAATTTTTTTCAATAAGCTGAGGGTGAACATTTTTTTTTGTTAATTCTTATGCAAAATGTAAAGGCGTGAATTTTTTATGTTTGGAATGATACGTTATTATTGCAACCACGATTGCTTATTATAAAATGTTGAAAAAAAAACATAACTGTTATATAAAAATTTAAAAACTCCTGTTTAGGTTTTCTGCTGGGGAATACAATTAGCACACATGAATGACAATGTTAAGTTTTAATGAAAATCATATTAATTTGAAGGAAACCAGCTAGAAAAGAACAGTGAATAAAAGAAAAGCATAATTTTCAGCTTTCACTGTCAGCTTTCCAATTCAAGATCTATCTTATTTGTGCTGATAGTGTCATAATTAGTTATTCTTGGTTACTTTAATCAAGAAAACTTAAAACTTTCATATTTTGCTTCTTTGATGTTTTTGCGATATTGATTACGTAATAATAATTATGGATATAAAATAAACTTTACAATTACCAGATGCTGTAAAATTATCCAATTTTTCGTAAATATATAAGTTTTTATAGTTAACTTTATTGCCCAAATGGCAAAAAGTTCATTTTGTTTGCTTTTATCTTTCTTCTTTACTTTTTTCATTTTGGTTGTCATAAAAGTAATATGTTTTTTTCGAATTATCAATTAGATAATTTTTAATATTCAGAGACGCCGCATTGAATTAAATGATATATCATAAGATTTAGTTTTAGTCACAATATGTTGATATCGTTAATTTGCATGAAAAATCCATTAGCTTTCAATGTAGATTTTACAAAATTCCAAAACTTTGACAGTTCAAAACATGATATAAGAGACTCTCAGTTTCAAACTAACAAAAAAATTGGCCATTTCAGCCCTTGAAATGGCTTTGACCGAGCTTCTTATGATCAATTGTGTTGTGTGTGTTATTAAATGTTTGCACACATTTGACCGAAAACTGGACCTACATGTTTTGTGCCGACTCCGAATGGCTAAAGTTCATGTTCTCAAAAAGCTTTACATGGCATTATTTACTCTCCGAGGTTTGCCATTGTCTGCAGAGAGGTGGTGACCGATCAGAAAAAAAATTTATTGAAAAAAAAACTTTTGCCACGACTGGGGATCGATCTCGGGCGCCGGGATTGCTTATCCACACATTAATCTGCATGCCACGGTCACGACTCAGTTCCAGCTAATATAAAACAGGGCGCCTGCAAAACTTAGCTCAAGAGTTGCAGATTCTCTTCTTATGGCTGATATTCTCCTTAAATTTTTTTTGTTTAATTTTTTTTTGCTTTTTTTAAAGCACTGTTCTTTATTTGTTTTACTATCTTGATGAAATGAAAAGTCAAAACTAAGCTTGTATTGCGAGTATTTTGCCTAAATAAATATTAGAGTTTAGTGTGTTCCGTCTTCAAAAAGTTTGAGAACCAAGTTCATGTGGGTGTGAGTATCAATATATCGATGTATAGGTGTGCATGCATGCTATAGTATGTTTGCATTAATAAGCTAGCAGCTGCTATAACGACAACCATCAGCATATCAATATAATCAAAATTTATGTGATGGTATTTAAGTGTGCATGAGTTAGTGGGGGTATGTATGCGTGAATGTTCACTTGTGCGGGATAATGTTTTCAAAAGCAAACAATTGAAAATATTGTAAATTTATTGCTTAAAACTAAATTGTATGCGTTATTGTCGTAATTAAATTTGTCAAAACTACTCTTTATGTTTGTGAGCGAGTGTGAGTTTGAGTATGTGTGTAAGTGTATCATTGACTTCATCACTAACATAACTAAACAATGTGTCTTTTCATAGCCTGACATTTAGAAATTTAAATTGTTTGAAATGCATGCTGTTTTATGTGGCTTTTAAGGGTTTTAATGAATTGTTTGTATTTTATTCTAAATTCTTGTATCGCTTTAAATCTGTGACACCTTGTTATTATGTGATTATTGTTAGAGCAGTTAATCGCTGATATGTAATTTTTTGCTAACATTTCGATATCTTTTATTTACATCTCTTTTTAATAATTTTTTTAAACAAAATGCTCATGCTGCATAGTTTTTTCATTAACAGTTAAACTTTAAATTAATTTAAAAAAAACAAATTAAAATTATAATTATTTATGAATTTTAAAATCAGTTTTTAAAAACAAATGTACGCGCTGAATAGAGTTTTGGGATAAAATATACCCAGAACTTATTTAAGTATGTGTCTCTTTAACTTAAAAAAAAATTTGTTTTTAACCCACTGCTAACTCACAGTTAATTTTTCCAAAAATGAAACCAAAATGGATTTTATAGGTTAGTTAATATGTAAGCACTAAAAATTTTAAAAAATTTGAAAACCAAATTGTCTTAATTAAAACTGAACAAGACAATCATATTTGTTTCATGGAGGACGCTTCCATGAAAACATTTAAACCAAAAAAAAAATTGAACTTACCGAAATTTATGGAGTGTATATCTTAAAATACACCCGGAGAATTGAATTGAAGTGTCATAGCATGTCACCACGTAGATGGGTTAACTGAACCAATACAAATGTTCACCAAAAAATAAGAGGCTCTCAACTGGAGTTCATAAGCCACTAAAAAGAAATACTTCTTTAGTTTAGAGTAGCAGTAACTCCATCTCAGGCTGGCTTTTTCACAGAAATAAAACCCTCTCCGCAACAACAATAAAAACATGTAAAAAGTGTTGAGAAACCTTGGAAGAATCCAAAGTCATCAGCAAGGCTAAGAACGTATAAAAAGAAATCACTACAAACGTAAACAAAACCAAAGAGTCAAAACAAAAAATGTTCATGGCTTTAAGTATAAGGAGTTTAAAACAATTTAGGTATATTCATACATTTCTGGCATATTCCCGATATCATTTTCCATACATGTATTTTATTTCTTTTTGAAAATAGCTTCTTTATCTGCAAATTTATAAATTTACACTCAATTGGTGAAGTTAATAGAAATTATTTTTGTAAATTTTTGTTTTTATTTTAATTATATTTGTCTGTTTTATATATTAGATAATTGTTTCATCAAAACACTGATATACTTTATGTATAAATTACATCTTACTCCATACCTACAAACCGGAATATTCAGTTCGATTCGATCTGGCACAGAAAAAGTCCTCAATTTTTCATATTCGGTTACGTTTAATATCAGAGATTAAATTAAATATATTTAAAGAAAACGTTTAAAACAATTTATTACTCCTAGTTCTGTTAGAGCTCTGACAAGTGTATTGCGGTTGCTTAGATAACTGCGTGTTTGTTATTCTTTGGCTAATAATAAGTGTTACTCATACGCCACGTTGTTTTAGAGAGAATAAAGAATTCATCCAATTAATATCTATTTGATATTTAACTTTGTAACAACAGAATAAAATATGTTAAAATATACCTTGAGAAACACACAGAAAGCAAAAAAAAAAAAATTAAAATGAGTAATAAATATAATGCAATCTTGCAACATATAATGCAAGCTTGGTCCTCTACTGCAGAGTCCTCATAACTTTAATACTAGTATTTGACTCTATTTATACTTTCTCAAAAACCACGCCAACTTTCTTATAAATGACTGTTCACTGCAGCATTTCTGCTCATTCTCTGTATTATTTTCAAATCTGTATGAGACTATAACCCAAAAATACTCAATTCAATAACTTGCTTTAAACTGCTTACTTACCTAAGCATCTTTTCCAGCTGTGTCAGGCATTTTTCAATCTTGCGCGAACGTATTTTGGAGCCATACTTGATGTTGGCCAAGTTTTTTGGTTCCTGAAATTTAAACTTTTTCATTGTGGTTGTGCACTTTTCGATGCGAATCTAAGTTATAAGACTAAAGATTATAAAATTGGTGAATAACCGAAAATTAACTTCAGACCGGAAATCATTGCAAGATAAAGCAATGCTAGGATGTTTAACACTAAATAGCAATAAAACATGAAATATTGCATTTTTAAATATAGCAAACTCTATAGCAATTTTTTCATATTTCAATATTTAAATTTTGGTTTTTGTTTTGTTTTGTGGTTTTTTTTTTTTCACTTAATTAATTCCGGTGAAGTCTTGGCGTATGAGCGCTGTTGCCGTTCACTTCGTCACCGCTGCCGTACTTCAACTGCCAGGTTTTGATTGATTTTTCTAAAACTATTGCAGTAAGTATTTTGTTGTTGTTGTTGTATTTAATTGTTATTGTTGTAGCTGCAGCCACTGTTGATTACGTTTTCACATACTTTTTCAAGCAATATTAAGTTGCAGCAATATTAAAAAAAAGAATAGCGATAAAAGACTGCAAAAAGTGTTTTTTGTGTATTGAACGTTGTGTGTACATAACTTTGTTTAGATAAACAATATCATAAAAAAAAACACACACACACACATATATGTATATTCACAACTATAAAGTTCTAAATATTTTTTATCATCAGCCATTATAGTTTTGTTATTATTATAACTGTCTTTGTTTGTTTTTATTTTTTTTTTAATTTTAGCTCTTAATGTCTGTTGAATGATTTAGTTGCGTTCATGAATGAACCAGCCTGTGACTTGCATAAACTTAGCTAACGAAGAAGAGCGAGTCACTCAAAACACTCGTAAAGAAAAATTAGATCTTCGATTTTAATAGTTATGAAATTAAAAAGATATATTTTTTTCTATATCAGTTAAATTAAAATTAAGACATCTCGTCAAGAAAGTTAAAGCCAGTAAGTGTTATAAAAATTTCTAAGCACCCTTGGAATCACCATCAGCTTTAGCGCAAAACGGTATGCGAAAATTTGGGAAATGATAGCTTTTCATGTGTTTCGCAAAAAAAATCATTAACCAAAATTTTCAAGTTATCTCATTTGTAAAGGGGTAGTATGCATGCATTTTTTTTTTTTTTTTAAATAAGTATGAGTTATAGATGGCTTTAATACAGTGATTTCCATGTTTGAGGAAGACAAAAATAATTCAGTATTTTATGAAGTTACTGATAAACTTTTTTTTATTTTTCCTTTTATTTCAATTATTCTGCTAGACAGAAGGAATCACATTCTGAAAATGCAGTTTATTTATTGGTTAATTTTAATACAAGCTGTTTTATTACTTAGAAACTAAAACTTATTATTAACAGAGATTTTTTTTTATTTGCAATGGTAACATTTATTAATTGTAAGAAGATGTAAGAGAGGGGGAAAAAGTGGTTATGAAGTTAAGAAGGATAATTCAGAGTCGAGATATGCTCAGATGAAAGTTATTGGTTACCCGAAGCATCCTGGTTAAAGGTTTACTGCATCCATAGTCGGCGCGGTGATAGTAAGTTGAGAGCGATAGAAAAATTACGTTGTAACTTCTTTTCACAAGAGTTTGCATGCTAATTAACTTCAGACGGTTGGCAAAAGGAGGCAAGTTGAATCTGGCAGAACCGGAAAGACCACGAAGGGCGAAACGAATGAATCAAAGGGCGAAACTGTAAATTAAATTCCTTCTTGCAAATAACATCTAAGTCCCGCAAATAGCTTACAGATTGAACTGGCTTGCCGAGAATTTAATAAGTTCTCGTGAGAAGTTGCAGTCGTTTTCGAATATAACAAATGTTATAGCTTGACAATTACTGGCGTTGAGTTCTAGAAGAGTTTTGTTCTGGAAAAAAATGGAAAAGCAGACCATGATCTTGTCTTGAAGATAGCGAGAATCGGTATTAGTTTGTATGTCATCATCAGCATATGTTTGTTTTCATATAATCAGCATACATAGAAATATTGTATTCTTTGATGATACCATCAACATTAGAAATTGTTAAGACGAGTAAGAAAGGACCAAGGAGACTGCCTTATGAGACGCCAAAGGTAGCTGTAAAAGATTCTGAATTGAAAAATTTTAAGATGAAATTTTAACGGTGTTCTTCGAGATAAGATTTAATCCATGATAGTGGTAGTCGATCTACCTTTGAGGAAGCCATGTTGACTAGAGGAAAGATAGATTTTTAATGAAAGAAGAGAATGTTGTATTTAATACTTTAAAAAAATTTGGGAGTATATGATTGTGAAGAAATCATATACATATACACAAGAAATTGAAAATTTTAAATAAATTCAAAAGTTAAGACAAACCTACAAAAACTAATACGAAAACTTTACTCAGATGATTTCATAAAAAAATAATTATATCGAACCATTTCTTTTTAATTGGTTCAATTTTTTCAATAGTAGTGATTTTATATTTAACCGAGATATAATGGATCAATTTTTGTAGTCTTTTATTTTGAACTTTTTATTTGATATTTGTTTTTAAAGCTTAGTTATTGACAATGATAATAAAACATATGTAAATAAAAATGATTTTTGATATAATAATAAACTTATGGTACCTAAAATATCTGACAAGGACCAAATTACTTAGTTTTTTAGTATATTTAATATTTAATTTGTTTTATTATTATTATTAATAATAATTAATTATTTGTTTAATTATTAAGTATATTTAATTTGATTTGTGAACTCAAATAGTTTCAATCAGACAAAATATTTTTTAAAGAAAAGTTGGCCGTGAACGTCTGTCCTCGATGTTGAGCTCTCTTTGTAATACTCTACTCTTTTTTGTGATCAGTTTTACTAAAGGTTCGGCATTCAAGTATTCGGAGGATACATTCTTGATGATTCAAAAATAATTTTAATATCATAGCAATGTTAAATCATAATAATGAATTGGATTAAATTCTACATATTTTAAGAAAAATGAAGGCGTCAGACATTATTTATGTTTTTAGTATTAAGAAAGAGATTAATAATTTCTGCTGGCTTGGATTCCTTTGAATTCCTTCAAGTTCTTATCTTCTTCAAATTTCAAAACTTAAGTATTCCTGTCTGTAAATCTGACAGTCAAAAGCTTTTTCTATAAAAATTCTTTGCACCTCAAAATATGCATCTATATCGATGATTAGCCCATTTGTGTCTTTTACGCCTTTATTCTAATATATGATTTAGTGCCAAGCACATAATTTATCGTATTTAAACTTTCTTAATGTTTGTACAAACTATTTTGTTGCTGGCGTTTTATTTACGTTTGAGTTAATTGGAAGCGTTAACAAACAAACTCACAAACAACAAGTGTTTGCAAAATATTTCTAAAGTTCATCATATACACAGCACACATGGTTATATGTGTGTGTGTTTCGTGTGTGATTGTGTGAAATGCGATATGTTTGCCGTCTGTTTTCAGCAGAAATTTTGCTGATATTGAAAATGTTGCTGTTGCAGTTGGTCGCATGGTTGTTGTTGTTGTTGTTGTTGTTGTTGTTGTTATCGTTGTTAGTAATATTGTTATTGTTGTGAAATCTGCAGTTGATTATTATTGCATAGCCACTTGCTGTCATCATGGTTGTGTTTGTTGTTCGTACTTGTGTGATTGTGCACCTCATGCTTCATATCTCTATCTCTCTCTTTCATTCTACACTATCTCTCGGCAACTTCTTGCAAATGTTGTGTTGAACGCGTTTAATAAATATTTATTTAATAAAATTTTTACTTAATTATGAAATTCTCCCACTAAATGGCTGTGATATCTATATATATTTGTTAGTAATAAAACAAAAAAACAAAAATAATAAAATAAGTTGCTGAAAGAAACGTATTGATATGTCAGCAAACATTTTTATAACTTTTCAGGATTTATTTTGCTTATTATTTTTGGCACTAGTTTTAAGATTTCATGTTTTTCTTTATTTGATAAATTCAATTTCTATTAAATTCAATTTCTTTTTTCCCAAGTAGACATTATTTTTTTAATCTTTAAAATGCGAGAATTATTGACACGTTCTAAGCGTTTTCGAATTAATTTTAAGTATTAAGAACTTCGTCAAACAAACAGATTTTTTTTATTTTCTTAAAGAAATGAGAGTATAAATATTTATTTTCTTCTATTTTCTAATTTTAAAATTTATATATATTTATTTGAAAATTGGTAGAACTGGCACAAAACAACAATGAATATAAACACAGCAACAACAACCCAAGATATAATAAAACCTTGACATATTTTTTTTTTTCTTAACTTGCCTTCACTTTGCATTCGAGTTTCTTTGATGTTGACCTCCAATGCAAAATGACACTCTTTCCGAGTCACTACTACGCCACAAACATACGAACACACCTTAAAGTCCTATAAGTAAAAAAAAAAATATAAAGAAATAATTGTTGCTATTTTGATATGAAAAAATTGTTTCTTATTTTAATACCACTAAAGCGAATCACCGTGCTTTGTATTGGTGGCCTTAAATATTAATTTTATTTTGTTACTTTTTTGTTGCTTGATTATAAAAATAAATTATCAACACACACACATACCGAAATACCCACACACAAAATCATACCAAAACATGCACTCCCAACTCTTCAAACAACAAATAGAGCAACTAAAATAGTTAACAGCTTAGCATCTAACACAGAGCAGGTCAAAAGCTACAGGAAATATATGACCTCATTTTGCTTTTTGGGTGTCCTTTTCTTTGTCAAAGTATTTAGTTTTGTTTTTTTTTTGGGTTATGTTCTTATAGAGTGTCACAATTGATTTAAGAAATCCTTTAATGTGTATGTAACGCCTACGCCAACATCAACGCCAACTCCATTCGGCATTACAACAACAATACAAACAAATACAATTAGTTAAATTAAGGCAAGTCAACTATATACATAAGTCAGAACATAAACCAATAACAAACAAAAACAATATGAAAGTAATAAATATCCATATGGAGATATAGTATAGGTTCGAAGTTTATCTATTAATAATTTAAATCAATTGTTAGTGCGTCGAAAACGACATATTCAAGATAGATATTTTCGGTCTTATTCATTAAGATATTATGAAATAGCTTTAACATGTTGAATTTTTAAAAAGCTTTTTAGATTTAAAATCCATTTTAACATTTTTGGGTCGACAAGGAATAAACGCTAAAGTCGAGTTAAGACAAATTGAGGTTATAACTTTCATTGCGTTTTTTCGCAACGAAATACACTAGTACGCAAATTTTTCTGGTAGTACCTTAAAAATTAAATGTTTGAGGCCATCAAATCCAAACAGCAAAAGTCAGGGTACTCTGATATTTGGTTACAATTTTAACCTTAAAAATGCTCTTCTGAAATTTTGAAAATGAGTTCAGTTGTTATTCCTTGTTGACACAGATTTGTTATTCATAACGTTGTTATTAATGAGTTTTTGATAAGATAGGAACACTTTTGATAAATTCGATAAATTCAAGAATTTCGACTTAGAGTTATGTCTTACAGCGCGGTTTGTATGGGGTAGTTTTAACAGGTTTTTTTAAGGTCATTAGGCAACTTTTTGGCTAATACTTTAGGGTATACCTATAGCCTTTAATACTTATCGTTCACAGATATTATATATACTTAAATATCAGATATATCCTGCGCTGAATGAATATTTAATTTTGGATTTTGTCACTAATATATTAAAGTCACAAAATAGTAAAATATAAGAAGTAAAATGCATGTTTTTATATAAGAAAATCAATCATCAGCTGTTTATAATGTGCCTGCTTGCTTTGCTTTCTTTGTTTTTGTTTTGTTGTTCGCTTTGGCAGCATTGTAAACATTGGGTTTATGTATGCACTACTGTTCTAGTATACTATTTTGAAACCAGAGGTCATGAACCTCCTTCCAACTCAGTCAATGAACTCAAACTGTAAAATTTAACGAAATGGGTCTATGATCCGGTTAGATTTAACTGTTATGAAAAAAAAACGAGTTGGATCATCGTTTTATGCTTTTACCCAATAGAGGCGTAAAATTTTAATATTTGTTTTTAATGCAAATCAATTTGGATTCCACATCCCACTAGCACTAGCGAGTGTAGTTCGCAAACTATACATCGAACAGAGACGAAAGTGTAGCTCGCACACTAAATATCAGACAGAGACGAGAGGAAAGGACATACGACTTTTCAAAAATCGGGGTCTTAATTTTAATTTGAAATTAGTAGTTAAACTGACTGTTGCTCGCAAACTAGATATCGAGCAGAGACGAAAGTGGCACTAATGGAAAGTGTATTTGCTTCGCCTTCTTTTCAACTAATCAATGAACTCAACCTATCAAACTTAACAAAATGATCGAACAAATTTGAAATTTTGCTTGTTTCTTTTTGCTTGCTTATTTAATCACACTTACTTTTTAACTTTTTCTTTGTTTTGGACTCGATTAGTAGTTCATAATTGAGTGTTATTCATTTATTTGTTAATTTTCGGAAGATCAATAAAAATACTTGCAAAATGGACAAAACAATCGGACCAAAGAGACAAAGTAGAAGAGGTTACAGCTTAAACGGAATTCTACGTCTACACTTACGATACTATCGAAACTATTTCTTTTTTGATTATTTCTCACGACTTCATCAATATTTTAACATTCAAACAGTCAACAAATTTTGTTATGTATGATTTGCTGTGAAAAAATTGTCATTTATAATTTTTATTTCAATATTTTGAAATGTTTTGCCATTTTTATGTTTCTGAACTAGTTTTAAGTATTCTTGACAATATTTGTTCTCAGATGAGAATAAAAATTTCAAAATTGCTTAATCAAGGATTTATTGAAGGTTCCGCATTTTCTTCGTTGCTGGTCTTTTATGAATATATAATACTTTTGATATTTTCTTATAAAGGCTTTATAAGAGTTTCAGTTTACTTTACAATTTTGTATGAAGAAATTTTTCTATATTTTACTGTTTTAATCATCTCAAAACTTATTTTTCTTTTCAAAAAACAAATTGGCCATATCAGCCCTTGAAAGGACTTTGACCGAGCTTCTTAAGATTAATTGTGTTGTGTGTGTTATTAAATGTTTGCACACAATTGACCGAGAACTGGACCTACATGTTTTATGCCGACTCCGAACGGCTAAAGTTCATGTTCTCAAAAAGCTTTACATGGCATTATTTACTCTCTGAGGTTTGCCATTGTCTGCAGAGAGGTGGAAACCGATCAGAAAAATTGTTTTATTGAAAAAACTTTTCGCCGCGGCTGAGGATCGAACCCGGGTTCCGAGCATGCTAAGCCACACACTTAATCTGCATGCCACGGTCACCACCAATTTATTTTCCTTTTAAGTTACTTTATTTTCTGTTTTGAAAGCAAAGAGTCAGTCAGCCATGTAATATTGAATTATTTGCAACTTTATTTGACTGATTGGGAATGAGCTATTCAAAAATATTCAACAAATAAACAAGGGCTAAATCAAAGTGGCCGCTAAGCACGGTATAGTTAAAACGTATAATCGTAAAAGTAAAGATCATCCTTACCCGGTTAAATACTTTTTTTACCTTGGCAATGTATTATTGTTAAAAAATTTATAGTTCGTTTATTTATTGGAGTAGACTATGACTTCTTTAAAACCATTTCAATAAAGTTTAAAGTGGTTGAAACATTTCAACAAAAAATTTAAAGTCTGGAGAAATGTGATAATAATTAAAAATTTCTTCTCCCCTTAAGCGGTTGAACATCATGAAGTAAAGTCTTAATTACGTCACACGCACTTAAATGTAATTTCATCATGATACCGTTTTTTGTATCCATCATATCATTAGTGTCCGACCGAATATTCGGTTTCGGTTTCGGTTTCGGCCAGTTTCGGCTATTCGGCATCAATATGGCCGAAACCGAAACCGAAACCGAATAACTCTAAACACTAAAAAGTTCCTTAAAGTGGTATTAAAAATTATCTCTTTATTTATTATTTTAAAGTTGAACTTTAATATTCAAAGAATATTTATCGTATGTATACGTTATAATTATCTGTTTGAACTGTTTTGTTTTTGAAAGCTCTTAATAAAATTAAAAAAAAAAATAAAATGTTTTTAAAAACAAATTTGTATGTAGACTTTCAGTTTCGGTTTCGGTTTCGGCCGAATATTACAAAAATGGCCGAAATTCGGTTTCGGTTTCGGCCAAAATTTTGGTTTCGGTCGGACACTACATATCATACCATAATACCATACTATCATACCATATAATCATATCTTGACCAACGTATTGCAGCAAATTGACTTACATTCCTTGATATAAATTCATTTTAACATATCCAACAATTAACATATTTACAATAAATTATAATTACCATAAAAAAACCATCATATCATGTCATACTTCATATACTACAAACCATATCCACCAAACGGATATATTTAATATATTATGACAGTTGAAAAATTTAAGTGAACATTTTGTAGTGATTAAAACAAAACAAAAAATCATAAAAATTAAATAACCAAAACTAAAAAACAGTTATAACTTTGTATTGAAAATTCATAAATATTCCACGTTTTTTCCATTAAGGGCACACCTTCATTTTATATCATTGGAAAGATAATGGCACGTCCAAAAATACAAATTATGAAAACGAAAAACTTACAGCGTTGGTTGGTGGTATATCATACAACTTTGAAATAAAAAATGGGTTTACTTACTGCAAAATTTTTCAAAAGTTTTATATATTTTCCTTAAAAAAAGAGGAAATAACTTTTCCAATAATACCCTTTAAACAAAAATCGAAGTTAAATTAACAGAGCTATTTTGCTTCAAAATAGACCCTTCCTTGGTGTATGCATGGCTGTGGGTCCGCTAAAAACTCCTAAACAAAAAACCAATCCAAGAAAAAAATGTTATCCAAATTGGATATGATAAGTGCAACTGATATAACAATTCAATATGAAATGGACGGTAAACAAATTATTTTATGTATAAATTATATCATGTAACTTCTTCAAAAGTCTTGGCATGACTGTTCGTCGTCGAAATGCCTTAAGTCGCAAATCTGCCGCCCACAATATAGCACCAAGAAAGTTCGGCAATTATATGCACCTTCTGTTCCTCTTTTAACAAAGACTATCATATATCCTACTCGTATATATGAAAGTAATGGAATAATGGACCAGTTCATTTACGAAAGAATTTCGGAGTCAGTCATGTTCTCCTTTGTTCCCCTGTATTCAGGTATTGGATTGGCCAGCCTAATCTTTTGAGCTGAATCCCATCGAAAAATTGTTTGGCAGCCGCAAACAACGAGTTGAATCACCGATGGAGCAGTTGAAAATATTTGGAAATGACATAAAATTTTATCAATAACACTGTTCAACAAAACTGAAGTTTTTAAAAATCCCAAGAGGGATCACAACGGTTACCTAAGGTTTTGGGTTCACTTAATACGAATCTGAAGTCAGAATTTTCGGGTCACCCTGAAGTCAGATTTTCGAGCTACAGGGAAGGCTGAACCTTAACCCCTTACTCTTAATGAAATCAGTATGGCCAACCCACATTACTTTTACAACAGGAACACTTTTTGTCTTGAAACCCATCTTCTCCGACCCTTCCATATGGGAGCTCCCATACAAATTTTATGATTTTCATATATTTTTTATATGAACTTTTTTATTTAAACAAAAAACTCGACAAAGTTTCTGTTTGCCTATCTTTTATGTAGAATTCTTAAAATTGAATAAAAGAAATACCAAAAATAAATACATAGTTAAAATAAAATATATAAAAATAAAAAGAAAATTAATTTCAAGCAAATTTTTTGTATTCCAATAAATTAATATTAACAAAATTTGTTTTTTTTTTGTTAAAATCATAAAATTTGTATGGAAGCCTCATGCGGAGGGGTCGGAGGGAATGGGCTCCAAGGCAAAAAATGTTCTCTTGAAAAAGTAATGGGGATCGGTCATATTGATTTCATTAACAGTAGGGGATTAGGGTTCTGCCTCCCCTGTAGCTCGAAAACCTAGAGTGACCCGAAAATTCTGACTTCAGAATCGGATTAAGTGAACCCAAAACCTTAAGAAACCGTTGAGAAGCCCCTTGGAATTTCTTGAGTGTTGCACCGTGTTATTTAGTAGTTATAGAAGAATAGATAGAATAAAAGCCCCAAATATGTGCTGCCGTAGATCGACCCAAAGGATATAGGCCATTCTAAGCCTCATACAATTTTTTTTTTAAGTTTTATTTATTGAAAATTTAACAAATATTAATATGGAATTTAAAATTTTGTAAACTTAATTAATAAAAAAGTGAATGAAAGGGTTTTATCCAGTTGTATGGGCGAAAGTTACATGCATGGTCATTACTATATTTAAAACAATTATTTGTTGAACACACTTTTGTTGAATATTGTGTATAAATATCTAAAACGGTATAGAAGTTATGAACGACAAAGTTAAATGTTTTTTAGAAAAAAATTGATATTGCAAAAATTTTGGCAACTCTAGCATAAAAATTCCACAAATATTTAATTTTTTTTTCAAAATCGCTTTTCAATACCTTTCTAATGATACTTCATTAACAAAAATAGGGGCAACAGATGAAGGAGATATGATTTATTGGAAATGACTCCATTTTCCAAATTTTTACTTTTATCATAAATTGGTATCTCCAGAACTTCACAAACAAGGCGATAAAAAAAAAGCAAATAACTTATAATCTTATAAGTGAAAAAGGAGCCTATAGCAAAAATTTCAAATAAATCAAAGACTTTCATTGAGCGTGAAATTGAAAGGACTTAAATAAAAATATGTATTTTGATAAACAATAACTGTCTTTGTATTAATCATAATAAAAATATTATTAAATAAACCTATTTTCAAAAATTAGAAAAACTTCTGAGAGATAATTGAAGACATAAGTGAATGAAGGTGAAATATCGCAAAAATGTAGTTTCAGAAAATTGAATTCAAAGTTACAAAATTATACTGAAATCTATATAAAATCATTCTTTGTCAAGTTTGTCCTAAAAAGCCATACACGTATCTTCAATTGCCAACGACTCTGTATATATTCATATAGGCATTACATACTTTCAAAATTTATTCGTTTTTAAAGATTTGTTCAAGTCACAAAAGTATTATCGTTAATAAACTCATTTATGAATACAAACCGTTATTCTTTCGAATGATTAAAAAATATGCAAATAAAATAAAAAAAAAATAAAAACGTTTATAAAAGATAAAAAAAACATTCTGATAGGTATGCATAAGTATATGTACGTGTATATGAACAGATCTTATAACTTTGATTTAAAATTAAAGCTTGCGGTGGTAAAAAACAAAAAAAAAACAAATAGAGGGTGAGTTATGAAGCAACTTAAGATGGTTTGCAAAGATTTGCAAGTATTCAAATACTTCGCATAAAAGCACAGAGAGTTTCAATCTTCAATAATGTGTCTACTTACTTTTGTATTGCATTAAAGGGCAAAGCTTTTAAGCTGTTTTGCCTTCCAATCAATCCCAGCCCATTTTCACTCCGTGGGATTTGATTTTTTTTTTTTAACTTGCTTAAACACAGTTCGTGTGTGGTTCAGTTCGGTTTATTAGTAGCAAATAAATTTCCAATACTTCACCCTACAAGCCGCATAACAATACGCTGCCCTCGCCAACATACAAACAAACACTCACATTCACACACTCTAAGCCCACAAAAAAAAAAAAAAATAACAAATTCCTCATAAATACGCAGGAAAGTAGCAAAAACTCATCATCAGAAAAATTACAAATAAATAACAAAAAAAAAAAAAACAAAAAAAATAAATAAAATAAAACTAAGAAGCAAAGTCCAAGCATGAAATAAAATAAGACTGAAATAATAATAGAAACTCCCAATAGAATATGCGAAAATGTATTAAAATGTTAATGCTATGATATAAAAGTTGGTGTACGCCACACAACAAAAGTAAACACAAAAAAGCAAAAAAAAAAAACAACAACAAAACAAGCAACAATGGCAACAACATAAATCCTGCAACACAGAAGAAGGTAGGTAAGTAAAGAAACACACAAATAAAAATGTACAAAAAATAAGAAAATATTAAACAAAATGACCAACACATAAAATGGAAACAAGCACAAAAAAAAAATAAGGAAAGTAAAAATATGTCGGCTAAGTGGGTGGAGGCAGCAAACATTTTCGTGCGGGTTGTGTACAAAGCCAAAGGAATTGTTTTATATCCTTCATTTGTCCATTTAATGGCAGAAACGAGCGCAAAAAAGGACGCACAGGAAAAAAAGTAGGCACTAAAAAGCACTAAAAAAAGCAAAAGAAAATAAAAATATTGAAAAAAAAAAACTATAAAGAAAAAAGTAAACAAAATAAAAGCATTACGAAAGCAAGGCGAGGAAAATGTCCGAGCGTGAGTGTCAGTGTATTTGAGTGGCATGTCCTTGCATGTCCGCTCTTGGAATATACACACCCACACACACTAACACTTTAATCATAACAATAATTCACCCTGTTTTTGCTGTATTTTGTTGTCTTCTGTACCTTTTTGCCTTATTTTGTAGATATAAAGCGTTTTTCTGTTTTTTTTTTTTTTAATATGGTGCCATCTTCTTCTATTTTTGTTGTTGTTTGAAGTTTGTGGGTGGTTGTATGTATATTGTAGGGTAAGCTTCGGGCGGTTGCTGGCTTGACTAGTTTTTTGATCTTTACTTTTCTTTTTTATCTCGTTTTGTTTTTTGGTTCTTTTGCATGGGTTACAATTTTGCACTTTGTTGGCACTCACTCGACTCAGGTTCACATACAGGACGTGCTCATAGAAAACACACATACTCATGTAGATTCCCATGAAAATTGTATGAAAATAAGCATAAAAGAAAAAAAACACAGACGCAAACAGAAAAGGAAAAATATGAAAAACTGAGTCGACGAACGAGATAAAGACTGCAAACGCAAAACGGATTAAAATGTAGACACCATGTAAAAAGCAACAATAAAAACAATACGTGTAAAATCATACTATATCACTGAATTATGGCAAATGCGAACTTTCGTGTATTTAAAATATGTGCTTCTTGTTGGTACGCTTGAGTGCATGATCGAGTTTCTCAACACTCTGATCAAATATATCATTTCCCTATAAGCTCTGGCATATGAAATTAAATAAAACAACAGCCATACAACTACTTATCAAAAATTCCTACCATGCGTGATTTTTTCAAAATTATCTTAATACTTTATACTTAATACTTAATACTTTATACTTTATACTTTATACTTTATACTTTATACTTTATACTTTATACTTTATACTTTATACTTTATACTTTATACTTTATACTTTATACTTTATACTTTATACTTTATACTTTATACTTTATACTTTATACTTTATACTTTATACTTTATACTTTATACTTTATACTTTATACTTTATACTTTATACTTTATACTTTATACTTTATACTTTATACTTTATACTTTATACTTTATACTTTATACTTTATACTTTATACTTTATACTTTATACTTTATACTTTATACTTTATACTTTATACTTTATACTTTATACTTTATACTTTATACTTTATACTTTATACTTTATACTTTATACTTTATACTTTATACTTTATACTTTATACTTTATACTTTATACTTTATACTTTATACTTTATACTTTATACTTTATACTTTATACTTTATACTTTATACTTTATACTTTATACTTTATACTTTATACTTTATACTTTATACTTTATACTTTATACTTTATACTTTATACTTTATACTTTATACTTTATACTTTATACTTTATACTTTATACTTTATACTTTATACTTTATACTTTATACTTTATACTTTATACTTTATACTTTATACTTTATACTTTATACTTTATACTTTATACTTTATACTTTATACTTTATACTTTATACTTTATACTTTATACTTTATACTTTATACTTTATACTTTATACTTTATACTTTATACTTTATACTTTATACTTTATACTTTATACTTTATACTTTATACTTTATACTTTATACTTTATACTTTATACTTTATACTTTATACTTTATACTTTATACTTTATACTTTATACTTTATACTTTATACTTTATACTTTATACTTTATACTTTATACTTTATACTTTATACTTTATACTTTATACTTTATACTTTATACTTTATACTTTATACTTTATACTTTATACTTTATACTTTATACTTTATACTTTATACTTTATACTTTATACTTTATACTTTATACTTTATACTTTATACTTTATACTTTATACTTTATACTTTATACTTTATACTTTATACTTTATACTTTATACTTTATACTTTATACTTTATACTTTATACTTTATACTTTATACTTTATACTTTATACTTTATACTTTATACTTTATACTTTATACTTTATACTTTATACTTTATACTTTATACTTTATACTTTATACTTTATACTTTATACTTTATACTTTATACTTTATACTTTATACTTTATACTTTATACTTTATACTTTATACTTTATACTTTATACTTTATACTTTATACTTTATACTTTATACTTTATACTTTATACTTTATACTTTATACTTTATACTTTATACTTTATACTTTATACTTTATACTTTATACTTTATACTTTATACTTTATACTTTATACTTTATACTTTATACTTTATACTTTATACTTTATACTTTATACTTTATACTTTATACTTTATACTTTATACTTTATACTTTATACTTTATACTTTATACTTTATACTTTATACTTTATACTTTATACTTTATACTTTATACTTTATACTTTATACTTTATACTTTATACTTTATACTTTATACTTTATACTTTATACTTTATACTTTATACTTTATACTTTATACTTTATACTTTATACTTTATACTTTATACTTTATACTTTATACTTTATACTTTATACTTTATACTTTATACTTTATACTTTATACTTTATACTTTATACTTTATACTTTATACTTTATACTTTATACTTTATACTTTATACTTTATACTTTATACTTTATACTTTATACTTTATACTTTATACTTTATACTTTATACTTTATACTTTATACTTTATACTTTATACTTTATACTTTATACTTTATACTTTATACTTTATACTTTATACTTTATACTTTATACTTTATACTTTATACTTTATACTTTATACTTTATACTTTATACTTTATACTTTATACTTTATACTTTATACTTTATACTTTATACTTTATACTTTATACTTTATACTTTATACTTTATACTTTATACTTTATACTTTATACTTTATACTTTATACTTTATACTTTATACTTTATACTTTATACTTTATACTTTATACTTTATACTTTATACTTTATACTTTATACTTTATACTTTATACTTTATACTTTATACTTTATACTTTATACTTTATACTTTATACTTTATACTTTATACTTTATACTTTATACTTTATACTTTATACTTTATACTTTATACTTTATACTTTATACTTTATACTTTATACTTTATACTTTATACTTTATACTTTATACTTTATACTTTATACTTTATACTTTATACTTTATACTTTATACTTTATACTTTATACTTTATACTTTATACTTTATACTTTATACTTTATACTTTATACTTTATACTTTATACTTTATACTTTATACTTTATACTTTATACTTTATACTTTATACTTTATACTTTATACTTTATACTTTATACTTTATACTTTATACTTTATACTTTATACTTTATACTTTATACTTTATACTTTATACTTTATACTTTATACTTTATACTTTATACTTTATACTTTATACTTTATACTTTATACTTTATACTTTATACTTTATACTTTATACTTTATACTTTATACTTTATACTTTATACTTTATACTTTATACTTTATACTTTATACTTTATACTTTATACTTTATACTTTATACTTTATACTTTATACTTTATACTTTATACTTTATACTTTATACTTTATACTTTATACTTTATACTTTATACTTTATACTTTATACTTTATACTTTATACTTTATACTTTATACTTTATACTTTATACTTTATACTTTATACTTTATACTTTATACTTTATACTTTATACTTTATACTTTATACTTTATACTTTATACTTTATACTTTATACTTTATACTTTATACTTTATACTTTATACTTTATACTTTATACTTTATACTTTATACTTTATACTTTATACTTTATACTTTATACTTTATACTTTATACTTTATACTTTATACTTTATACTTTATACTTTATACTTTATACTTTATACTTTATACTTTATACTTTATACTTTATACTTTATACTTTATACTTTATACTTTATACTTTATACTTTATACTTTATACTTTATACTTTATACTTTATACTTTATACTTTATACTTTATACTTTATACTTTATACTTTATACTTTATACTTTATACTTTATACTTTATACTTTATACTTTATACTTTATACTTTATACTTTATACTTTATACTTTATACTTTATACTTTATACTTTATACTTTATACTTTATACTTTATACTTTATACTTTATACTTTATACTTTATACTTTATACTTTATACTTTATACTTTATACTTTATACTTTATACTTTATACTTTATACTTTATACTTTATACTTTATACTTTATACTTTATACTTTATACTTTATACTTTATACTTTATACTTTATACTTTATACTTTATACTTTATACTTTATACTTTATACTTTATACTTTATACTTTATACTTTATACTTTATACTTTATACTTTATACTTTATACTTTATACTTTATACTTTATACTTTATACTTTATACTTTATACTTTATACTTTATACTTTATACTTTATACTTTATACTTTATACTTTATACTTTATACTTTATACTTTATACTTTATACTTTATACTTTATACTTTATACTTTATACTTTATACTTTATACTTTATACTTTATACTTTATACTTTATACTTTATACTTTATACTTTATACTTTATACTTTATACTTTATACTTTATACTTTATACTTTATACTTTATACTTTATACTTTATACTTTATACTTTATACTTTATACTTTATACTTTATACTTTATACTTTATACTTTATACTTTATACTTTATACTTTATACTTTATACTTTATACTTTATACTTTATACTTTATACTTTATACTTTATACTTTATACTTTATACTTTATACTTTATACTTTATACTTTATACTTTATACTTTATACTTTATACTTTATACTTTATACTTTATACTTTATACTTTATACTTTATACTTTATACTTTATACTTTATACTTTATACTTTATACTTTATACTTTATACTTTATACTTTATACTTTATACTTTATACTTTATACTTTATACTTTATACTTTATACTTTATACTTTATACTTTATACTTTATACTTTATACTTTATACTTTATACTTTATACTTTATACTTTATACTTTATACTTTATACTTTATACTTTATACTTTATACTTTATACTTTATACTTTATACTTTATACTTTATACTTTATACTTTATACTTTATACTTTATACTTTATACTTTATACTTTATACTTTATACTTTATACTTTATACTTTATACTTTATACTTTATACTTTATACTTTATACTTTATACTTTATACTTTATACTTTATACTTTATACTTTATACTTTATACTTTATACTTTATACTTTATACTTTATACTTTATACTTTATACTTTATACTTTATACTTTATACTTTATACTTTATACTTTATACTTTATACTTTATACTTTATACTTTATACTTTATACTTTATACTTTATACTTTATACTTTATACTTTATACTTTATACTTTATACTTTATACTTTATACTTTATACTTTATACTTTATACTTTATACTTTATACTTTATACTTTATACTTTATACTTTATACTTTATACTTTATACTTTATACTTTATACTTTATACTTTATACTTTATACTTTATACTTTATACTTTATACTTTATACTTTATACTTTATACTTTATACTTTATACTTTATACTTTATACTTTATACTTTATACTTTATACTTTATACTTTACACTTTATACTTTATACTTTATACTTTATACTTTATACTTTATACTTTATACTTTATACTTTATACTTTATACTTTATACTTTATACTTTATACTTTATACTTTATACTTTATACTTTATACTTTATACTTTATACTTTATACTTTATACTTTATACTTTATACTTTATACTTTATACTTTATACTTTATACTTTATACTTTATACTTTATACTTTATACTTTATACTTTATACTTTACTTACCCTGTAAGCTATTTTAGCTGCAACGCATACAAATATCATTTAAGCCATTTTTGGTCTGATTTTTTTTTTTGTTCGTATTCGTTCTATATTTTTATTATTATTATTTTATGACAGAATGTGTTGCATGCAAACATACAAACATACGAAAACGCATACATATTTACACTGATAGACATAGCTACATGTTTACGTATGCACGTATGTATGTTTATTTGTAATAATTGAGTGTATGCATAACTGTTGTTGTTGTTTTGCTGCGCATCTGCTTGACTGTGTAAATGTGTGTGTGTTTGTCGGTATGGGTTCATGTTTTGTAGCATTGGCCGTGTATCTCGCTGCGTTATGGTCATAAAAAAACCAACAAACGAAACAAACAACAAACAGTCAAACCAAACTAAAACGTTCCGAAACCATGTCAGGAAGCAACCGAAACGCATTCGCAGCATTTCATACACTCGCACAAATACAGCAACAACAACACCATCACCATCCGGCAGTCAGCCACCCACTCAACACCCACTGATGAAACAAACAGCTACACAACAACAAAACAGCACAAGCAAATCTAGGAATACACGTGCGATTGTGTGTGTGAACTCGTAGATATGTGTGACGGTGAAAACGACAGACCGCCTGACAGCAAATACGCGGCAAGGACAGCAGCAATCTACGGACTGCTTATGTTGATGGCGTCTGCAGGGCTGGGTCGGGGATCGAGTGATATAAGTGGGTTGGTGAGTAGGCCAAACGACCTTCTTTTATAATGCCAAGCGATGGACTGCGTTGGCGTGCCGTAATAAATGCATATATAATGAATGTTTGAGTGTGTGTGTGCGTGTTTTCCTATCTATGTGTGCTGTGTATGTTTGTATTATGCTGTAGTTACCCAGAGTGCCATACGGATTCGTTTCGAATTCGAAACGGACTCACTTCTTCGTACATTTTCCTGAAACGGATTGCGTGTCGGGTTCGTTTTCGTATGAAATTCCTCTCAAAAATTCGAATCGTTTTTACCGTTTCTCCGGATCCGTTTTGATCTCGGAACGGACTTCATATACGAATCCGTTTCGGACTATTGTTTTTTTAATAATGCGAGTCCGCGACGGACTCGTTTTTTTAAATAATGCAAATCCGCTACGAACTTGTATTTTTAAATAATGCGAATCCGCAACGGACTCGCTATGTTCAATAATGCGAGTCCGCGACGGACTCGTTTTTATTTAATAATACGAATCCGCAACGGACTCGCTATTTTAATAATCCGCGACGTACTCGTTTTTTTTTCAATACAAATCCGCGACGGACTCGTGTGTTTTTAACAATACGTATTCAAAGCGGAACATTCTGAACTTAATGAAACATTTTGATAAAATTTTAATTGTATGATTTTTTTATTTCAATTCGTGGAAAATTATTTTAATTTTAGCTATATAACATGCTTAAATATGGATATGAAAATGATATAAAAATGATATGATATGAATATGAAAATAATTTTTGTAATTCAATATTAACTATCACTTTTCTTCTTCTTCGTTATGTGATCATTCGCATAGTGGAAGAACTTCTTTGCAACGTCCTCCACTGCCGATTCCATATTTCCTTTAAAATACACCAGAGGAAAATTAAATAAAAGATTTATAAATTTAAAGGGTCAAGTACATAACATTAATTTGCGTGCATAAGCGTAAAGTCATTGACGAATGAAAAGTTGGAATGCATAAGAATTTATGATGCAAAGTGCAATGCAAACGCAAGCTTTTCCGCAACAACATTTTCAACTTTCAAATGCAAGCAAATACATGTTATGCACTTAAGCATTTACATTTTTTTTTTCAATAACCAAGCAACTTTTTGCTTGAGTCAATTCAAAATTTGATATATCAATTTATAATAACTTAGCTAATTTTTGCAGACATTGAGAACAATTTTGCTTTTCCTGAACACAATTACTTTAAAATAATTTAGCAAAGTTTGGCTTGAATCAAATCAAATTTGCTTTTTGAATTTATAATAAGTAAGCAAATTGTTGCTAAAATTTATCCAAATTTGGTTTTTTTCAAATTATATGAGAAGTAATTTCAATTTATAAAACGTTTTCTAAAATCAAACCGCGATTATTGGTTAATGTTTACGTAAAACATAAAAAAATAAAAAAAAATTCCGCGTCGACGGACTCGTAATGGGTTCGAAACGGATCCGTCGAAACATAAAAAAACACAAATTTCACTCTGACGGAATCGCAACGGGTTCGAAACGGATCCGCATCCGTTTTTGTGCACATTGGGTACGTATGGATAAACGGTGTGTGCGCGTGTTGTGTGTTCTGTTGTTATTATTATTTTTGTTGTTGCTGTTTTTGTTGTACGTGCTTTAAGTGTTTGGCATATGCAATATAAACTTACACACTTCAACACACACGCGGATGTGTTCATATGTATAAATATAGTATATAAATTTAAACACTTCCACATATGCACACATTTACATACTATGAATGCTTGTGCGTATGAGTGTTTCGTTGTATGTGTGCCCATTTTTCATATTTATCAATAAATTTGCCGTTAACTTTCATTTTGTATAAATAAATATTTTTACCGCCTCCAGTGCGTTGCGCTCTGGCAAAAAAATAAATAAAGTCAAGTATCAAAATGCCACAACAACAAACGTACGTGTATGGTAGGGAATACTCCAAAGGACATGATATGTAGCCAAGTTTCAATGGCATTCGATTGAAGTGAATTAAGTTTTTACAGTGCATCGAATGTTAACTGAGTGCATTTTCAACTGAAACGTGTCAGGATGTTAAATTAATGAAATTGTATAAACATTGTATCTCTGTCAAGGATGTTTGGAGATAACACTAGATAATTAATTAAATATATGAATATCAAATAAATGAACATATTAACGAACTCATCAGTCCCAAAACTTTTTTATAAGACTATATAAGACAGTCATTTACAAAAAATAAGTAAAAAAACGCAATTGCATAAACTTTTTTATTAACAAAATCTAGTTATCATAATTTGCTAAAACAGAAAAATTAAAGTAATTTTTTAACAATGTATAATAAATATTATAATAAACAAAATAAAAATGAGAAACATTTAATATTTTATTCATTTGCTATGCTTTCTAGAACTGAACTCAATCATTAACTGAAAACATCAGTTTTGTTGCTGCGTCTATTGTGCATATCTCATAATTTTTAAATCGATCCCACAAGTGCTCAATCAGATCAAGAATTAATAGTTTACTTTTAACGAAGCCACTGCGTAATTTCGTCTGATGAATCTTTTATTTGATTCCATCGGAATTATAACCGAGAAGCCTGGAGTGCACCACAAAAAGGCATGTTTGCATCTTCACAGCCAAACATGATGGATAAGAGATAAAAACATGTATATTCTTTAAACTTAACCTAATGACAAAAACTATATTTTTTTTCAGAAAAATGCAACTAAAACTAAGGATATAGGAAAACGGAAAAAGCATAAACTTCCCAGATAGTCATACCTGGCATAATGAAAATGGGTATTTCTATACCGGGGATTGTGTACTAAAAATACCTATTTTTTGCTATTTGGACAAATTTCTTTTAATGTTTAAATTTCAAATATTTAAACATTATTTTTTTTCTTCTCAAAAAAAGTATATCCCTGGCTCACATTTATAAATTGAATTGAAATCGTGTAATCGAATCTTTGTTCAGGATTTAATGGGTTTAAGCTCACATTGAAAACAAATTGTAGTAGTGTTTTTTGTAGAAAAGCACTACTACAATTCATTTCAGTCATTTCTTAAATTTGAGAATTAAATCTAGTTTTTGGAATTTTTAGCAAAACAATGCTTTAAGATTTTTCAGGAAATTGTAGTAGCTCCTTCCAATTTGTTACAGTTGAGTTAAAATTTTCACTGAACTTCATTAAAAAAACATATATAATAGTGGCCGCTGTTTTTCGAGTAATTGAAATATAACATTCTTATAGATAATTTTCGACCAATCTTTTTAAAAAAAAAATTAATAACATTGAAATCATACTTTAACCCTTGTCCTGTATTTATGGGTCAAAATTACACAGAATGTATTAAACATTGAATATTTTTGCGAAATTGGTTGCAAAAAAGTTATTTGCAAATCCCATTCCGAAACAACGATAAGCTGACAATTATTGCTCAAAAATCATTTCAGAAATTTAAGATTTATAAATATATTCATTGAATAAAAATAACATAATAATAATAATTCAGTATAAGGGTTAAGACATGTTCTTTTATATGAATAAACCAGACTTTTAATAGATCTTCTCATTTTCTTATAATAAATGCAGAAAAACTATCGTTCTTTTACTTCACACAGGTTATGTCAACGAATATGTTGGAGCCTTGATGGAATTCTGGAAATGACATAAAAATGTGCATGACAACAAATCATTTTAGAATTAACGTTATCACATTTTGAAAATTTTACGACTTGGAAAATTATAGAAATACTCAGATTTTTAAAAACACATATTTATGTTTTTATTTAATAAAAAATCGTTTAAAACTTGAATATTACACGGAGAGAATTGTGTGCAGAAATTATGCGCTATGGGCACAACTTATGCACAAATTGTTCACGAAAAATGACCAAGAACAGTTGTTCATAATCTATGCACACTTGTTTATAACTTAAGTTCAGCACTATGAGCATGTTTTATGAACAACTGGGCATAGATTGTGAACAACATTTTCATAGATTCTGAACAACTGGGAAAAGACTATGAACAACTGGACATATTTTATGAACAACTGGACATAGTTTATGAACAACTATGCACAGGTTATGAACAACTATGCATATGTTATGAACAACTGGGCATAGGTTATGAACAACTGTGCATAGGTTATGAACATCATTTTCATAGATTGTGAACAAATAGGAAAAAATATTTACACCTCCTGCTAATATTAAAGAAACTAAATTTAATTTTGTTTTCAAATGTCTTTATTTCAAAGTACATTGCTTAATAACTAATATTATATACATAGTATATTATATACATATTAAATTTCAATAAATCATATACTTCAGTATTAACATGTTTATTTTATATAATTTATAACGTCATTGATTTTTTTACATTTCTATAAAATTCTTATCATAAAACATAGTCTAGTGCTTAATATTGGATGAAGCTCAAAGGGTTTAGGAAATTCAATTTCTGTAATGGATTTTAATACATAATTTTCCGTTCTTTCCCCAATAATATAAGCATAATAATGCAAATCAAAATTTTTAATTTGGTATTCATTAAGTAATAAATATGTGGCGTCTTCTAATAAAATTATATCGACAATACTATAACACACTCTTAAGAATGAACACTTAGGAATGATCAAAAATGGTTGAAAATTTATGTTCTTGCTCACACAAAATTCTTTACGCTTGCTTATAGTACTTTGGTCAGCAGCGCTGTTTATTTCAACGACGATGGAATTCCTAGCGTCGCCTGTGCTAACCTTCCACGTCTGTTTCTCAATTGTTTTTCTTGCCACAGGCTTAAAAATTGCTGCCAGCACCTTCGAGACTTCAATTAATTAAATCTGAATTAAAAGTAAAAAAATAAACAGAAATGTATTAAAAAAGGTATTTTGTCTAGCAACATCCACATGGTCTCACATTTTTGTATTAAGTGTCAATGCAGATTTCTAAAACTAACCAGCACTCTTGACGCAAAGAACATAAGTGAAACTAACTTGCAATTAATGCATACTCATTATCCATATGTGTACGCATTGTTCATAATCTATGCAAAAATGGGCACAACATATGAACAAGATACACACATATCAAAATGTTGGGCAAAATCTATGCACAAGTAGGCATAACTCATGAACAATAAGTGTTGATAGTCGTTCATGCACAATGTTCATATATTATGATCAATAGAGTTTAATTTTCAAATAATTAAGCTATGAACAATGTTCACAAACTGTGCACATTTTTTGTGTATAACTTATGCACAATTTGAATAGATTGTGCAGAATTTATGATTATTAGGCATAATTTATGCGCAAAGCTGCATATTCAAAAATGTACCTAAACATTTTATAGTTATGAACAGCTTGTGCATTAATAATGCACAACAGTTTTCTCCGTGTACAATTCAGCATATTGTGTAAATCTATATATAACACTGACTATTGAAACAAAGTTATAAAAAATCTAATTTTATCTTTGAATCAACAGGCTAATTTCAAAGCTCCTTGTGAATCCTGCACAAGCCTAAATGTGAGTAAAGTATAAAATATTATTCTTTTTTCAAGTCACTAAATAAGAAATTGTATACAATGTAAAAATAAATTTTTTTTCAGTGTAATTTTTGTGCAAATAATAATGAAGCAGACTTAATTTAAGACTAAATAAAGCGCACTCATGCATATTTATAACACAATAGATTGAACATTTTTTGCTAACTTTAGCCATTGAATAAATCAAAGAAAAGTCAAAAATTTTCCAAGTTCTTTCTACCAGACAAGATTTGAACAGGTTACGGGATTAACTTGAATTCCGCGAAAAACTCGAGAAAAACAGGATATAAATACGCTGTCTGGCTTGTTGAAAGGAGACAAAATGCGATGCTTTTCAATGGCTGGCAACAAAAATTTGTTATAGAATTCGATGAATTAACCACCCTCTAAGTGTTGCTTGATGGGCGCTCGAGAGAGTTACATTGAGTTGAAGGCCGTTGACGATGATGATGATGTTGTTGAAGAAGCTTTTCAAATATGCTGTGATTTGGCTAGAGAGCTACATGAGTGTGGGTGGAAGGTTGAATATAAAGACATAATAAATGGATCAGCGAAATATTTGCAGAAAGAGTGTGAAATAAACCAAATTTTTGCTACTTCATTGGCGAGATAAGAGGATACGAAATATGTGTAGAATGTGTTCAATGTCTGTTGGGAAGAGAGATACAATGGAAAGTTAGGTGAAATTTTATTTGAGATAAATAGGCTTTCAGAATTTGGTATTTCAAGCAGTTAATCTTTTTGGAAAATTGGGAAAAAATCTTGATTATTTTTTAACTTTTTATTTTAAGGCATTCTTTTTACTGGTTATTGAATTAAAAGCACTCAATAAACAAAAATTATATTTTTAGAAAAATCATCAAAACGTTTCCATTTTATAAGTCATTCCTAAAGTTAAAATTTCCATTTGTGTTCCAAGAAATCGAAGGTTTTTTTACTCTTCTCACTTTATGTCCTAAATATTTGATTCAAGCTAGTAACACGTCTAAGTCAAAAACCACTTTATCGCTTATTTGCTGTTTAACCGCAAACTCCAGTTTGGTGCGACAACAGCGTGTTGATAATATTTTTGTCAGCAAAGCAGAATCAAAACCATAAAATTTCCATCAAATCGCGCCAAGCCCATGACAATGTGTGGTCACGGGGTGGTTGAATTAAGTGTGACCAGGATGGGTCACCAATATTAAAGCTGTTAAGCATAGCTGTCTCCTGGTAGTGCTTGGTGGTTCGTAACACCGTTTTAACGATGACGATGCTTCGTTGACAGCAGAACAATGCAAAAGAAAGCAAATCGTACTGATGTGTTTGCGTGCCATGTTTGTGAGCCACCCCCAACTCATCTATAACACAATCTCACCCTCAATGCCGAAATATCGACCATGTTGCTTGTAGAAACGACGCCACCTCGGCCAGCTGCCGACAGTCGTTCGATATCCTTTTGCTTTTGCTCTTAGCCTTAGCTTTGTTGTTCTGTTTATCAAATAAAGCAAAAGTTTGGTTCGTCGCAGTGACGCATTGACTATGTGACTCACCATCGATGTGGCGTTTTGCCATTTTGTCTCTTTAGCACTTTGTGTTAGCACTTAACGGGTATCTATTGTGCGTGGAATCATTGTTTGTTTGTCGTTATCCGAGCCCAATATGCTCTCTTACCTTATCTCAATATTTTACTCTTTTGCCTTTCCGACTATAGAGCTTGCTCTCTGCCTATTCTTCCTATCTCATTTGCTCTTCTTTAAAATCAGTGTGCTTGTCTCTCATCTGAAGGTGCTGCTACACTCACTTTTGGGGTCATCTTCAGCCATGTTTGTTTGGGGCTACCTAACCAACTTGCCTTATACGATGACCATAGTACAATCCCCATCTCTACGTTCCTACCATTTGAATTCTTTACAATATATTTGTATGTTTGTGCATTTGTAATTCACAGCACGACCTGTTTGCTGATCCCCAAAAGACTCTCCCCATACTATATGTTGTATCACACAGTGTAAGTCAACGACGGCGACTCATCGACCTAAGGATTCTAAGGTTGATAACGACCAGTCGGGCCATAAGACCGACAGTGTATTTGTGAGTGTACCTCCACACCAATAGCTGCATTCGGAAGAGCAACTAACCGAACGACAACCGCTTTAATGAAGACAACGTGGTAATGTTACAGTGGCACAAAATGCAATTTTTAAAACTACTATACTTTAGTTAATGATTTCTTCATAAAAGATTATATAACTTTTTTTTAAATTAACCTTTACTCTCATTCTATATCTTGCTTGCAGAGCTATTAAAATGATTTCGGAATATTTTAAAGAAGTTAAACATTTCAAAAATACTCCGTCAAAATTAACGGTCAATCAGAGTAAAACTCGCCAAGTTAGAGATTGAATTTTTGCTCCTTAAGAGCTATTGGTTTGAAGCTTAAAACTAGAAAAACGTTTTTCTCAAAACTATTTATTTTTTGTGGAAAATGTGAAATTTTGCTCATTCTCTTTACAACAAGAAATATATAAGAAAAAGCATTGGAAACAATTTTCTAAATTGTTATTTTTATTCTATGTTACAATACCAAAATGGCATTAATTTCCCATGAAAAATTGTGCTTTTGGCATTTTTCGGTTATTTTGACAAAACATTATTTTAAAAAAGTGCTTAGAAAGAGTTGAAGAGGAAAAACTTATCATTTAACTAAAACTTACATATTTTCGTATTTCAGATGAACTTGTGATCAGGTCTACCTAAGATAATCTTTTTGAGCAGGCGTCTCTGAAAATCTGCTGCCATCGGCGCAATTATGAATATTTTTCCATGAAACTTTAACTGAATGCTTTTAAAAAGATACACTATTGTGTGGAAATTTTTTGGACAATGATATTTAATCATTTTTACAAAAAAAAAAACAATAACAGAAAAATTTAATATCATTAAATACTCATAAATACTCATAAAATAAACAAAAGTTCATCGTCAAGGCAGTCGTCTTGCACACGTAGATGCGCTGAGCAGAACACCTGACCAACCGCCTAACGAAGTAGAACCTGCAGGATTCATTTTAAACATCGAAACTAATTTAGACGATTGGGTGTTAGCTGTACAATTGCAAGACGAACGACTCAGACATATTATTGCAGTTTTCACTGGAAAATTAAAGTCTTTAGACGAATGTCAATTAAAGCAGGATTATAAAATCCAAAGTCACCGCTTATATAGAAAAGTTAAGGATTCGCTAAAGCTAAAGTTTGTGATACCAAAGGCGATCAGATGGAGAATCGTGCAGCATTTCCATGATAATATGGGTCACTTTGCATTCGACAAAACAATGCTGCGTATTCAAAATTTATTTTGGTTTCCTAAAATGAGGAAATATGTTTAGGAATATATCGCCGCTTGCATTCCATGTTGCTACAATAAATCACAGAGAGGTAAACAAAAAGGTAGTTTGCATTTTGAAGACCCAGAACCAATCCCTTTTATACTCGTACACATTGATCATCTTGGACCATTTATTCGTTCAAAAAAGAAAGCAGTCAAAAACACTAAAACCGTACCAGTTATACGTACTTTAAATGAAATAACGAGCTATTTCGGATTACCGACACGCATCGTATCAGATCGAGGGACCGCTTTCACTTCCAAGGTATTTGAAACATATTGCAACGAACAAAACATCCAACATATAAAAACAGCAGTGCGTACACCAAGGGCCAACGGCCAGGTTGAGAGAGCAAACGAAATAATCTTGAACTATCTTCGAACAACCACAGAAAATCCAAAAGACCGGGATTTAAAGCTGAAAGATCTTCAATGCATAAATCAATTCAACTCTCAAATCAATTTAACTACCGGATTTTGTCCAAATGACCTTGTGTTCAATTTTCAGCTTAACAATCTTGCACACAACCATCTAGTTGCCGCTGTACAGAACGAAACTACTGATAGCTCCGCCAAACTGTCTACTCAGCAAAAACAGGAACAAGCTACTGAAAATATTCGACGTGAACGTGAAAAGTGGAAATCCAGATTCGACAAAAAGCATGCAAAGCCTACGAAATACCAAGAAAATGACTTGGTTGTAATCCAAAATGAACCAGCCGCAACAGGAGAATCCCGAAAGCTCGAGCCTAAATTCCGAGGCACATACATAATTTCTCGACAGGTTGGAAACGACCGTTATTTAATTGAAGATATTCCTGGAATTCAGGTAACCTCTCAAAAATTCTGATCCATCTTTTCTTCGGATAAAATAAAGCCATGGTGTAAAAAGTATCCCGAACTCGAAGAAGAATCTGAAGATCTAAACGACGATGAAAACCAACTTTCTGAAATCGAGGACGATTTAGTGTCAGAATTGGCCGAACTGTCACATCATCAGCCCTGAAAATATGTGTACTTTAATTGCCGCCCTGAAACAACTTTGATCCCTGGTCGCAACCATAGAAAGAATCAGAAGTTTTCGGCGTCGGTACAAAGATGAACTAAAATATATACATATTTTAAATTTGTGAGAACATCCTATTATATTTTCATTATATTAAAAACATTTAATCAATAAAAACATTGTCGATTTTATAAACGTCCTGACATGAGTTTTCCTTCTTAGATAATAATTTGTCTTGTAATAATAATTCGTGGAAAGCTGAAAACCGTCTCAATCGCTTGATTAGGTCTTAAAAGGAGGGTTTGTCCCATTCTTCCTTGTGAGGTTCGGTGTCATGCCTACTTTTAAATTTAATTTTTAGATTTTTGAAAATGTTAAGAGTCTCATTAAAGACAACAAAAGTCTACGTCAGTTAAGAACAGGAACTTAAAAACTGCTCGAATAGCAACCAAGATATGAAAAAATCCATTAAAGTTTAAAAAAACATTTCAAATATTTAAAGGTATTTAAAAGCTTGTGGTTTCAGTTCAAATGTTGAATACAGCTTATTAATATAAAAATTTTATATTTCCATAACATGTACTAAAGAAAGTACTGGAAAATGGTTTTACAAATTTGTGATATTTAACTAGCTCCTATATCTGGTTTCTGCTACATAAAAAGATAGAGATTTTATAGGTAATCATGTGCATACGTCATATTAAAAAAATAATTGAAAATTTTACCGATACACTTAGGTCTTGTACTAAGTATTTTAAAAAGAAATTTTGAAATTTGAAAAATTGCATGATGTAGGCCTTAAATTGTTTATGTTGGTGAGGTGAAAAATTACAGAAATTTCAAAAAGCCTTACTTTTGCTTGTACTTTTTCATATCCTTCTTAAATTTAGTCGCCTTGAAACAAGCAAGTTTTCTATAATTTATTTTAATATTTGAAAAAAAAAAATTTAACTATGTAGGCAGAAAAATTTTTATGCGGAGGCGGAGAAAAATTCTTTAAAGTTTAAAGATAATCTGTATTCATCTTAAGTTTTCAAAAATACTACTATAAGTCCTACTTTTCAATCTCTCTCATAAGTTCAGTTGCAAAAAAAAAGTAAAATTATTTCAATATTAGCCCATTGTACTCTTAGGCAAACATTTCACAGTATAATGTCAGTATTTTCGCATTTCAACCATCCCTGCAGAAAAAATAAATAAAACTAAAGAAAAAAGTAAATAAATGCCAAAACTAGCAACCCATTTAAAGCCAATGAAACCGTATTTCAACTTTAGACACTTTCGAACCAAAGTGGGTTGTGTTGGGTCATACTGGGTGGCTGACTGCCAAGATGTTGGCCAACAACAGCAACAACCATGAAAAGCAAACGAACCACTAAAAACAATAACAACAACATGGTTATGACCAAAAATTCCAACAAAGTTTTGGTTTAAAAAAAGAAAAGCAGAGAGAAAACTTGTTGGGTTTGCTTTTAATTCAATGACAGTGAAGAAAAGCCTCCAAGGGATGTTCAGGGCGAGAGTTTCTCAAAAAAATTATTAGAAGCTTTACAACATCGTTTTAGGCTGCTGGGTTGTTGGTGTGTGCGTGTATGTGTGTTGGTTTTATACAGGCTGCCGCTTTAGTGCTAATAGAGCAAAATAAGGCCGCGTCGAAAGGTTGAGCTGTTGAAGGGTAGAAGGTCGCCAGAGTTGTATTTTGGGTTGGGAAAACTACACAGAAACAAATAAATAAAAAAACAACAACAACACGCACATAGTTACTTGCTGATACCATATTAAGGGGTGTACGGTGGGTTTCAAAATCAAAATTTGTTTTCAAATCAAAATTTTAAATCGATTGAAGTAAAATTCTAAAAAGCTAGCAAGATTCGCCCATCAACCCATGTGAGCTTAAATTGAAAACTTCTATTGCGTTTCTTTGATGTTGACTCCCATGATTTCTCAAAAAGTTATGAACCGATCTTGCTAAAATTTAATAGCAATAAGACTTCTTTAATATAATATTATCTGGTGTTTGAACGAGAAAGGATTTTGCATTTAAACTAATTTAACAAGGCAATACGTGGTAAAAATTTACCAAAAAAATATGGTATTTGTTCTCAACTCTACCAAAAATTCCGATTTTAATTTTTTTATTTTTTTTCCAAAATATATCGTCAGCTCACAGGTAAACGTCACTAAGTACATACGATTTTTGTATCACTTGTGAGGTTTACCTGTGAACCGACGATATGGTCTATAACTTTCGGTAATATACCATAAGTTATCTTTACAACTTTTGTGAACTCAACTTTAAATAAAAATTTCATAGAGTATTTGTCTTTTAAACCCACTTAACCCCTTAAGTCGAGGCATACGAGAACGCGTTGTGTTGTACTCTGTGTTGCTATTTTTGCTGTTTTCAACTGTATAGAATTTGTTGAAAAGTATAAAAGTTTGTGCCATTGTGCTTCATTATTACTAAATCTCACTTGTATATGTTTGTCTGCATGTGTTTCGATGTTTGAAAGTCAGTGTGTGTGTGTATATGTGTGTGTGAGTGTTCATGTGTTTCATGTTCGTTTGTGTGCATTAAGTGCTGCCAACTTTATTTAATAGCATAACGATGACGTTGTGTGTGCCGCGGGGGTTGATTCGCCTGTTTCTTTGTTGTATGTGTTGCTGTTGTTGTTGTTGTTGTTGTTGTTGTTGTTGTTGTCATTCTGTGTTTATTGTTACTGTTGTTGTTCTTGATGATGTTTGCTTGCAAGGATCTTGGAGAGAAAATTAGTTGAATATAATGTGGGTGCGGCGTCGTTCGGTACAATGGATTGGCGTGAAATGAAGCGAGATGGTATATTTAGAAGTGACTGGTGGGTGGTTGAAATTTAATTAAGATACTTTTTGTGCGTTTGTTTTCTGTAGCTATTTGTTGTTGTTATTGTTGTTGTTTCTGCTGTCGTTGTTGCTATTTAGTGTGGGAAGGCAAAAAGTTCTAGTTAAATTGTTAAAATGTTACAATAACAACAGCAACAACATATTCACAACAACAAATTTTATTTATTAGTTCTTGTTGTTTTTGCGCATTATTGTTGTACATTTCATTTATCAGCGGTTGGCGTAGATGATGTTAATGGGACACAAAGTCGAAGTATATGAAAAAGTTATGATAGAAACCGATGTTTAGGGATGGTGGAATGGTGGTTGAAGTTGAATTTGAATGATGGTTTGATTATTTTTGACTGAAATTAAGATTAAACACAGATTTGTTTTTGTTTTTGTTTTTGTTTTTGTTTTTGTTTTTGTTTTTGTTTTTGTTTTTGTTTTTGTTTTTGTTTTTGTTTTTGTTTTTGTTTTTGTTTTTGTTTTTGTTTTTGTTTTTGTTTTTGTTTTTGTTTTTGTTTTTGTTTTTGTTTTTGTTTTTGTTTTTGTTTTTGTTTTTGTTTTTGTTTTTGTTTTTGTTTTTGTTTTTGTTTTTGTTTTTGTTTTTGTTTTTGTTTTTGTTTTTGTTTTTGTTTTTGTTTTTGTTTTTGTTTTTGTTTTTGTTTTTGTTTTTGTTTTTGTTTTTGTTTTTGTTTTTGTTTTTGTTTTTGTTTTTGTTTTTGTTTTTGTTTTTGTTTTTGTTTTTGTTTTTGTTTTTGTTTTTGTTTTTGTTTTTGTTTTTGTTTTTGTTTTTGTTTTTGTTTTTGTTTTTGTTTTTGTTTTTGTTTTTGTTTTTGTTTTTGTTTTTGTTTTTGTTTTTGTTTTTGTTTTTGTTTTTGTTTTTGTTTTTGTTTTTGTTTTTGTTTTTGTTTTTGTTTTTGTTTTTGTTTTTGTTTTTGTTTTTGTTTTTGTTTTTGTTTTTGTTTTTGTTTTTGTTTTTGTTTTTGTTTTTGTTTTTGTTTTTGTTTTTGTTTTTGTTTTTGTTTTTGTTTTTGTTTTTGTTTTTGTTTTTGTTTTTGTTTTTGTTTTTGTTTTTGTTTTTGTTTTTGTTTTTGTTTTTGTTTTTGTTTTTGTTTTTGTTTTTGTTTTTGTTTTTGTTTTTGTTTTTGTTTTTGTTTTTGTTTTTGTTTTTGTTTTTGTTTTTGTTTTTGTTTTTGTTTTTGTTTTTGTTTTTGTTTTTGTTTTTGTTTTTGTTTTTGTTTTTGTTTTTGTTTTTGTTTTTGTTTTTGTTTTTGTTTTTGTTTTTGTTTTTGTTTTTGTTTTTGTTTTTGTTTTTGTTTTTGTTTTTGTTTTTGTTTTTGTTTTTGTTTTTGTTTTTGTTTTTGTTTTTGTTTTTGTTTTTGTTTTTGTTTTTGTTTTTGTTTTTGTTTTTGTTTTTGTTTTTGTTTTTGTTTTTGTTTTTGTTTTTGTTTTTGTTTTTGTTTTTGTTTTTGTTTTTGTTTTTGTTTTTGTTTTTGTTTTTGTTTTTGTTTTTGTTTTTGTTTTTGTTTTTGTTTTTGTTTTTGTTTTTGTTTTTGTTTTTGTTTTTGTTTTTGTTTTTGTTTTTGTTTTTGTTTTTGTTTTTGTTTTTGTTTTTGTTTTTGTTTTTGTTTTTTTATTTTGTTTCATTTTTATGAATTTATTTTTAACTTCATATATTTTTCATTAAATGCAAATAAAACCTTAATTTTAAAAGTGCACCATCGTGGCAAAATTTAAATATTTTCTCTCGCTAGTCCCGCCTATAACCGCCCAGATCGCTTGTTTTGTGGTTGTCACATGAAATTGAATAAATTTATAAATTTATTCAAAATAAATTTAATCAAAAAATTGACATTTCACAGGTTAACAAGGGTTTAGACCAGAGTAGACGGAAGTAGTTCCTTGGACCAGAGAAAATTCGGAAAAATAATAAACTTTGAAGGCAAATATATCCAAACTTTAAAAGGTAATGAATTTCAGTAAGCAGAAATGGTTTGGCCTAATATTGCTTATTCATTCCTTGTAAAAGCAATTTAAATTGGTCGATGCGTTAAAACGATATGTTTCAACTAATGAATCGTTTTATACATTTTTTCGTAAATAGGTTTAAATTACAGTTTTAAATTAAGCGAGTACAAATACATACGAAACTTGTGTTATTATTAAATTATTTTCAATTGAAATGTAAAAAGCTGTTCTGCGTCAGCATAAAAAAACTTCAGCATGCGATCAACTGTTTACAAACACTTAAAAATACACAGAACAAAATTTGATCATAAGAATCTCGGTGAAAATTATTTGAAGAGCTGATGTGGCCAATTCTTCAAATAAATATCTACGATTGTTTTAGTGTTTGCGCTTTTATAAAAATTATCGCTTTTATAGGAGTACTGAAGCACCCACTCAATTATTTCCACAAAATCATCGTTACTGAAACAACGAGCATTTTTCGTAATACAGGGTGCTTTAATGTGTCCAGACAACAAAATAACAACAAACAATTCTCACTGACTGCTTACTGACATCACTTATTTACCACACTCAGTACTTCAACTCCCCTACACATTCTCTTGCTTGGTCACACAAATATACCAAAATTTAATTGAATATCGTCTTGAAAAACCTCGAAAACTTAATCAAGTCTTGTTAAGAAATAATCAAAAATTAAAAAAAAACTTCAAGAATACGAAAATCAACCAACATATAGCATAAATAATAACAACAACAACAACTGATACACATGAACTTATATCAACAACAATAACCACACTGTCTATTTAACCAAAAAAAAAAAAAAAGGAATCATGCAGCTACTTAGCAGCTCAACTGTGCCAAACTCTCTACACCGAACTCTAAATCCGATGTAGACACAAACAGACAAAGAAATACCAATAAATGTCAAATGAAAATGAAACAAATTCTGCTGAACTTACAACCAAACATATACATAGCAACTTAACAACACAAACACAAACTGGACACCCGCATACAATTTGCACACGCACACGTCAAAGCCACGTCACACACGAACACAAAAACTAGCTGCCACACCAGGTGCCCAGAAAATTGTAGCAAGATTCTGATATTGCTGTTTTGCCGTTTTCGCTGGTATTGTGCTACAAGTACTTCATATTATTTTTTTTTTTTGCTGTGCTTAAATGCGAACCGCAGGAAAACTGTGAAAGCCAGAGTAAGAGAGAGATAGATAAGGAGAGTGAGCAAGATTTAATGCCATTTGCGGAAAATTTAGCGCCAAAGTTCTGTGAAAATTGTGTGCGTGACTTTATGTGCGTGGCATGACGTTGGTGGACAACAACAACAATTATAGTAGAGAGTTTATGTTCTCTGTGAAAATATCTTGTTGCACTGATACCGAAATCGATGCCTTTAAGAGTTGGAGAGTCTTAGATGCCATTAGATACTCTAGAAATTTTTAACTAGAGTGGCACTTATTGGTATAACATGTAACTCATCTATAACGTTACATTTTAATAATAATGATGGAAAGACATTTAACAATGCATGCAGACAATATTTTTTGGCAATTGATTAACTAATTATGAATGTAAAATATGATAAAAGTTCTCTGGAAGGACTCTGGAGTTCTCTGGCAGTAGAATTAAAAGTACTTATGTTAAGTTAGTGTTTATATCTCCATTTCCAATTTCCATTTGATTTAGAACAGATTCTTTTGAATTGCTAAAAATAAGACATTTATATATAATATATGCTTTTCATATTTTAGAGCATGCATAAGTATTCATCTTAATGATTTTTTAAGTGCCACGTTTCGAAATATTTTTGTATAGTTGATTTTGAGCGATCATTCAATTATTTATTATTTACTTTAAGTTTGCTATTTTTTTTTAAATTATGTACAGCCTTATACATAGTAATCTATTAACAGTTTTGAAAAATAAAAATTGTTTTCATTTAGAACTGTTTATACTAAGCCAGTTCTATGATGAATTGGTCGTAAGGCTCTGTGACAATTATAATTTGAAATTGAAAAATACAAAAATTAGAAAAATTAACAATAAATGCAAATTTTAGAGTGGTTTAAAAACGAAAGGAAGAAAAGTTGTGAGAATAATAAGAACTGTACTTAATAAAAATGTTCATAAGGTTTCTCTGTCAAAATTATTACTGCCAAATATTTAATAAGTATTTATTTATTAGATTTACTTAAGTACCAGCAAAAATTTTACTATTTTGCAAAAAAAGGGCTTTAAAGAGAACCAAAACCATTTTCATCTTCATTTGCTTATGATTTTTTTAAGGTTTTGATAAACTTGATGGTAGAATCCCACAGGAAGCTGCTAGCCAGGTATAGAAAAACGATTTAGAGTAATAGTCGTTCAAATTCTCATAACTTTGCAAATATTTTTCTGATCAACTTTAAATTTTCGAAACAATTTCGAAAAATTTTCGATATACGAAAATCTACTAATGTCGATAAGAAATCTGCAGTTATAAGTTGCTTATCAAAATTGTAAGACACTTCTACAACTTACCTTTCACCCTCGAAAAAGCGTAAGAAAAAAACGTATAATGTTTTTTATACACAGAATCGGAAAAGATCTGTTATTTTTATTTGAAATCATAAGCGCAACCAAAGGGGGGTTGCGGGGTTTAAACTCTCCCCCCAAAAATTATTGTAGTACCACGCAAAATAGTATTCAATCAAAGTGAGTCACATGAAAAGCAAACACGTTTTATGAAATGAGTGAAAACCCCAAATGTATATTTCAAATCGATTCTGATTGATGCATAATTTGCTAAATTAGTCATATTTTATTCCTTCAGACTGCACATTAAGCCGGATCGATTTTGTATGGAGAAAAAAAAGTGAGCCGGACACCGACTCAAAAGTAAGAAGTACTCTCAAAAACTAGAAAATATTTTTTTTTAAACACCTATACAAAATTTTTTTTTCTTGAAATTCAAATGAATTTAAGATTATTGGAAAAGTACTGAGCTCTTCTTTCTTTTGGTGTATCGTATGGTGTTGTTTAATCAAAACCGAATACTATGAAAAATGCGTTTTTTATAAGTGTTAAAAAAAATAAATATTTGAAAATCATGAATTTTATACTGGAGCGCTATCTGGCGCACATTTAACTAAAAACTGGTTAAAAGAAATCGATTTGCGTACCTACAAACTCATATGTACCCACTAATATAAATATACCCACCAAAATTTGCCAAAATCAAACAGTAATTATGGCAGTTAAATTAAAATTAAGCTGAAGGAAGCTTTTGAATATAGATTTCTCACATTTTATATAATTGTGGCACTTAGTTTTGGTTAAACCGCACCATACGATATATCAATAGAAAGAAGAGCTCAATAATTTTCCAATAAATTTAAATTCATGTGAATATCATGAAAAATACATATTCTGCACGTCTTTAAAAAAACCTCTTTTCGAAAATGACAAAATATGGATTTTTTGGGGTCTCAAAAGAGTTTGTAAACACAAAAAATTTCCAAAATTTTTTAAGTGTACCATGAAAATCTTTAGTTTTCATGGTACTAAAATGCATCTTGGGTTTGCATTCTGAAGAAAAAAATTTATTATTAAAAAGATTCTGACCACTTGAAGGGTTGTTGGCAATACTTCGATTTGAGTTATCTTTTCAACTTCTAGCATGGAGGAAAATTGAAATATTTGGAAACAAATTAATTCAAAAGTAAGACATAGTAAAAAAAGCCTTAATATGAGGAAAATCGGTTGAATCACTCGCCACTGAAAAAATTAAAGAAATTTCCCGTTAAATTGTTATTTTTCGTCCTTTCTTAAAGTAATTTTTTAAACATGGATAACACAAACTATACAGAATTAAGTTTATAGTGAAGTCATGTCATTATAAAAATAATTCCGATTGACTTCCGAAAGTGGAGAAAAAATTTTTCAAGTTCTAATTTTCCATCGTTGTTTCCAAAATACGTTTCATAAAATTTCTCTTAATTTTTAAATATTATCCGATATTAAGGAATTATGGCTTATAAGGTAAAAATATGTTGGTTGAATTTTTCTTCTGTTCGCCCATCCAGTGACATAATAAAGTTATATGCCTTATTCATAATCTTCCATTGGATTTTCAAAATCAGTTTCATGAAAATCCCTCAAAATTACGCAAATATTAACCGATTTTCGAAAAGTGTAGGAAAGACCTACCGTTAAAAATATATTATTTGATTTCGTCAGCATTTGCGCATTGGACAAATAATACCAAACGATTTCTTCAAATTCAGACTCTTTGTTTTTCATCCCAAGTTGTCAGAAATTTAGCGGTTTTTACTTTCGGAATTGAGCATAATTAGTGATCACTAAAGGACGAATTTTAAAGCTAGTGCCAGCCAATTGGGTATTTTTTACAACGAAGTGATGTATGGATGAAAAAGTTTCACTGCACTCAAATATGTTATAGAGTTTGCTGCAGAGAATGCTTTTCTCTTAATGTGGTACTAAAAAATCCCTTAAAATGATAAAAAGCTTCCATGAACAAGGGAAATATATAAAAATATATCGTTTTTAGAGAAAAAAAGATTTAATTTTATTGAAGAAAATACTTCGCACAATGAATTTTTTATCAAAATTTAGTAAAAATTGTTCACTTCCTTAAATTTTTCTCTATAAATGAGAATTTTTTGTGCGAGAAAAATACTTATCATTATTAGAGACATTGAAATATTTCCATTTCCCACAAGTGAAGAAATATTTATTTGAAAATTTATTCTAATTGAATTATCGAAAATAGAGAAATTTTTTATCGGAGAAAGGTAGGTATTTTTTTCTGAATGTGTGGGGAGAAAAATATTGAATTTTTGCTGACCGTATTGGGACCCGAGTAAAAATGAAAATATTTTAGCTCAAGCCTTATAACCTTCGTACAACTTCCAAATAAGAAAAAAATCAATTAAACGGCCTACAACTGGTGCTTGCAAAATATTTTAGCCGAACAGATCCTAAACAACGTTGAAGCCAGTTTATTTTAAAACGACCGCTACAACTGCTTCTGTACGGATAGAATGTCCTGACAGTGACCGTTTTAATTAAAAAAAAAAATATGGTGCTGGCCATTAGTGCAAAAATTGAACGCACTTACCGCTACAACTCAGCCGATGTAATTACGTAAAATTGTTTTTATATATTAGTTCTACATTTGATAAAAGCCCCCACAAAAAATTTCCTGGTTGCGCCCCTGTTTGAAATACTCACATTTTTGCCTTCTGGCAACATTATCAAAATTATAAGAGATCTTCCTTATTTTACTTTTTAAACAAAACAAAAGCGATTTCAATGTATTTCTTCTTTAAATTTATGAAAACTAGTAGCCAATATAACCACCTCGGTTTGTTCCAACATCAAAAATGCGTTTTCTCATCGAATTTGTTAGGTTAATAATCAAATTTGGTTTGAGTTTGTTCCATTCGCTTAAAATTGCCCTTTTAAGAGTGAAAACATTTTCATATTAATTATTATCTGCATAAACTCGGCGTGCAAAAACCCCCCCAAATATTTTCTATGGGGCTTAAGTCACCCAGCAAAATTTTTTGTAAAGCCTTGAATTTCATTCAATTCTAAAATGCATTACATAAATGCTGATTGACCAATAATGCATTATATTGTTTATTACTCGTAACGCAATTAGTAATGCCAGGCTTTTGTGCTTTTCAGCTGATTGTTTTTTTTTATTGTTTAAAATTTTTGTTTGACTTTTGTTTTTTGCTTCAAACCCGTCAAATTTTAAAAATTTTTGAATATCCAAAACTAAAATTTCAGAAGAATATTTGGAAAATACAAAATTTGCTCATTATATATAGAAAAAAGAATGAAAGGTAAGAATAACTAACCATAATTTAATACCCCTTAATAACTTAGCCACTTTTTTCTCTATCTAGTAAAAGAAGCTTCAAGAACGAAGCGGTTTTAACTTTGATTTGAAAAGACGAAACGAAATTATTTTTATTCCAAGCATAATTGCTTGCAGAAAAAGTCCGACGCCTTATTGTGGTTTCCTTATTGTGGACAGCAACATATTATTAAACAACTTCCTAGTTGTTGATAAATAATTGATTACTGAGAAGTAGTTATTCGTGAGGCTAATAATAACCGCTTACAAAAGTACTTGCACGTCAAGCGAAAGCGTCATCAATTACCTCCAATGACATGCCTGTATAAAAATAATGGGTTCTGTAAGCGAAAGGGTAATCGATGAACAAAATTTTCTGGATTACTTTCTCGATTACATGTAAGCGAAGATTTTGCTGGGCAGGCGAGCATGCAGGCCAATCCATAATTTCAACGGAGCAGTCTTGTAAAAAAGCCATTGTCTGGTGATTTGTATGAATGCGTGCATTGTCATGCATAAAATTATAAGATTTTTCTCCACTTTGAAGCAAGAAAGGGAGTAGGCTTTTTTTCAAGCACATCAATGTACGCTGCACTATTCATTCTTGAGCTTGTGAATTTCAATTCCAGCACACCACTTTTGTTAAATGCAACCCAGACCATAAGAAAACCGCCGCCAAAGTTTCTCTTAGAGAAAATAAGGGGTTCCTTTCTCAGATTACGCCAATAATGGCGAAACCCACTTGGTCCATCCAAATTAAATTTCTTCTCATCGAAAAAAATAACCTTTTCAGAAAAGCCGCAATAAGCTTAATGCAAATGTTGTGAAGTAAAAATTCCTTACCGAGTCCCAGCATGTTTCCAAGTTATTTTGTGCAAAAAGAATGCGTGCAGCTTTGTGATGTTTTTTAAGGTGGGGAATTCTTTTAAGCACACCTCGAACAATATTTGGTGATGCCTTTAAAGTACGCCAAACAGTCATTGGCGACACGTTTTATCTGCAAGAAGCAGCAAGTTGGGCACATTATAAAAAGGAATTGCTTGCTTTTTTCACAATTGTCCTTTTATCACGTGATGAAAAGATTGGTTTTCTTCCTGAACTGCGTATTTTCCCATAACTTTCAGGATTTTTTAAAAAATTTGTAATAACGGTGCGACTCCTACCAATTTGTCTTGAAATTTGGCTCACATTCATGCCCGAAATCGAATAGGCCTTAATTGACACTTTTTCTTCTTCTGTCAATAGCGTCGATCGTGGCATTATATTGAAAAATGCTTAATATTAAGTTTTCTATTAACAAATTGTCAGAATAAATTGATCCGCTCACTGTTGCTGTACTTTTTAATATGTATCTTATAATTTTGATAAGCTTGCCAGCAGGCAAAAATAAATGCATTCCAACTAAAAGTAACGGTTTTCTCCAATGCTATGCTTAACATATAAAAACTAAATTTTTCTTCACGCTTACTCTTTGAACATTCTTTCAATATAGGTAGAAGGTAAGCTATAGAAGTGTCTTATAATTTTAATAAGCACCTTAGTTTATTATAGGTTTCTTTTACCTATAAAGAAAAAGTTACTCAACGTCAATCTGGCAATACTGCTGTTACCATGGCTTGCCAGCTTTGTCAAAGAGAGAAAATTAAAATTACACTTCGTGATCACTTACACTCTCCACATAAAGCTAACTGTGTTGAGTAGTGGCACACGAAGAGTGTGATTTAAGTCATATTTTATTATATTTTCTTTTATATGCTTTCCTTTATTATTTGCTTGTACTTCAAGTAAATGCTAATTCAACTTAACGTATATATTCTGAATACTGCTGTCCACACCCTCTCCTCCAGGCTACTGACCACCCAGTCTTTTCATGTATAAAGCCATTCAGCTTCGATGGGAGTCCCTACTTATTTTATACCTAAATACTTTATTTTTGGTATGATACTTATCGTTTGAAAAATTACATTACAATTTTTTGCAAAAGCCATATTTTTAATATATTTATTTAACAAACACATGTACTTCAAAAGGTATGAAGATTTTATTTTTCTAGAATACAGTTGTCATAGCTCGTTATATACAAATCTATTTACTGTTTTATTTATTGTATATCAATGGCAATTTTTAAATTATCAATAGTTCTTATCCAGCAAATTTAAAATTTGACTATCTTAACATTTAGCTATTTAGTAAAAATTTTTTTCAAAGCTATTGCATACTACAACCATGTAAATATTTTTATACTATTGTCTCAGTTGTTCATATATCTTTTGTGTTGCTCAGTACTCTGATAAATGTTTTAATCCTGTCGTTGTGCTGCTGGAATGAGTATTATTCTCAAACTTTAGCTTTGAAAGAGATAGAAATATAAAAAAAAATAATGAAAAAAGCATATAAAGTATAGAACAAGAAAATATAAAAAAGACAAAAAAAAAAAAATAAGAAATAAATAACAATGAGGAAAAAATTTACAAATCACAGGATTTTCTTGCTTTTGCCTGTTTCCAACAATGCTTTATATATGATCCGCTATTAAGCATTTCTTCTACATCTTGTTTTGGCTTTTCGCTGACTTGTTTAGTTTACGTTGCACAAAAAAAAAATCATAATAAAAAGGATATGCTATCAAATCTTTACTTTTACGGGATTCTGCCACCCAAGCAACATAGCTGTCTTAGAGGCTACAGCAACCTCTTCGCTGCCACACAATCTCCCGCATATAATAACAAAAGTCTACAATAAATGGGTGACCCACAGTGCCACCTCCAACCCACAAGCTCGCACCAACAACTCGGCTCATTGTCGTGGCAGTATTTTTGTAATAGTATGAAAACAAAACAAAACAAAACAAAACAAAACATAAAAAATATATATATATATAAAAAAAATAATAAAAAAGGTAGCAAAAAATAATGCGAAGCGTTAATATTCTGCATCATACTCAGAAATAGCGTTTGAATTTAGTACTTCTTCTTAAGGGAAGCAATTCCATTAATATATATCCCCACAATGCACAGTGGGTTAGAATATGTTGCTTAGTTTATTTTGTTTTTCGTAGATTCCTATTGATATTCAGAAAAAAAGTACAAAATTTCCATCTAGTTGAGTTATTATTTTTAAGATTTTTACTTTGGGATCAAGAGCACACACGCGCTGTAAAAACTAATATTCAGTTTCTCAAAAAAAATTTAAAACACATTTTGAAGCAAAACATCGCAGGAGTTAATTTTGTTAATGTGTGAACATTTTATTCTACAAATATAAATGTGCAGAAATATTTTTTTGTAGGTATTTGTTTTTAATAAAATATTTAATATAATTAAATTAGTACTTTATTGTGCTGTTTCAATAGACTTTAAGGTGTGAGTTGAATGAGGTCAAATAAAACTAGTTCTATTTTCGTAAAATAAAGATAAAAAATTGTAGTCTAAAATTAAGATTTATGATTGACGATGAGCAAAATTTGTTTTAAAAACTATCAGTATTACATATTTTATTAGAAGAATAAAATGAATTTCTTAACATTTTTGAAATTAGTTACTTTTATTGGCTTTCAGAATTAATGTTTAGCTGGTTAAAGGTTACTCAACATTTGCTTTCTAAGAAAAGAATAAGTGTTAAAAATGACACTTAGCTTACCAGATAGATTTTATTTTGCTTTACTTCCATTATGCGAATTGAAAGTGACAAGTTTATCAATGAATATTATCGAAACCGCTTCCTACTTCGATATTATGCTACTTTCAAGTTCTTAGATTGTAATATTTTGCCTGCTTTCGGCATAAATTTGTCATGAAAGGTACCCCAGCCTTTATTTTAAATTTCAGTCTTTATTTTAAATTAACTTAGGAGAAATAAACAATTTTTTAAATTGAGTGCACTCAGAGAAAAAAATGCACTGGTTGAAATAGTTGAAATAATAGATTTAACTGTTAAATACCATCCAACAATCGAAACTTTCAAATCAACAGTTGGTTTACTGTTGATCTAAAGAACACGAAAACCGTGTAAAAACGTACTTATTGAAATTTGATCACTGTTTTGGAAGTTCATGTTTAGTCGAGTGAGCTTACAAGTGCGTCTAGCACTCGACTGTCCTAGGATCAAATACCGGCAAGACCAACAAAGATTTTTTTTTTTTAAATAAAATCAAAATGTACATTTTTTTTTCAAGATTGTAAGCAAACTTATTTTGAGGATCATTTTTGACCAAACAGTTAATGAAACAGAATTCGAATCATAATTTTTAAATAACGAACCCACGTATTCCGCAAAACAGTCCAGAACACATCCACTGAGCTATTGATAAACTGTAATTTAACAAAGAAAACTGTTATCTTAAGCGCAAATCAATTTATTAAACAGTGTTTTGAAATAACCGTGGTGACCGTGGCATGCAGGTTAAGTGTGTGGCTTAGCATGCTCGGAGTCCGGGTTCGATCCCCAGCCGCGGCGAAAAGTTTTTTCAATAAAAAACTTTTCTGATCGGTCACCACCTCTCTGCAGACAATGGCAAACCTCAGAGAGTAAATAATGCCATGTAAAGCTTCTTGAGAACATTAACTTTAGCCGTTTGGAGTCGGCATAGAACATGTAGGTCCAGTTCTCGGTCAGTTGTGTGCAAACATTTAATAACACACACAACACAATTTGATCATAAGAAGCTCGGTCAAAGTCCTTTCAAGGGCTGAAATGGCCAATTTGTTTTTTTTTTTTTAAATAACAGTGGCCGACTGTTAATGTAACAGTTGATATTTTTCTGAGAGTGCTTCTTAATTATCGAATTGGAAGTAAAATTCAATTCATTTGAGTGTAGTTCGTATACAAGCTATACATCGGTCAGTGGCGAAAAGGCACCAATAGAAGGACATGATCTCAGCTTGCGGACATGTGTTTGTATTCCAGCTGTTTCTCCAATTCTTCTGGCAGTGAGGTTAGAATTTAAATTTAATTGCAATATGTCGTGTTCATTTTTTTAGCGTGTAACCGCTCTTAGACTTCCATTTCTCACAACTAAAACATAATTTTCAGGCTTTCTTTATAAATTTGATTCTTTTAGTTTTCTAAAAACTTAAATTCTCTTTATTTTTTATACGATTTTACTGATTTTCATAACTTACTTCTGAAGTTTTAAAGCAGTCTGCTCTTACGTACTGTTCAGCCATTTTTTACGTCTCTATAAATCGAACGAACACGTATATTGGACATTTGATTATATGATTATATGATGGATAAATGATTTTGAAATTTGAGTTTTTGACAATAGATTCGAAATCCGAGTCCTTAAATTTTTTTAATACAAAATTTTAACAAATTTGTACTGTAATTATAGAATTAAGTACGGTTGGAATATTGATTCTGCCAGTTTAAATTCAAATGCTTTTGCACTAGACTTGCAATCAATGCTCTCAAATCCACCAAAATACAAAATTTAAGCAAACTCAGACTGATTTTATGGAATTCAGTGCTCTTTAAACAATCATATAGAAATCGCCATTTTGAATTTTTTAAGTTTTGACTAAAGATTCAATGTAAGTACAGCATTACCAAAATTGTATCCATACTTTTTAACTTTCAACACTTAATTTTTGAGCGGAACCTCAGCCACAGTTAATTGATCTACACTTTTCGTTTATTTCAACCCACTGTGCGCTGTAAGCTAAAAGTCCCTCACTCGCATTTCTAAGCTTGCTCATACTAGCGCACTCAAACACACATAGAAACACGACAGAACGCACACACACACACACACACACACACACACACAGCTACAGAGTGTAACATTTTTATGCACATTTCATCAGTAGATTTATTATTATTTTCAGCCATTTTTTCGGTTTCATCTTCTTTCCCGTCTTTGGCTTATTTCTTGATTCTCTGCTTCTTTTTCTTCAGTTTATGTTGTTGTTTTTTTTTTGTTTGTTTTGTTTTCTTGAATATCTGCTATATTTTTCGTTTGTTCTTTTAGAATTTCTTAGAATTTTTTGTACCTTTTTTTATAACGAATGGTGTTCCTTTTGTTGTTGTTGTTGTTGTTGTTGTTATGCGTTGTTGTTGTTGTTGTTCTGCGTCGTTCTTTTGTATTTCTGCAAAGTTGTGCTTTTAATATTGCTCGTATTGTTGCTGATGTTCTTGTAGAGGTTGTTGTTGTTGTTGTTGTATTTTAGTTACTTTGTATTCTGTCATCGTCGTAAATGTTAAGGGCGCTCAATATTGTCTGCATTGAAGTTGGAGTCGGTTGTTCGGGTGGTTGGGTGGCCGCAAAGTGGGTGGCTGACGTATGGCGCCGGGTAGCATTTAGCGTGCGTTAAAGTGGTTGAAATCGCAGCATTGTTGGGATTTATTTGAAATCGAGCGGTTTTCTGCTTTTATATCTGTTTATAAACATATAAAAAAAATGGCAAAGATTTTATTGTTGAAGGATTTTCGCCAGTTTTTTTCTTACATATATTGTTCATGTTGCTTGTGTGTGGCGTTGTAGGTTTTTGCTACGCTATGGTATATTTTCCCCACAATACCCAAAGGAACAAGTTGGTAAGCTATATGGATGTGAGATGAAATCAATATTATGCCTTAAATGTGAGTGTATGTATTTGTATGCATGTATGTATGTATGTATGCATGCTTTGTATTGCTGGCATACAAAGCAAAACCAAGTTTTGATCTTAAATTAGTGCAAAATAAACACATCCTTGATTAGGGATTTAACGCTGGTGGGAAAATTTATTTATATGTAAAAATGATAAATTAAAAAGAAAAATAAATCATCGACACCATATCTTATGACAACGAATATGTAATTATTTCATCATACTGTATAATTTTCTGTGTATTTTGCAAAAATTTCATATACAAGATAAAATGGTTTTACTCATACTTATTATTGTTTTGACTTGATTCTTTGAATATGTCTTGAAAAAGTTGGCATTTGTTCTTTTCAAATATGTTTTCAGTTGAACTTTTGAACATATTTATGAAAATGTCAACTTTTCTCTAGGAATTGACTCATTTTCTGAGACAATCAAGTTATCCTTGCCACAGATACTAGTCTAAACTTGATTTTTAGGAATAAGGAAGCGTTGAAGTAATAAGACATAATAAACTTTAGACACTTTATAGCAGACATAAAAGTTTTGAGTTAGTTTCTTCAAATAAAAATCTGCATAATCACATGGTTCTATTTGAGGTTTCTTTAGAAATAATTTACGATTAAAGTTAAGGTGTGATAGGAGTATAAAGCTTGAGAAAAAAGTTTATTTTTGCAAGATGTAAGATTTTGGATAAAACTGTAGTTTAGTTGAAAGTAATCGTAGAACATTGCTTAAGAGTGGTTTGCATTACATATTTAACTTTTTCCAACATTTAAAATGAAGACACTTTAGCCAAAGCTAGTGAAATAACAAACAATTATTAGATGGAGTTGGCAAAAAAAGTATTATTCTTTTTAACCCTTAATTGCCCAATGTATCTTTTAATATGCATTCACTAGAAAGCCTCTAATAACATCATTAACCCAGAAGCTATGAAATATAAATTATTGCAGTCGAAAAACTTTTATTTAAGAAAAAAATCTGTAATTTATTGCAGTTGAATGAAAATTTGATCAACAAACGAAACATTATTTGTTTTGAAAAAATTAAATAAAGTCAAGATTTGGAAGTGTGAAATCTCGGAACATGTAGGCTTTCGAAGCCTTAAAAAATATATCTTGCTGCATAAATATGTTTTTATAATTATTTTATCCGGTTTGAAAGGACTATAAACTCACCCGCTATATCTATTGACGCTTTATCTTAAAAGATGAAACTACTTTTTTACAAATAACTGCTCAAAAATAAATTTTTCAAAAAAATAATGAGGAAACCATGCTTATCCAACCGTTTTACACAATATATTTTTTTTATTTGTGTAAAAATTGAGTGAAGTTTATGAAGTTTTCATTTTTAAATGGTACATATTAGCCATATACCACACCCTTCATACCGTATCAATCATGCCTTACAAAGACATTGTACCATAAATTCCTAAAACCATACAAGTTAACCGTAACAGCCTAACATACATCCTTACATAGCCTCATACAATTCATCATTAAAATTATATCAAATTCAATGTCATCATCATACAATATATCTATCATACTCTTAAATAAATTATACAAAAGGACTACCTGAACACCAAATAGATCTTCCTAATTTTTTTGAGATAATTGCTTATCCTGAAGAAGAAGTTATATTTCAATAGGTTGGCGACCTAAAACAAATTTCAAAAATTGTTGAGGAATTTCTGACCGAACAATATTTTAAATTTTTAATGTAAAAAAAAAACAAATTGGCCATTTCAGCCCTTGAAAGGACTTTGACCGAGCTTTTTATGACCAATTGTGTTGTGTGTGTTATTAAATGTTTGCACACAATTGACCGAGAACTGGACCTACATGTTTTATGCCGACTCCGAACGGCTAAAGTTCATGTTCTCAAGAAGCTTTACATGGCATTATTTACTCTCTGAGGTTTGCCATTGTCTGCAGAGAGGTGATGACCGATCAGAAAAATTTTTTATTGAAAAAACTTTTTCGCCGCGGCTGGGGATTGAACCCGGGCTCCGAGCATGCCAAGCCACACACTTAACCTGCATGCCACGGTCACAAAATTTTTAATGTGGCGAACGTAAATTGCTGAGATAATTCTATTGGAAAGTTTTTGGTCGATCGTGTAGAGACGGTTGGTTCAAACAAAATAGTCCGATTGAACCTGGAAAAGATAAGGCAATGTGTACGGCGGGAAAAACGAAATATTGCAACTGAAATTATATTACATTTGGTTTAAAAGTTTCCCAAAAGTATCCGATGATTATAAAGAGTTCATTTGCTCTTAAATTTATGCAATACATTTTTTTGCATTGTATTATTTTCTTATCAAATCCTCAAAGAAACAAAATATATCTATTTTTTTAATGATATTTAAAAATTTTATGTACACTGAGAAAAAAAACATACTTTAAAATCAAACAAAAAATTTTAAAATAGCAATTTAATGCTTTTACGTTTCTACAAAACAAAATTTAAAGCAAGTGTGTTTGATTTTCAACTACCTATAAACTCCTTTTTTTTTAATTTTCTCATCATTATTTCTTTGAAAAAACAAACAAAAATCTGAATATAATGATAATTTTTTAATTTTTCAAATTGGTTTGACATATATAGACCAAATGATAAAATAAAACTAATTTAATTTATATTAACTAATATTGAAATATTTAAAATGCAAGCTTCATCAAATGGAGTTAACATTTGGTTTTCGGAGGGTCCCGGAGGTAGCTTATTATGAATCTGTTGCCAAAAACTCGGAAAAGCTAAAAAAATGGCATGGAAAAAATTATGCTTTAAAACATTTGTTTTAAATTTTAAAATTTTTATTTTAAACCGTTTTTCATAACAAAAACATTGTTTTAAAAACAAAAACTATTGTTTTGAACTTAACGTTAAAACAGTTGTGTTTAATTTTAATGAATTTGTTTCAAGCTCTATTTCAAAAACAAATTCGTTAAATATGAACACAATTTCATTTAATTTTAACACATATTTCCCTCAGTGTAGTTATTCAACAAACTGGCTTTATAAAATGATTTTAAGCATGCATCTTGGCTTTGTCTGAATAAACAATTAAAATTATAATTCTTTCGGAACTCACTAGGTTACAAAAAAAAAAAGACATACTCCATGCAATAATTGAATTAATTAAAAATTTAAAATATAGGTTAAAAAAATTTAAATTGGACAGAAATATTATGTTAAAATATTGTAATCATCACAACAATAAAACCAACTATTTGTTCATATTGCTTTTAATTTTTTTCTAGTATTTTTAAGCTAAGTTCTTTCCATATTTTTTTAGCGTTATGCCAACAATGCATAACCATGTCATTTTGCAACAGAACCACAACATCTTCAACATCATGAGCTTCACCAACATCATCATGGTCGTCATCATCATTTCCACCCATCCTTATTATTGTCAACATCAGCATCTCTTGTGGGGCAGAAGAAACAAAAAATTACAACTACTTCTAGTAATAAAAAACGATAAAAAGTCGAAAACAAACTCCTCAACCTTCGTTTAGAAATTGTGCTATTTTTTGGCATTTCTTTTTTTTTCGTTTTTCCTTTTATGCCGAGATATACAATCATTTCGACGTTTTGTCTGTCGTCGCTCAGTCCATTTGGCAAGCTGGCTGGCAGCTTGCATATCCTGAATGTAACTGCGAGTTCAGTAGAAAAAACAACTACAACAACAACAACAGAAACGGCAGCAATCACAACATAAGCTCGAGGAAACAGCTTGCCACCCACTTTATTAAAATGTATTTTTTAAGCCAGTTTTTGTTTTTGTTGGATTTTTTTTATCTCTTGTTGGTTGTAAAAAAAAAAAAACTGGGCTGAAGTTTGTTATTCGTCGCTTCAATATTTAAGCCGGCTGCTTCTTCTGACTGGTGCCACGGTGCGGCGCATAATTTTAAATTTTTTCTTGAATAAAAATGTTTCTTTTTGTTTTAATTTTATTCAACTGCTGCTGGGCGCAGTCAAATAAGTTTGAAAATCTTGCTACCAGCTATGCCAACAGCAGCCGCTGAAGCAACAGCAACAACAATAATGTTGCCAACAACAAAAAAGTAAAAACATCAGCTTGTTTCCAACATAAATGTAGCGCACCCAATGCCAGGACCCAACTCACACCAACTCCCTAAAAAACACACACATACACACAAAGTTAAACACACACATTTACACAGATTTAACATCCAGCATCCTTGCTGTCGTCCTTTGTTCTTGTGTTTTTTTTTTTTGCTGTTGCCGTTGTTGCTGTTGCTGTCTTTTTACGCTTTTCTCGCAAGCTTTTGCTCTTGTTGTTGTTGTTGTTTATTGCATGATGTTAGGATGAAAGTTTTTGCCACGGCTGGCTTCTGTTTTTTTTTTTTGTTTGTTTTGCTTTCATTTCTGTCTTGACTTCGTTTTATGAATATCATTTTTGTTGTTGGGCTGGCTGATATTTTTTTTATTCTATTTGCTGTTATGTCTTTTTTTGTAGCTTATTTTGTATTTTCGTAATTCTAATCGGTATCATTGGCTGATGGGATGTTTTGATATGTTTCTGTAAAATTATTCAAATTATTTCGCTCGCTTTTTTCCTATTTCTAGTTGATAGAACATGATAGAACTAAAAGATTTATTTTATCGATTCTTTAGACGTCTACATGTTCAAGCAAAAATAAAATAAAATAAGGCTAAGGATAAGGAGAATAGAGATAAGGCTAGAATAAAAATTTTGATGAGAATATAAACAAGGATTATAACAATTATAGCCTCTTCAATTGTGAGTTTTTAAGACAAAAATGAATTCATTACACAGAATATTTTGAAATAGTCCAATGATTTTTTTGAGTATAATCCGGTCTTTTCAGATTTGTTTTGAAAAGAGAACCATTCCACAAAACAAGCCCAAGATTACACATATTTAGCACAAATTTACGTGTTTATCAAAATTATTTTTAAGCCCATTTTCTGGCATAAACTACGAACGTGATGAAAAGTGAAGAAGATAAAGTGAAGTGAAGAAAATAAATTGAAAAATTATATTTTCCTGTCCGAATTGATTCATTTAACTTATTTGGACAATGAAAATATAATTTTGAATTTGTTTGCTTGTCATACTTGTTTTTCGGTTTCTTTGTTGCTTGAGCCACTCACTTGCACATTTTGTCATATTTTTCTTGTACGTTATTCGTGCTCATCTCGTTGCTTATGTACCAAAATGTCATAAAATGTCAAATCCACAAATCTCTTAGATTAGACATTTGAAAGCATATTCATTTGTTTTACTAACAATCCATACATGATATACATTGGACACAAATGAGCATGATTTGTTTTATAATCAATACCAAAATGTCGTAAATTGAGCACGAATGAGCATATTAGTTGTGAGATGAACAATCCAAAAATCACATGCATCATGCATAAATGAGAGTGTTCATTTTTTTGATAAACAATCACATTAGCGCTTGATAACAAGACTATTATGGCTTATCTCAGAATCACTTCCAAAATAAATTGATTTGAGATTGTTTTCAGCTCAAATTTCTCTTCGTGTAAGTTGTTCTTGAACAAAATTTTAACCCAGTTCTGAAATTTTTGAAAGTTGGTCACAAAAATTGAGATATATTTTTTACAAAATAAATAGCCACAAATATTTAGCCAGCTCTCAAAACAAATAAGCAACGAATACGAAAAACATGCCGACTGTAGTCCTTGCACTGCAGATATTAATGTTTTCCTTCTCCATTTTGTTCTATTACTGAGCTATTTTTTTTCTTTCGTGTTTTTTTTTCTTCTTTTCTCTGTGTGTTTTTCTTTTGATCGAGATATTATAATGCCGTAGATAAAAACATGCATTGAGGTTGTTGTGGGTGGTTCTGGGTTGTCAGGACCTAAGTACACCCAACAGAAAAAATTAAGTAAAGCAAAGCACGACGACAAAAAAATAAAACAAAAATGAAAGTAGCAAAAAAATATTTATAACATGGCTCCTAAAAGTTATGGCGCAGCATTAAGAGTGGGTTTCATGAAAATGTAAAAGTTTTCAACTTCTTGCTTTGCTTTTTGCTTTTCTATGCTTTTCTGCTTCTACTCGTTCTTATTATTATTTTCGTGCTGCTATTTCCTTTGTTTTTTTTCGTGTTTGGTAACTTCGTTACGTTGTTGTTGTTGTTGTTGTTTTTGTTGCTGCTGCTGTAACGCTGGCAGGTTTTCATTCCTCTTAAGCTTAAGCAAAAAGTTTTCGTAGGGATTTTAAGCATAAGTTTGACTGTGTGCGCCAACTCACTGTAAGTGTCTGTGTTTGTATGTGTGTGTGTGTGTGTGTGTGTGTACTTTGGCAACAGTATAAATATATATATGTAGGTTTGTTTGCTTGTGATACTTAAGAACATTTCACATTTACACTGCAGCGCTTGGCAAAGGAATAATTTTTAAAATAAATACAAAAAAAAGGAAGCAACATTTTTCAAACTGAAATAAATTTTGTTATAAAAACAGGGTGGGAAACAGAAACTTAGAGTATTATTAATTTTCAATCAATGCTTCGTTCATGTTTTGAGCATTAATTTTTTTTAAACCAGAAATTATTTTCTCATGCATAATTTGCGGTGATATTTGATTTCTTATTTTTCTTCTAATGTCCTTATTTTGGTTATCATTGAGTTATAAGAGGAAGAGTTCGTGCAATTCCCTGCATCGAAAGTAAGAAACACATCATCAGTGTTCGAGCAGTCAAGTGAGTAGACAGCACTATGCGCCGTAAGTAAGATAAAAAATATTTTAATCTTTTCTAAATACTTTTTTCTAAAAAATATTTTTTTATGAAAGTTTTTATAGCTTAATTGGTTACACATTTTCCAAAGCTTATTTTAGTAAGAATTAAATAAATAATATTCCACTGTTTAATTTATCTAATATACTTGAAGTTTTTAAATTATTGGCACACAAAACTCAGCAATCACCCTGTTAGTGGAAAATAATCAAATGCCATACAAGAAAAGTTGACGTTGCAAAGAAAAATAAAAATAATAAAGAGGTGAAAAAAAACCCGACAACAAAAAATGAAATATGTAAAAAGCAAAGATATCGCAAGGAACAAAAACAACAAAAATTAGAGCAAAAAACATTTTATCATATAAATTTTTCAAGTCATGGCATAAAATGCTGCTTGTGTGTCATATTAACAGCCAAAAATACACACACGTTCGCATAAAACTTACACACGAACACTTATGTCAGAATATTACCAGCAAACAAAGCATACAAAACAGATTTCATATAAATACAAAAGCATACACATTCTAACATAGGCAACATACACTAAAAGTTGCATCCTGCCTCCTTCAAATCTCACTCTGGTTGCCTCCAACACTTGGGGGATTCATAACTAAAGTCATGGAGAGAGTACGTACGCGTGTATGTGTGTGTGTGTGTGTATATTTGGAGTATGATATTATCTCGGCTACACAAACATATAGAGATGCACACACATCCACACCCACACAGAAAAACATACTAACTTTAACAAAGACACACATCAACTTTATTGTCACGAAAGTAAAGCAAAACAAGGCGAATGGAAAATGGCAAACGAAAAAAAAAATATAAAAAATGCAAACAAAAATAAACGACAAACAACCTAAGAACTCATAACAATAAAATTACTTATACTAAAACCACCCTGTATGTAGGCAGTATGCGAAAAAAAAAATTTCAATATAGCAACCGTTATTTGTGTTATTTTTTCATCCTTGCTTGATGATTTTGAGTTCTTTTTTATAAGCTTGGCAGCGCCTGCGGCATTTGACTGTGTGGAATAACATTTTACTACACACAGTCATTCGTACAATACCATTGCCATACATACATAAATAGGATCTTTTATTTTTTTGCCTTTAAGTATAAATACATCCACAACTCAACCCACCCACACATGCTCAGATTCATCACACTTGCATCAGCGTCAAAATCACCCACAATCAATTCTCTCGGTTGCCATTTTTATACACGGTTTCATTTGGATTTGTTTCGGTGACAGTTTCATTGAAAGGACTTTATATGAAGTGTCCTTAACTTCTTGCTCAATCACAAATACACATACATACTTTTATATACATACATGAATGCCTACATGGATGTTTGTATTGAAGTGCTGAAAGGTGTCGTGGAAGTGGCCACGAGTAGACGAAGAATGAGGGATTAAGAGAATGCAGGTCTGCTTGTTAGAATTTAGACGAATAAAAGACTATCACAACCAACGACTCACAAACATAGCCAAGTACAAATAAGCATACATACAACTAAGCATACCTACATATAATAATAAAACTACAAAAACTTGTGATAAGAAGCATCTTTAAAAAAGTATTGAATGAGTAGCAAAAAATAGAGCAGTTAAATAATACAGATTCGATTTGTAGAAGATTTAAATAAAAAGCATTGCCATGTCAACAATAAAAGCAAAAAACGAGCTATGCTGCTAATTTATAATAGTAATTGATAATTGTCAAAGTCGCTCAAGGATGCATTTTATCAAAAAAAAAAAACAAAATAATTTGGCCATTTCAGCCTTTGAAAGGACTTCGATCGAGCTTCTTATGATCAATTGTGTTGTGTGTTTTATTAAATGTGTGTACAAAATTGAATTAGAACTGGACCTACGTGTTTTATGCCGACTCCGAACAGCTAAAGTTTATGTTCTCAAGAAGATTTAAATGGCATTATTTACTCTCTTTGCCATTGTCTGAAGAGAGACCGAGGTGACCGATCAGAAAAATTTGAAATTGAAAAAACTTTTGCTTCGACTGGAGATGGATCACCACCACACATGCATTTTATGACATGAATGTTAAAAAACTATGCTAATATATGTCCTGATTTTAAAGTGACGATTTGACACAAAAAGTTCTTCATGCATTTTTAATTCATAGTACTTTGAGATGGTCAGAAAAAATTATTTATATAACTTCGAGAAAAAATATGTTAAGAGTGAATATTTTGCATATTCTCTAGAAATAATGGAAATCTCAGCTAAAATCAAAATGTGACAATATGAATGCCAACACGTTGCCTTTTGTTCCGTTTGATAATGGCGAAAAATAGGATAAACTTATCTCTTCTTATGTTTTTAGCAAAAATTGCATAAAATTTGTTATATATGTGATATTTAACACTTTAAATTTTCATCTCAAATCAATGAAATCAAAATGACAAGTGAAAGCCAAGCATTACATCCAAAATGAAATATTTTGCACATCTTTTAGCTCAATTTAATAACGCACAAAATAAATACGGAACAAAATTTTAATTGTTTCTTATTTTGAATATTATTTCATTGAACTCAATGAACCTCCAAATATCAATAGAGCTATTTTAATACCTTTTTTTATCAGAGAGCAATGATGTATATTTTAACATTCTCTGACATAAACGACCGAGGTTTTATTCGAAAGACAAGACAAAAAATTATTAAATTTCAACTGGAATTTTTAATACAATTAATTTCATCTGGAGCCTCAATACCTTGTTGGTTAAAATGTCGTAAAAAAACAGGTTCAATTCGGATTATTTCATTAGAAATTTCCTTGTCAGCCGGCATTCTATTTTAAATCCAAATCTGATTTCCATACAAACAAAATTGTGCTTTCAATTAGGATTTAGTTAAACTTGTCAATTGTAAACATCTTGGTCAGGTGGTGTTGAATTTTGTTAAACATTACTCTCTTGTCTACAACGCCAACTTACTGTGAAATACTTTTTATGAGCTGCAAATCGTATTCAAGATTTGGATGATGAAAAATAGCGACTTTAAAAAAATATACCTTAAATATTCCTAGAACTTTAATAGATAGATAGTTGAAGGAAGTTGTTCTTATCTTATGGTTATATTTATATAAACGATTCCATTCAAGTCGACGCTTACCACAATCGCCTTTGTTTAAAAAAAAATTAAATTAAATTTGTTTTTGGCGAATTTTTTTAAGTAGGAAAGTCAGGCACAAAATCACCTCATATGCACATTAGACCGGATCATTCTTATATGGATAAAAAAATTTCAACCGGTCGGGGTCTCAAAAGTTAGAGGAACTCATTAAAATCATTTCTGCATACTTCTTTTTCAAATCGGAGAAAAACCGCCGAAGCAATTTTGATTCTCCTGAAGGTCCTTTTTGGTAAAAAACATTTTTTTTGCTTGTAACTTTTTATTTTACAGAGAACGCATACCCACATCTTCTTACATATTAAATTCCTTACTCATACTAACATTTTGACATAAAAAAATTGTTTAAATTTTGTTTCATTATAACTCTTATTGACCACCAAAAATTGAATTTTTTGTTATTTTTAAAAAGGCTTTGTTTTGAAACCGCTGTAAAAGGCACATTTTTTATTAGATTTACGTGGAATTGTTATTGTTCGAAAGGTATTAAGTTCTTCTTTCGTTCTGTGTATAGCTTTAATCAAAGCTATGTGATTAAAAAAAAAATTTATCGAAAACTGGACGACAAAGCAGTGAACAAATGAAATAAATTGTTTTTATGAATAAGAAATATTTCATTTTATCAGATTTCTAAAGTCGATTTCTCACATTCTGTCAGTTTTTGTAAACAGCTTTGATTAAAGCGATACACAGAAAGAAAGAAGAACTTAATACCTCTCCAACAATAACACTTTCACGTAAATCTAGAAAAAAAAATGTGTCTTTTATTGACCACCAAAAATTGAAATTTTTGATATTTTTAAAAAAAAAATTTTTTAAAACCGAGTTATAATGGAACATAATTTTTAAATTTTTTGAATATAAGAATATTGGTTTAAGTAAGAAACTTAATATTTTAGCAGGTGTGGGTATGCGTTCTGTGAAAAATAAAGAGTTACAAGTAAAAAACATGCTTTTTTTACCAAAAAGGACCTTCAGGAGAATCAAAATTGCTTCGGCGGTTTTTCTTCGATTTGAAAAAAAAGTATGCAGAAATCATTTTTATGAGTTCCTATAACTTTTGAGACCCCGACCGGCGAAATCTAAATTTCGATCCGGTCTAATGCACATATTTGGTGATCTTCCTTTTTTCATACATTGTTATGTATTCTTGCAAGCAAAGTACTAATGCAAGTTTGTTTTTGTACTTTTTCTCAAAAATTTGTTTTTGTTTTTTTCAAATATACTTACAGTTGGGAGCTATTATTATTTACTAGTTCTATCCCGTCAAAAACGACAGGCCCAGTTTTAAAAAGGAAAAAAAACATGATTTCAGATTTGGATGAATCTTTTTGTTTTTTGATAGTCAACACTCAAATACATCGGAAAAATCTCTAAACCGATTGTTTTTTTATTTTATAATTTTGAAAACACATATCATAACTATAAATGCGATTATCTCGAAACCACTTTTTCGCGATTGGTTGTCATAAAAAGTTTTTGAAAAAATTATCCAATTTAAATATTTTTTGCACCACATATTTAATACAGCAGTCATTCTCGTCGGTACCACAATCATGAAGGTAGCTCTAAAAACAACAGAATTAGACATATTTTAAGTCTTAAAAAAATACCTGTTTTTGTAAATTTTGGCTTTTGGATGCTATAGTTCCGTTATTTGTTGAACGAACCTCTTTATTTTGGTACCGACGATAACGGCATTAATTCTTAACATATTCCCATTTTGGTTTTTATATTCAAATGAAGCACAAACATTTTGTGATTACAACCAGCGGGGTACCTTTTTTTTTTGTTGGTCTACTTTGACATGACATACAAAAACAGCAACAACAACAATATTAATTTTAAAATTAAGTTTGATATTTTTCCTATTCAATATAAAAAACCGTTTGTCAACATCTTTAATAACTTTGGTAATATTTAATTCTCAGCGAAACATTACATTTTGTGTCGTCAAATTAAAAGGTGGCCTTTAGAACTCAGTTTTGAACAAAATAAATCATTCATGATTTGTTTCTAAGCACATCTTTTTTGATAAAAAAGAATCGTATGGGTTATAAAAAAAATTTATTTATATATGATTTATTTCTACAAGCGTTTATAAAAAAATTTTATTTTTTCGGGAAAAATTTATCTCAAATTCCATGACCGAAAAATAAAATGATTCAAAAAATAACAATAAATTATCTTTGAATTGGACAAACATCAAATACGCTGTGTTGAAGTTAATTCAAAATCATAAAAGTTTTTATTTTTAATTCGTTAATCTGTCACTTGTATGGGCTGGGGCACAGGTGTCTAATGTATTGTTCCAAATATTAAACTCAAAATATCTTTATGCAAACTCAGGATGCGCATTTGAAATCAAAGCTTTTGCCTAAAATTTCATTACATTCGTGTTCATCTATTAAGGTGAGACAAGAAAACAAGAAATTTTTATTTTTATTTGTACATAACTTCGGTCTTCTGTTTTAATGTATATAAAACACGCACAATTCCCGCTGATTTTTTGTACCCTGCTTATTAAAGCTATTATAGTTGTAATATAAGTATCTTTTATTTTTAGTATTCTACAAAACACAACCTGGTGTTTATTAAATTAAAAAACAAAAAAATAAAAACAAAAATAAGCAGAACTTTTCCGGAAGCATTCTTCAGCGGTAGCATTAAAAATTCAAAACGCGCTACGGCGTCACGCAACTCGACCTATTTTTGGGAATAAGATAAAATCAACCCACAAAAATCAAGACCAAATCCAACCACCCACTAAATTTACCTAACAAAAGTGCCTTCTTAATATTTAAAAAAACAGCAGCAGCTTCTCTAGTAGGCGCCCACAAATGTCCTGCTCAACAATCAACAACCACCATCCAAGAAGCAGCTCCCACTAAACCACCCAAAGTTACAGTTAAAGTGGGCGAAAATCGACTACTTGACAAAGCTACGAAAATGTAATTAACAAAAGGCAAAACAAAAAAAAAAAGACGCAAAAAAGTCAAAACAAAACAAAAACAAAAATTACAACAGCACTAAACACAAAAGCAAACAACGTAAGAATAAAAAAAGAGAAGAAAAAATAAAAAAACAAAAGCAGCACTCGTTGACATAATTTTTTCCTTACAGTCTATTTCGCGCGTACCAACATTTCAAAATTTTCTGAATTCCCTACACAACACCAGTAAGTACACAAACATTCAAACGCACACACATATATACACACTCACTTATCTATACCTATATATATATATATATACATACAAAGCACAGCCATATAAACAGAGCCATATGGCTTAGCCAACCCCTTTTCAAACAATTTTCAGAAACTCTCTGAAACCATGCTCAGACCTGATAAAACCATCTACCTCACAATCTTCAGTCAGTCCCTTTCCGAACACCTCGCACAGACCTTTTTTTGAACTCTAAGTAACCACTTTTCCAAACCATTTTTTTCTTATTCAACCCTCTTTTAATCTCCCTGATATTCTCTTTCAACTCATTTTTAGCCATATTCAGCTCGTAGTTAGCAAACCATTTGTTGATTTTTTACTGCCATGCTGCCGCCACCCTTGAGCGTTCTTCAATAGACATGCCATCCCTTGATCCATAACCCATGCTCGTGCAACTTAGTCCACCTCGTAACAGTTCACTTTTTGCGTTCCATTAGTTTTTGTCGACATATTGATGGTTCCGACCTGCCTTTGGTACTTCGGTATACTTAACTGTTGTTTGCTCTCTTGCTCTTACCAACACTCTATCTTTTTCTCTACTGCTGTGTATTTTATGTTGGTTTTCATCGTTTTCGTAATTTTGTTAGCGTCTTTGCTGTTTTCTTTCTTCCTGAGCGCCGGATTGAAGCCCGCGGTTTCGCATGCCAACCAGCGTAGCCGCGCATCGCGTCATAATGCGGCGCCGTCGCGTAGCTATCAAGAAGGTATTTAAGGGTGCGAGAGTTCAACTTTTGTCAAGTGAAAGAGAGGTGCGACTTGCAATGAGCCACTCTTAATGAATATGAGTGCGACAGAGCTAAAGCGACAGCGGGTTTTTGAGACTGCTATTGCTTGCACGTTGAAGGGGGTTGTATTTGTTTTGTTGTTTTTGGCGCCTTTCTAAAAGTTCGAAATTTTTGTAAAATTATTTTCTGAATTTCTGTTGTATAAGGCTTGCTTATACTAACACAAAAACACACGTACTCTCAGACATACACTCAAACATATATATATATAGAAGAACGATATAACACTCACATGAGCGTTGAGTGCTACAAACATATTTATTTTTTTTGTTGTTCATATCCGCTGCACGCTGGTGAGAAATATATATTTTCTATGCTTGACTTTCTATTTGTGTTTATGTGTGTATATTTAAATGTTTAGGTGGATATGTAACAAAGTCTAGTTTAATGTGTATTTTTGAGGAGTTCAAAATACCTTAGTATGGGGCAAGAAGCTTGTTGTACTCGACTGGTTGTTGCTGTTTTTCAAATATAGCAGAATAATGCTCGCTTTCTACTTATTAGAACGCTACACAGTGTGTAACAGATAAAAACGAATAAACTTTATGACATTTTAAAAATAACTACAATGAACACAATAATCCATGATGTTATTAATGGATTATTATTATGATATTAAGTTAGGAATAAGGACGAAGAATTGTATAAAAAACGTTTATAAAAATATAAGTTGTCAAAATGGTGTCACTCCAGACACGCCGTCATGATGAAAATAAGGGTACGTTAGACGGAGAGGTTTTAATAAAAATTTTATTACATAACTCATTATTATATTAAAAAAAATCTTTTAACATTTTTGAACAACCACTATTAGCGAATTTTTTGTATATAAAAAACAAAAAAATAATCAATACATTTTTTTAGAACCACTTCTCATTGTAATTCGGTCATAATCTTGACATCCAGAGATTCTATGTGAAATTGAGCAAATATCAATTCTTTCAGTTATATATTTTAAATAAAGAATTGAATGTAGAAAAAAAATCACACGTAATTCAATTTAAATTTTCAAAAGATCAAATTTATATATTTCAGAAATTTCATAAAAATAATTGAAATTCAGAAATTTTTATGATATGGTATGTTACGTTTACGATATGTTTGTAATGGCAGTTCAAAAGAATGGTCATGATATATAACAGTTTTTTAATTGGATTAATTCATATTGTGTTTTATTGAATGGTATATTATTGTAATTTTTTATGGTATGGAAATTGTTTTGAAATTATAACTGAATGAAATTATATTAAAATATGTTTCATTTGCAAATATATATAATTCATGTTTTCCTCAAATATAATATATATGTGGTTTAATAATAATATATACATATTATTAAGTATAATAAGTGTAAATATAGGTATAGTAATAAGTATAATAATATATACCTACATATTTTTATAACTCAAAATATGTTTTTGAAGTTAATTTGAATTTCTTAATTTGGACGATGGTTTTTTGAACGGCAATTGATGATTTCTGAATTTCATTTTTATTTGGTATTTCAAAACATTATTTTATAATTTTTGACAATTGAAAATGGTGTAGAAACAATAAAAATTTATTTTTATAATACTGTGCAACAACACACAATTATACATCTTCGGAAAATGTAATGCAAATAAAAATAATTATATTCCAACATATGGCCATTATCTAAACGCCGTAAACATGTTGCTATTAACATATTTATTCTGCAGAAATGTATTAAAATACAGCTTAGATAATATTTTAGATGCTCTTGTTAATATGTATCATTCGATCGTAAAATATTTATTTTCAGCAGAAGCAGCAATAGAATTGCTGTCATAAATATCGAGACAGCATAACGCAAAACTGTTGCATCGTAAAATTCTTGCCGCAGATAAAATCGAATAAATTGAACTTTCTAGCAAAATGAGAAATAAGCATATTTTCAATATTATATTCTATTCGTTTCATAGGCAAAAAAAAAAAAGTTGTTAAAGATATAAAAAAGTCATCATATAAAGTGGTATTTAAATAATGTGACAATTGTTTGAGTCATAGGCTCTGCCTTCGAATATCATAACCAGCATTTGTTTGTCTTGACAACACATTCATCAATACTTAATAATAAAAAAAACCAACACACTCTGACCATCTTCCAATAAAATGCATGCTTAAACGTATCTTATGCGTTTGAAAATAATATCACACAGACACACACACACTTATCTAGTTCTTTTTGACACAGTTAGCCTCTGTTTGTGGCGCCATAAAATCAAATAAATAAATATTTAATATTAACTCTATGTCATAAATGTTGCTTCAAAACTATTACTTTAGTTATTTTTGTTATTTCTTTTATTGCAACCTGATATTTAACAGTCATGCATGCTGTTGTTACAGCATTTTAAATTCCAGTCATCATTTTTACGTATTAGTCAAGCAATAAAAAACATTCCGAATGCTGTGACAGCAAATTTTATTAAATCGATATTGTAATCTGACTGTTTTAATAATTATGTATACAAATCCATATATGTGTGAATGGGAGTGTTTAAAATTTCATTATCAATGTATGGAAACGCCTAAATTAATATTATTTTAAATATGCTCTGATAAACATCTCTATATTCAGTGCATGGCGTATGAGTTACTTGTAATCGAATGTTTGAAGAAGCATGTCATGTGAATTAAATGTTACTCATACGCAGTGTGGGAAATATTTAAATGTAAATTCTATATTTGTGTTTGTTTATATAAAGTAATTTTTTCCACAGCACCACCTTTCAACTGCAAGTTGAAGTTACATTTTGTATACATTAAATTGAAGATGGCATTTTCATAAATATATTTATGCTAAAGGCGACCGTGGAATAGCGTACTAAAGTTCATAGCCTGTGTGCCAACGAGCCACTGTAAATCTGGGCTCATAACACTCATATGATACAACATTTTTCTATAAGAAATACATTTTAATCATCAACTGTTACCTATTTGAAGACAATGGACATTATCAAAGTGGACATTAACAATGCTGTGCAAAGCATCTTGAGGACATGCACGTTAAACGGATTAAGGTTTTTTAAGTTGAAGCAAGTACTTAAAATTGTATTAGAACTTCCTATTTTTCCTATCAATAACATTCAAATGCTATGATTTCTTTCCAGAAATTAGGATTCAAGATTTTTGTAAAATTTTTTATATAGTGGACCAAAAAACACATATTAAGTTTAAATATTTTCAGCACTCCTTTGCACACAAAGTAAAAAAAAAAAACATTCACTTTCTCAAATTAATTTTGATGTCTGCCTGTATGTGTGATAGATTGTCTACAATTTTAAAAGTGTTTTTATTAAGCACAAGCATATCCTGGCCCTGTCATCGAATTGGAATATCATTAATAAAGCCTTGATGTGGTTTGTTTTTTTTTGGAAAACTATAGAATACTTTTGAAAATTATATAAAAACAAATTATTTTTAAATAATTAAAATATAAGAAAAAAAATGCATAAGTTTATATGAGAAAATCAATCATCAGCTGCTTATGCTATGTCTGCTGCTTTCTTTGTTTTTGTTTCGTTATTTTTGCTCTTATTGTTTTTGTTTTAAACGAACTAATTCCCAGGCTTCTTCATTGGGTACTTGTATGTACTATTTCTTTATTGGGTTATTGTTTGTACTACTTAGAAATGAGTGCTCTATTTATACACAAGATGTCAATTACAACGTCTTTTCAACTCAGTTAATGAACTCAAACTGTAAAACTTAACGAAATGGGTTTGTGATCCGGTTACTTTAACTCTTATGAAAAAACGAGTTGGATCATATTTCGTTTTTTGCTTTTACCCATTAAATACAATACGATACAATCAAAACTGTTTCATTTTCTTTGCAATATTTAATTTTCTCTTTTTTGTTTTGTACTATTTAGATTTAAGCAAAACCTGTAAAAAAACAATAGTTTTCCATGAAAACTAACATATATACGGCCTTACTTAATAAATAATCATAAATAATCATGAGATTTTTATATCAAAAATCTGGCAACTAAATGATTAGAGTTCATGTAAATTGCAACGTTATTTAAAATCAAATTGAAAGTCAATTTAGATTTGTATAATTTTTATACAAAAAAAAATATAGATTTGTAACTTAATGTTTTTTATACAAATTAATTGTTTGTGTATGATATTAATTTGTTATTAGTTTCTCTGTTAATGTAGCATTCAAAAGATTTAATCCTATTTGTCAACAATTTACCTCAATAAAATACAAATACAAATATATAAAAAATTCCTCGGAACTCGAATCATGGTGATACAAAAAAAAAACCTTGTAAATTATTTTAATACTAAATCGACCGAAATAAATAACTGAAATAATAACGTTATCGTCAAAGCAATCTCACTTTGGTCAGTTCATGAATAAACTATAAATTCCGCTTAGCAAAAGAAATGGAGATATTTTTTTGACAAAATATTCAATCAAATAATTAAACAAAATGTACATAATGTTACCCAACAAAGAAGTCACCCTAGAAGTTGTAACAACACAAAAACTGAAAGTCGAAGTTTTGCATTGTCTTACAAAATAACAAACCTATACTTCCACAAAATGTTGTTATGCCAAAGAAAGAGTTCTTCCTTTCTATAACGTTATCTTAATATATATAAATCTCGTGTCACAATGTTTGTTCTCAATGGACTCCTAAACCAAAATTCGCACACCATGTGCAGTTCGATCCAACTTGAGAGATAGGATAGTTTAAATGGGCGGAAGTATATGCGCGTGGCACTATATAATAACTTCTAAACGCCTGGACCGATTTCAATGAAATTTGGCATGAAGGTTCAACTGCTCCCAAAATAAAACATAGGCTATAAAAAGTTCCAAAGACTTCCGCAAGAGGGCGCTTTAAGTAGTGCATTTTTTAAGACTCAATAACTCCTAAGCTCCTGGACCGATTTCAATGAAATTTGATATGAAGGTTCAACTGCACCCAAGATAAAGATAGGTAAAAAAAGTGGGCGGAAGTATGTGGGCATGGCACTCTGTAATAACTTCTTAACTCCTGAACCGATTTTCCTGAAATTTGGTATGAAGGTTCAACTGCTCCCAAAATAAAATATAGGCAATAAAAAATTCCAAAGACTTCCGCAAGAGGGCGCTTTAAGTAGTGCGTTTTTAAGACGTAATAACTCCTAAGCTCCTGGACCGATTTCAATGAAATTTGATATGAAGGTTCAACTGCACCCAAGATAAAGCATAGGTAAAAAATTGGGCGGAAATATGTGGGCGTGGCACTCTATAATAACTCCTAAACACCTGAACGGATTTCAATTAAATTTGGAATGAAGGTTCGACTGCGCCCAAGATAACATATCGTCGCCTGAGTAAAATAAGGTCGTATGTGTAAATTGGGGTGTTTTGAGTTAATGATGCAATCCTATATTTTTAAATGATATCTTTCGAATGGGGCAATCCATTTTTTTATAGCTCTTTTAGTTTTCGAGATGTTCAGTAAAATATTGTCGCATGTGTCACTTAGTTATCGTTTGAATAAAATATTGTCGTATGTGCGAGCAACTAGCACATACGACAATTTTTTCATACAATTACAGATTTTTTTGTGTTCAGTAAAAATTTGTCGTATGTGTTCGTTGTCCCGCACGTCCGATAAATTTTTACAACATTCTGTATAAAATATTGTCGTATGTGTTTGAAGGCTTGCAGTGAACCTTCAAGTTGCAGTAGTAAGGAAGATGTCAACAACATCAGACGAGTGCAAGAGAGTCAAATCGCCAGCTCCCTATTTGGATGCAGAACTTAACGAGTAAGTAAATGTTATAAGAAAAACTTTGCAGTTAAAAGAATTGTGTTGTTTTCAGAATAGAATATGAGATTCTGGCATATTTTAGAAATTCTGGGAGGAATTTTCATCCCTCGGAGCTGACACTGTTTTATGAGTCATGTAAACAAATTTCTTATTATTATATTGAAATAAAAAAACAAAAGGACGTTTTACAAATCTTTCCAAGTTATGGGAAGAGGAACTTTCATTGGCCCCAAGAAGGAATATAGAGGAACAAAAAAGAAAGGATTTGAGAAGAAAGATCAAATTCTTAGAGGACGATGCAGACAAGGAATTTTACCGAGTTGTATTAGAAAATTAATAGACTTAATTTTTTTATATTTTTTTACATAATTTTTTTTTAAATTATTTAAGATAAAAAAGTCTATGAATCTTAGGCCTTATCTTATGGATTATTTTTATTGAGATTTTAAAGTGTACCTTAAATTGTATATTTTATAATAATTATTTTATGATCTCATTTATTCTTTATTTATGCTTATCACCGAACTGAATTCAAATAAAATTTACTTTAATATTTATTTAATCAAATTACTTTTCAATTAAAATTTTTTTTTTAGGAATTATATCTACTATATATTGACAAATTAAAAGCCTGAGTTAAAAATTTGTGACAAACTTAAATGCATTCAGTGATCACATTTTAAGTCGCACTTAAGTTCTCAGCGAGAATTTTCAGAGAAATTCATTAGGACTCTTACGAATATAAGAATTAAAGTATAATACTGAAAGTAAAAGGATCAAAGTTAAAAAGAACATTTGCAACCAGGAACGTTATATAAATATTTTTATTTCTGTTTTAATTTAATGAATTTCACTTTTAACCAAAATTTTTGCATAATTATTTGTCGTATGTCATACAGAATATTTGGTTTAGCATATAAAATGTGTGTAAATGGCACATACGACAAAATTGTATTAAATGAAATCCTCTCTATTTTGTTTAATAATTAAAACTGTGAAGCACATAATATGTAAACTAATAGTGTTCTGCACTTTTTACAATATTGGCAAGTTAGAATAAAATTAACCGTGAATTTATTGAGCAATTCAATTCTAAACTTTAACTGCGATTTCCCAAAACCTGCGAAATGTAACATACGACCTTATTTTACTCAGGCGACGATATGCTTTAAAAATTCCAAAGACTTCTAAAAGAGGGCGCTTTAAGTAGTGCATTGTTAAGACTCAATAACTCCTAAATGACGACCGATTTTATTAAAATTTGGTACGTGAAATAACTTGACTCTACAACAGAATTGAGACTATTTAAATTTCATAAAACTTCAGTGAGAGGGCGCTTTCTTCAATCAACTTTGTTCGGCTCATTCACGTCAAAACGGATGAACCGATTTTGATAAAAATTGACAAGCATTTGTATTTGTGACTGAAATAGACCCTATGCTTTTAAAAGTTCTTTCGACAACAATCAAGGAAAATCGTTCCGAAGTTGAACGAAGACAATCCAAAAATCGAATCGATGCTTACAGAATTTTTTAAAATTGAAATTTATTTGAGATAAAATTGCACATAGAAAAAATTTTCTCGGAATATGATAAAAATGGCATCATATTTACTGAAAAATGGTATTGACCTTGAGAGAATACTTTTCTCTAAATGCGATCCTAAAAATTCTCTAAAAATGATAAAAACCTTCTATGAAAAAGAGAAATATATAAAAATAATTCGATTTTAGAGAAAAAGACTCTTTATTTTTGAGAAAACATTTGTTTTTATTGAAGAAAATACTTCTCATACTGAATTTTTTATCAAAATATAAAAAAAAAAATTTTCATTTCCAAAAAATTTTCCTGTATAAATGAGAATTTTTTTGTGCGAGAAAAATATTTGTCATTATAAGAGACATTGAAATATTTCCATTTCCTAAAAGTGAAGATATATTTCTTCGAAAATTTATTCTAATTGAAAAAAATTTTATTTGAAAAAAGGGAAATTGCTATAATCGAAAATAGAGAAATTTTTTACCGGAGGAAGATATGTGTTTTTTTTCTGAGTGTGGGTGTCCATTTTCCTCAGAAACCAGACGTCAGATCGAGATGTTGAAGATGTCATTTTTTGTTTTAATCATGTCTGGCAAGTACAATTTTACGGAAATTTGACTTAACACTTTCGACGGAAAGAGGGGGCAAAACCCCAAAAAACGATAATTTAAAAAATTTTAAAATTGAATTTATAATTTTAAAAACGTAAAAATGAGAGCAGTTTTCAAAATCGTCCTCTTTCTGTGCTCGAGGATCAACCCCGAGTAACACCGGATTACATCCGCTAGTATTCTATAAAAATATGTTCTTACAGCTTTTTTGGAATTAAAATGACGAAAAATTGTTCAGTTAGCTGATCGCATATTTTTTTAATTTCGTGTTTTTTTTTAATAAGAGGTGTAAAATATATAATTTTTATATTTACTTATGAAAATAATTTTAGTTTAAAAATTTGTTCGTTCCGACCTTTATTATTTCATAATGAATATTGTCCCTTTAGTCTGAAGCGACTGTGCGATCTAAAGAATCATTTTGGAGAATTTAATGACATTTTTTTTAAAGGTTGTTTTTAAGTGGCTTTGTGCCTTTGAGTAATATTTGTCCGTCGGCCGTAAAGGGATAAGTTGGAACACTAAATTAGCTAACACTTTATTTCACTGGAAAACAAGGCTGAGCATTTTTTTGACGTAGCTAATTATACCCTAAACCTGAAAGGTCAGGGTATATTAACTTTGTGCAAACGTTTGTAACGCATAGAATGAAGCGAGTCCGGTATAGAAAAGTATATATATTCTTAATCAGCGTCACCACGTGATTCGAGCTATCTATGTCCGTCCGTCTGTGTGTTGTCCGTATACACAGGATAAGAAGAAGGAGTTGAGATAATTGCGTGAAACTTAGTACACATGATCACATGGACCCAAGGATCTGCACTATTGAATATTTTTGGAATCCGTCTACGGACACGCCTACCTCCCATACAACGCAAAAATTTAAAACTGCATAGTTCAGCTCATAATAAGCCTACAACAATAAAATTTGGTGTGTATGTGTTTTCTATCAACACAAAGATGTCTTCGAAAAATGGGTGTCATCTGCTCACGGACACGCCCACCTCCCATACAACCCAAAAATTGAAAACGCAATAAATAAGCCTCTGTTTAACCTACAGAGCTTAAATTTGGCACATATATTTTTTATTACAAAAAAAATATGCTTTTGAAAAATGGACATCATCCGCCCACGGACACGCCTACCTCCCATACAACGCGAAAATTAAAAACTGCATAACTCAGCTCATAATTAGCCTACAACAATAAAATTTAATATCTTTGTGTTTTATACAAACACAAAGATTTCTTCGAAAAATGAACGTCATCCGCTCACGGACACGCCCACCTCCCATACAACCCAAAAATTCAAAACGCAATAAATAAGCCTCTGTTTAACCTACAAAGCTAAAATTTAGCACATATGTTTTTTATGACAAGACAAAGATGGTGTTGAAAAATGGACGTCATCTGCCTACGGACACGCCTACCTCCCATACAACCCAAAAAGTTTAAAACTCAATTAATAAGGTTATGTTTGTCATAGAGAAATTAAATTTGGTATGTATGTATTTTATACCTAAACTTAGGAATGTTCAAAAATTGGGAGTAATCCGTCCATGAACACGCCCACCTCCCATAGCGAAAGCACAATAAAGGCATTAACTGTGAGTTACAGGAATAAAAGTTGGTATTTTTTTTGGTAAATTTTTCATCAACATTTAAATGCATATCAAATATAGGCTCCATCCGGACACGCCCATTTCCAATAATATTATTTTTTTTTTTGGTAAATTAGGTTTAGGGTATTTCATAGTCAGCCTAGACCAACTTCAGACTTTCTTTACTTGTTTTTAAAAATAAGAAGTATCTTCATAGCAGTGATGACACAGAAATTACGAATTTCTACGGATATGTAAGACTTGCACAGATCAACGATCAACAACGGAGGCAAATCTAGGGATTTCTCAGAATTGCACACAGAATTTTTGAGAATTTTTTCTTTTTTCTCCAAATTGTATATCAAAATTGATTTGAAAGGCAAACTTATCACTGAAAAACATAAAAAAATATATGCTTACCTACGAAGAAAAGTTGGCGGCGATTAAACTTTCGTCGTGACTTGAAATGAAAATATTTTTTGCAATTTATAAAAAGTGAACAATATTGTACTTTTTGCTGAATATCATCCCGAAGAAGCAATATTTTGATTGGAAATGTTGATGGCAATTCTATAGAATTTATACTCTTTGAAATTTCACACAAAATTTCAAAAATTATTTATATGATAGACTATTTATATGATAGATCAACGAATCATAACTCCACTGTGAGTTTCAATATTCTTTCTTTCTTTCTTTGACCATTATTTCCAAAGCTATTAAATATAAGAAATTGTCTTTTACAGTCAGAGCCACAACCCTTGTCCCATACCATTTCAGTTTGCGAGTATTAGTATTTGCGAGTAGTAGGATATTAGTTGCTTTGATCTGCGACTATTATTTCCAAAACGATTCAAACCAAAAAATGTGTCTTATACACGGAGAGAAATTTGAGCTGAAAACAATCCTTAACCAATTTATTTTGGGAGTGATTCTGAGCTAAGCCATAATGTTCTTGATATCAAGCCTTAATGTGATTGTTTATCAAAAAATAAACACACCCATTCTCACTTGTGCCCAATTTAAAACATTTTGGTATTGTTTGTAAAAACAAAAAACATGTTCATTTGTATCCAATACCTGCTAGTTATGGATTGACAGTAAAATGTGTATCAATATTTTAAAATATGCCCTTGTAAAAAAGGAACAAGTGGCAAGCAGCAAAGAAAAAAACAACAAAAATAAAAATGACATGCAAACTAAAAATTATATTCTCATTATCCTAATTACATAAATTTCATCCAATTCGGATAGGAAAATATAATTTATTAACTTATTCTCTGCACTTTTATATACTTTTATACTAACAGGAACAACAACCAATTGAGAATTACTTCGTTCGGTTGCTCATAATTTTGACCACCAAATAGCAACTAAATTCTGAGTTATAATCCTCTGTGACTTTTACCATAGATATTCTGCATCGAAAATTTTGGTTGTATGGGCGGAACCACGCCCAGTTTTTAAATACCATTGTCTGTTTTATATATGAAAGAACTGAACAATCAGTTATTTAATACTGAGCTTCATTGTTATACGACATTTAGATCCAAATTTATTCGATATCAAAAAGTTGAATTGAATGGGTGGTGCCAAGCCCCCTTTTCCAAAAATCGCTCAAATTTGAAAAATTTTATAAATATGCTTACACGGACTAACACGAATTTTTCGTGTCGCATTTATGGATTTTTATTCTTTTCGGGTTGGCATCACCGAGTCATAGTCAAGAGCAAAAGTCGACTTTAGAAAAACACAATTAATTTGTTTTAAATGTGACTCTATTTTTTTGAATATCACGAGCAAAAATGAGCCGCTTTTAAGAAAAACTCGACATTTATAAATAATCTGATACAAAATTATTGGAAATAGAAAAATTTTATTTATTTTGCGTTTGTTTTTTTTAAACAAAATTATTTTCGAATAAAAAATTTTCTAATTTTTGCTCTATGTTCTTATTGTAAATAAGCAATATAACATAGTAAAAGATGTTTTGAGTTATTTTAAAAATACGCTTAATTATATAAAAATTAATTTTTTTTTATTGAATTGAAAAATTAATAATATAAACTATACTTCTTTATAAAACTACGTTGTATAACCAGAAACCAAATGTCGAAATGATAAGTTTTAAAATTATAAAAATGTTTCTGAATTATCATTAAGATAATTGTTAAGATTTCCTACGGGTCAAAAATTTCTATGTTAAAAGAAACTCTATAAGAATATTTTAAGTTTAGTAAGAATATTTAAAAAAAACAAGCATTATTCTCAGCCACGAATTCAGTATTGATATTTTTAAAGTGATCAGACCTTGATTTTGCAGTTTTGACTTAACCTAAAATTAAGTGCGACTACTAAGATTTGTAATTTATATGAAAATTTTTGGCCAACGTTGAAATTTGAAGCTGAAAATTATGTAAATAAAATTTATTGACAAATTCGGATTGAAATTTTTATATTTATATATTTTTTGTATTGTTAAATTGAATTAAAATTTAGTTATTAATAAATAAATCTAGAACAGTATTTCTCAATAAGATTGAAAAAGCTTTTATGGATTCATTCGTTAATTTCTGCTTTTTTTATTAAACTTTTTCATTTCATATTATTTACAACACTTAAATTCATTAACTTTCCTTTTGCGTGCACACAACAACGCGTAAACATAATTGCTTAAACATTGCTCGCTGAACCCTTTTTACATCAGACAAGAAAATCGATTCCTTTCTCTGCATGAAATTGCATTTTCACTTTAATGGCCCATCAGCAACATGTTGCCAGTTGTTGCTCTGGCGTACTGTTGCATATGCAAAATTAAGACAGTTCAAAAAACGAAGCCAAGTTAAATAAAGTAAAAGTTTTAAATTTTCCACAAGTCAGTCACAGTTTTTCTGTTTCTGTTTCTGTTTCATTTTGTTTGCAATGGAAAATCCAGAAAATCACAGTAACAACAATTAGCAATAATTTATTGCCAATTATGTGCGTGTTGCTTATTGCTGCTGCTGCTGCTGCTGCTGCTGTTGCTGCTACATCGATCGATAGCCATGTGCTGCGCAGTCGCACAAATCGTGGCTATTGAGTCTACTTGAATGTTTGTTGTTGTTGTGACTTTGTTGGTTGGCCTGCATTATTGTTATTGCTGTTGTTGCTATTGTCATTGTGCACGCAGCAGCAGCAGCAGCAGCAGCAATGTTGGCGATCAGCTTTACGCTGGTGAAAGTTTTTGTTGTTATTTTTTAACTAGTGCTTGTAAAAGCAAAAACAAATACAAAAAAGGGGAATAACGAACTAGAAAACGGATTTTCACGAAAATTTGTTCAGTTTTTTTTTTATAATTATATATAATAACAACAAATCTGCTGCTGCTGAGCATGCGTGTAGCTTGAGTGCGACTCTGCAGATACTATAATTAGTAAGTGGCCATTTTGTTGTTGTTGTTGTTGTTGTTGGCAACTGCTTATGTTAGCAACTTAATATTTTGCAGTCGCCACAATTATTTGCAAACACAGATGCACAAATGTTTTCAATTGTGTTTATTTTTTGTTTTGTTTGTTTTGCTAGCTGTTGTAGTCTTTGAGCTGTGAATGTTTTTGTAGTTGTTGCATTTCTTTGGCTAGCAGAAGTAACCATCACCATCGTCATCGCCACCGTCATCACCATCAACATCATCCGCTCAGCCTAGTCGTCGTCATTCATTCAACTGGCAAAACGTGCAAAAATTCAACTTTTAAGCTTACAGATAGTTTTGTATCTTTTGCTTTACGAATTGTTGTTTTTGCCAGATCCATCAAAGTTTATCAGCGCTCTCACTTACTCTTGAGTTGCTTTACATGATGGCTGCTTTGTAGCAATTAATCGCTGTAGTGGAGTAATATTTGAAAGCAGCAACATTTTTCTTTTTTCTATGTTTTTTTTTTTTTGTAAACTAACAGTTAAAACTATCTTTCACCATCTTGTGTTTGTCTTCTTCTTGTGCTGTACCCTTTCAGTTCGTCCAACGTTTAACCCACAAGCCAATAAAATCCGAATAAATGAGTTGCGCATCACAAACTGTGAAAATGTGTTTTTATATATTTATTTTTGTTTTTTAGATGTTTTTGCATGCATTTCTTAACACCTCTTTTACCCCTGAAGCCATAGCTAGCGTAGCTAGCTGTTGTTGTTGTTGTGTTTTTGGTGTTGCTGTTGTGTATCTGCCACTCATGAGGAAGCGTCGCTGTTCAGTGTTTGACTTTTTGTGTGCTTCTTATCTAGCCAATATTTTTGCACTAGCTGCCTTTTAGCCAAATGTTGTTGGCATTGAGTTGTGCTGCTGATGCATTGTTATTGTATTAGTTGCTTTGCTTTTGTTTAAGTTTGTTTTTTATTTGGTTTTGTTTTGTTGTTGTATATGCCAAAAAGAAGCTGGAGAAACTATTGATTTCTGTTGATGATTTTTGGCTGCATGCCTTTGGCAGCACTTTGCTGTAAGATTTGAGCATAGAGTGAGAGCCCCATGTTGGCCTGTACAATTCTTATTATAAAAGTTTATCGTAAGAAAATTGTATCCATATAATGTGCATTGTATTGTTATAAACTAAAAGTGTAGATAAAAAGCGAGCTAATTCAATTGAGCTAAGAATAAGAAAGTCAAAATTGTTAATTAAATACGTTGATGGGTATTGAAGGTCCGCAGCAGAGGTTTTAAATGTTGATGTTTGAACATTCCAAATTCACTAAAATTTTCTTAAGGGATACATGCTTAAAGGATATAAATAGATGTGGTACCTTAAAATGGGCACATACATAAAAGCATATTTTAAATCATTTTGCAACGATAAATCATGAAATATAGCTACTGTCACCAACAATTTGAGTGGTAGTAATCAACTGGTCATACAACCTTCCATACAAATTTGATATTTCAATGACAATATCTTGAATATCAAAGATCTAAAGTTCCAAACGCAATATTATAACATTTAAGAAGATGGCACTAGAGTGTTAAGAGAACTGAATGCCCAATCGTGGCAAATTATTAGAAAATTAATTTCAATAGAAAAAAAGCCATCCAATGAAAAAAGGGATGTAAACTCCAGATATCACTTTTTGTTAAATTTGTATAGAATGCTTTTGAACATGGCCGGCACACTTAAGAATACCGGATTTTGCAAAAAAATTCGAGATTTACAAAAGTATTTAATTACTCGTTGCGTTGCGTCGAATTTATCTATAAGGTTCATAAAAGTTTATTGGAGTGTGAATGAACTTGTGTTTATCTAAGATGACGATTAAACAAGAAGGCGTGGCACACTTGAACTTTTAACCTCATGATTTCAACTTACTGTCTAAACACCATGTTAGTTTGCCCTATTTTTGTTACAGCTCTAACGTGATACAAAAACTGACACCAGAAATAACAACAAAAGCATCACATTTCAAATAGGCTAAATAGCAATTGTGCTCATAAGGCAACCTCAATTTCTTAGACGTCTTTTTTCCTTGCTTCTCCTACTCACTCGCTCTATTTTTATCTTTCTCTGACTGTCTTTCAGTCTTAAAGAAAAGTCTTCCTCATTTTATATTTTTGACCCAGCTATTTGTCTATATAACTCGTCATTTACAGTTGTACGCTGCCGATGCGGCTTCGTTAGCAGCCAATTAAGTGAGCCAAGCTCGAAAACGTTGCTCGAAGCTGATGACTGAATGACTGAATGAGGCTGCGCAGCGATTCGGTTAAGCGTGTCGATTACTGTCGCAAGCAAATCGAATAACAGACACTCACATAAACAAATACACACACACACACACACATGCTTGTACTATACATAGACAAATAAAACTAAATACACCAGCTCAGCTCAGCTGAGCTCATAATAATGAAAAATGTAAAAAAACTTACAGCTTAAACCCAAATAAATAAATGAAATCTTTTGCGCATGCGCAACCGTTAAGAGTTCAAATCTGGCAAATGGTGAGCATAAGTGACTTTTGTTGTTGTTATTATTGTTGTGGTTGCACTGTTAATGTTGAAAAACATCAACTCTTGAGGCAGGCAACGTTGTTACTGTTGTTGTTGTATATGTATTCACCGCTATTGTCTAGTTTTCGTGTGCATTAAAGTAGCTCGAGTGATTTGCGCGCCGCTTATTTTTTAGTTTGTCGCTGTTACTTTGTTTTGGTTTTTGCTTTTTGCGTTCGTTTCATTGTTGTTGTTGTTGTTGTTGTTGTTGTTGTTGTTGTTGTTGTTGTTGTTGTTGTTGCTTCTATTGAGCTGTTAAATAAGCCAATATTTTGTTTTCCTTATTTTGTTGTTGGTGTTGTTGCCAATAAATTGCTGCGATTTGCAATGATTTCTTTTGAGTTATGTTCGCGGAGTCGTTGACGCGGCCTAAACATAACCTCAAAAACAAACTTGTTGGAGGCCGTCACTGAAGTACCGTTCACTTTACTGTCGCATACGACATCATAAAAATTGGAAACATAGTTATAGCGAGGCATCCGCAATAATTGAACGTTGCGCTAATTAGTTTTTTATTTGATTTTTTTTATTTGCAGAGCTCACCGACAGTATTACCAGGCTTAAAAAATAAATAGTAGTGTGCTTGCTGCCTTAAACAAGTACAGCCGTTATTATTTTTACTTGCAATTTGTTTTACTTGTTTGCAATTCTTAAAAATTATTAATAAAAACACAGTGCTTTTAAATGATTTTTTAAAATTGAAGTTAGCAACTTTGACTCGCGGTGGTTCACGGTTCAATCCCCGCTGATGGTAGATAAAGACATTTTTGATTAAATAGAAATTTATCCATTTAAATCTTTGCTCATATAAAATTTTAATTATGAATTTTTATTAAGAATGTTTGGGAGGAAGAAGGTTTGAGCATGCTTTACTCAAATCAAAAATTTAAATCATGACCTATTTTCAATTTTTTAGTAAAAATTGATTTCTTTTCAATGACGGAATTTTTTTTTTTTTTAATGAAAGATCGAAATATTTTTGTGTTACATTTTTAGTTACGTCTTAAATTAATTATTATTTTTTTACCAATAGTGTCGGTTAAACAGCGCGTAAAAGTTGCATGGTATCTTCAGTAAGTCTGAAAGAAAAAATCTGCAAAGATTGTTTGTAGAAAAGTGACCCGACAAAAAGTTTTAAATTCAAAAAAATAAAAGAAATGCCAAATAAATGAATAAAATTAAATTTTTACTAAAAGCGGAATTCATGCGGAGCGTATTTAATAATTTGAAAAAAATATAACAAGATTTAAGTTAGTCGTACGAATATTTTCGAATGAGATCTCAGACGTTTAAAAAAAAAATGTTATTTCGAGTAAAACATGTTTAAAGAGAGAGAAGCGTTCACATTCACAGAGCATTGTCTACTCATAAAAACTTACATATCTCTTAAACTGCTTTGAATTTTATTTCTGCAATTTTATTTACACATTTTGTTTAAGATGTTTTTGAAATCAATACAAAAAAATATTCGAAAATTTAAAAAAAAAAAATTGAACTGGGCGTTATAAACCCGCTTACCAACTGAACCATAAAGTACACATTTTTTGTGAACTCTTATCTTATGGTTGGTTGTTGAACTTGAAAGAAACACTTGAAAAAAGCTTATAATTATTTCCAACTGTTAAAAACAATAAGTAGGTGGCATAAACATTAGCGGCAGAGAAAACAGTCCTTTTTTTTTAAAATTCATAACTCAGTCAAAAACAAACATTTTCCCAAATTTGTTTATTAGTATAGAGGAATGAACAAATTACAAGAAAAAATTCTATAAAATATATTTTTCACTCCAACATGGTTTTATAGAGCTCCAAACTGGCGGCAGAGAAAAAAACGGGAGCTCGTGGTTGCAGCGCTGGGAGTCGCGAAAATTGTTTCAACTTGAAAAAAAATGACTTTTTTAAATTTTAACAAAATTGGTTATCGTATGACAGGAGCTTTTTTTTACATTTTTGGTGATGTTCCAAATTTGAAAATGTGTTTTTTCGAAAAAAAAAATCATAAAAAATCGAAAAAAATTTAAAAAAGCTCGTGTTTAAAAAAATACAAAAAAAAAATTTCGTCAAAAAATGATCCCGCTAGTGCCGCAACCAGTACGAAAAACATGGTTTCGAGAAACGCGTTCAAAGTTTGTGAACAAAGAAAAAAAAGTTAAAATTAAAAATGCACTCTCACTAATCCTGTAACTTTTGAACCCGTAGAAGTTTTTCCATGAAATTATTAACTAAAATACAATATTATAAAATAACAAAAAATTGTTCGATTTAAAAAAACGGCCAATGTCATGTCCCCCCTTAAATGTTTTACAATAGTAAATTAAAGACATTTCCAAGCTTGACGCTTACGTTTCATAGCTTGTTTAAAGCTTATTCCGGGCTTGTTTGGCTGATTGGGTACCTATAAAGTACTTGAATACAGCTATACTCTTTGCTAACTTGGCTTTAATTTTTCTGTATTAAAAGATTTCAAAGAAATCGAATCAACGCTGTTGCATCGATTGGCGACCAACTAGAGCTTGGCTGTAATTGTTTCGGCTTAGTTTGGTATATAAGGTAGCTGTTGTTGTTGGAAAAGAAGGTCGCACAAGGTGGTCCAAGCGGCTGAGGCAGCTCAATGAAAAAAAAAAAAAATAATAAAAATAGACAAACAAAAACCTCTAATAATGTGGCACATTAAAAACCTGCCTGAGTTTGAACTGGAACAATAGGAACACGTTCGTTCACAAGCATTGAACGATATGCAAACAAAACTAAAGAAATAAAAAAACAAACGTGCAACAGCAGCAGCATGCAGCAACATTTTACATGAATATTGAGCGCTTGCGTTTTGATATTAAACTGGCAACATTGGCTAACAACAAAATGAGACGCGAAGCGCGTTTTATTGACGTATTGCAGGGCGTTTGCGTTAAAGTTTGCGCAAGACGATGATTGAAAAGTAGTAGTTGTTGTTGCTATAGCTGTTTTCATTTGTTGTTGCTTTTATTTGCATTGCTATTGTTTTGACTACCAGTACTTATTGCTTTTGTTGTTGTTGTTGTTGCTATTGCTGTGCCTGTGTGTAGGAGGTTTTGGATTTCTTTGGCTTGCAGCTAAGACCTTCGATTTGTTGCTGTTTTTAAGTTTTTTGTTTATTTTTAGTTACCTCTTTTTGAGCACGAGGTGATTGGCAGCATATGAGAAACTTAAAATATGCGATTTTTTCACTTGATTTCAATTTTTGTGCTTGTTTAAAATCATGCAATTCTTATCGAATATTGTTTTCCAATATTAATTCATTTTTTTCAATTTTTTAATAATCTTTTTCTAATATTGATTTTTCTTTGTAAGAATATTTCAATAAATCTAAAAGTCACATTTATGGCAAACCACAAAAATTCCAAAAATCTTATATAAGTTAACAAAACTGTCAATCAGCTTATTTTGTTGGCCGAAAAAAACGCCAAAAACAATATTTTACTCTGACATTTGGTTAATAAATATGTTAAGTTGTAGCCAACAAAACAAAAACAAAATTACAGAAAAGGAATAAAATGTGGACATGACAAGGCACACCTGATGAACGCTACTATAGAGTTGCCACCTGTATGTTGTCTAATCAATGACAACTTTAAACTCCTGCAATTGTTATACATATATGCAATATTATAAAATACAAATAAAGATTTAAAACATATATAATAAAATTGTTTTTTTTTTAAAAAGGCTCAAATACTGCAGTACTTGAGGTATTTTTAGTATGGAGTGTGTTATTAATTTATTGTAAAAAATTTAGATGTTTTTATTAGGCAATTATGAAATAACGGTCATAGCTGTTCAAATGAGATCTTTTTTATATTTTTTAAGAAATATTTAACACACAAAATTATTTTGTGACTATTCTGAAAATTAAGTTGTTTAAGACTCAGAAATAATTTTAAATCATAGGTATATTCGTTTTAGAGTTATCTGCTGCGCAACTTTTTTCGATTTTCGTATTTAAGACCCCAAATCTATAAAAAAACAAAAAAAATAGTGGGATGCCGTAAATAAGACAATGGCGCAAAGTGTAATTTAAAGTTAAATTTTCAAAGGGTCGGATTTGACATGGATTATGTCTAAAATATTATAATTTGAAAATATGTCTGGTACATAAAAAAATGAAATTGTGGCAACTCTGTTGATCAGAAATCTTAAGAAACTATTTGAAAATAGTTATGTATCTCAAAGACATTTCTGGAATGCGTGTGTGACAAGCGCAATGATTGTTAAGTATTTTCCGACAAGCCATGTGCTTACATTACAACAAAAATAACAAACAAATAAAAATAATTTTTATTTCTATATTATATATGGCAACGCAGGCGCACACAACGTTGTAAGGCTAGGCAGCGTTTCCACGCATTTAAATATAATTTAGCGAATTATTTACATGTGTTTGTTGAGTTTTCTGTGGTTGTTGTTGTTGTTGGTGTTGTTGTTGTTGTCATAGTCTTGGAAAAACGCTAAAAATCAGGCGATTTTTGCATAATTGAAACCGAACGAGCTTGCGTAATTTTATTGATTTGAACCATATCTCTGTAATAGTTGTTGTGGCTTTTGTTGTTGTTTTTGTGAATAATGATTGTCCCCGCGGTCTTAACTTACAAACTGCAGCCTGGGGACTAGATTAGTACTTCTTTTTTTTTCTCAAGCATTATTTTGGGGTTGGGTTGGATTTGATTTGTAAATATCTTTATGTGTATTAGTGTGTTTGTGTGTGTGTGTCTGTATGAACTGAATATTTAATTAATTGGCTTAAAAGTCAAAGTGATTCATAGCCGATTAGATTTGCATACAGCGAGGAGGAAAATAAAACAAAATGTGCCATATATCAGTAAATATGTCAAAAAATCCTGGGAAAATACTTAAACTTTCATAACCTGGATAGCTTAAGCTGTGCGGGATAAATTAAACAATTTTCGGTATGTTAACTGTCATCTGACTATATCCGGCTATTACCGCCTTTTCAACATATTGGTACACTGCAAAAATTTTTAAAATATGCACAACAAATGGTTGAAATAAAACTACGTCAACTTTTTAGTGCAACATTTAATGCCAAACTGTCACCTTTAACTGATTTGATCAAAGGTTCAAAAGAGACTAAATAAAGTTTGAAAATAAAAAAAACTATTGAGAAAAAAATCTAAACACTGCTTTTAAAGCACAGATATTATTACAGCATTTCAGTCACGATCTACGAAATGGAATGTAACGCTAAACAAAAAAAAAAAAAAAAAATAACACAAAAAGATCTGATGTGTATGAATTCAATAAAAATGTTATGAATAGACACAAAGACTGACAGACAAAACGACATTCAGACGGATAGACAGACACCAAGATAGGCAGTCAACTGTATTGTTGACAACTCCGTTAAACAAGTTGCAAACATTAAGACTGACAAAGTTGAAAAGACTCACATCCACAGTCAACCAAGCAAGTATTTACCAAGTGAAGGTTCTTTTAAATTATGTCTTGCTAAAGGAATATGACCCAAAAAAACAGATTTGGCTTATAAAGCGTAGAATCATGGCCTGGCCGGGATTCCAACCCGAGACTTTTGTGTTGGCAATCAAGCTTGCTTGCCACTCGACTTCCGAGCCCAACGAATTAAAATTTGCCAAAACTTACAATAAAAATAAATGCAATTGTCCATTTCAGTTCTTGAAAAGATTTTACCGAGGTTGTTATGAGCAATGAAATAATTTAATACTTCATGGTGATCGTGGCATGCGGGTTAAGTGTGTGGCTAGCATGCTCGCAGTACGAGTTCGATTCCCAGTCGCGGCAAAAAGTTTTTTGTTTGTTTTTAAATATTTGAAACATTATTAAAAATTATATGAATACTTACGTTATAATTGACTTTTTTTCAAAATTTTTGAAACTTTACGACAACAACAATAAAAAATCAAAATCTTTAAGTGAATTTCACTGTTGGTTTTGATCAGTGTTGTTTTAGTACGAGTCACTTTTAATTGTCGACACAAATGGTGACGTCAGTCGAGTCGACAATATCGTTAATTGTGTTATAAACGCCAACTTGTTCGATAATTCTGTCGTAAACGTCAACTTGGCTTATAATTATATCGTTAATATCAATATAGCTGTTTAAGGCTTGATGATTGCTTCAAATAACTACAATATATAGACATTAAAAATAAAATACTTTTAGGAAACAAACTACTGTGATAGGTTTAAAAAGAAGGATGATTTGGGGGAAACGGTGGTTTTATAGAGTCGTCTTACCCAAAAAGGAATATTTCACTCTGAGCCCTTATTGCATCTACGTGAATTACACTGGTTTACAGCCAATATGTACTTTGAATGCCACTATCCTTTTATCATGTAAAATCGGTCGCTAATTCAAAAAAAAAAATGTTTTTTTTCTGTCACTCCGTTTTCGAGATATTGCCCACTGTAGGGTTTTCAACGAAAAAAAAGTTGGTTTCACTTAATTGCATATATCTCCAGAACCAACAACAGTATTCAAACAAATGATATATTAAATAAAAGCTAATAAAATTTCTTACAAACAATGTTAATATCATTTTTTGGTTGAGCTGTTAGTTTTGGCGGAATAAATTCAAATTTCGGGGATTTTTTTTATTTTTCAGAAAAATTTCCAAAAAAAGACAAAATAGTTGCAATTTGACAAAAGACGACGCATTCGATAATCGTGTAGTCGGCATCATGTAGTCTAAGTCTCACATCACTGTGTGTGACATACTTATTAGGAGCCTGGCTTACAATATGTAATTTTTGTTGTTATGTATGGTATGTATGTTTTGAATGTTGACGTTTTTGCAATAGTGGCAGGTAAATGTCATGTCAAAAAAGTTAATAAAAATTGTGTGGCATGCAAAAGAGCTGCAATCGAAAAAAAAGCAAGCTTAAAACTCAGGAGCCATAAAATAGGGGTGCCACAAGCTATCAATGTATGTTGACACCTTTTGCACATATGAAAAAAAACTGCTCGTTAAAAACAAAAAATTAATTTGAAATCTTCCAAGCTAGGCTTTGTGGCCTCTCAGCATGCTTAAACATTAAATTTCGCCACCTCTGAAAATTACACAAAAATCTATTACTTTGAATGATTTGCTGAAGCTGTGAGGTTTGCACAAGATCTATGCGACCTGCTTACAGCAACAACAACAATTAAATAGACTACAAATACACAAATTGAAATAGCAACAACAACAAAAGTGAATGGGTTCATAACTTGTCTTGTAGCAGCTAACAAAACTCAAAACGGGGCAGTAGAGCACAGCGATTTATTGTTGTTGCTGTTGTTGCGTTCCAATTTCATTTCTTGTGTGATGTTTTTAGCAAAGTCAGCCAAAAAACATTGTAATGAAACAATTTCCCACGAACTCTACGAATTATGAAATACTTTAAAATAAAAAAAAAAAAAAATAATTATTAATCAATGTTGAAATTGTATCGCAACGATATACGCTCGATTATGAATCTTATGAATGTAAATATAATTTATCATTTTATCAAAAATAGCTCAGAGTCAAAATAAGATATAAACGAACATCAACAAGATAGAGTAAAGAGTACGACTAGGTGAGATAAAGATACTCGAATAAGACTTAGAAGATACAAATAAACAATTTTTAACATAATTAATTAATTTGCTTTATTCGAAAAGTACAACAATAACAACCAAATTGTGAAAATTATCCGCAGTGCTAGGTGTGTGTGTAGATATAGACACGTATATCAGGTTAATGTATCTATAAAGCAAAGATACAACAATTGGGGAAAAATAGTCGTAGATGAGCCAGCTGAATGGCTTTAATAATAATAAACAATACAAAACCAACAACAACAATAACTTACTATTAGAAAGTAAGCTAAAGTAAATAATAAATAAAATACACAACAACGAAAAGTGGCTACAATTCATGCTTGGCGCTGAATGAAAGCCAGTTACAACAACAACAACAACAGAAACTACCAAAAAACAATAATGGCAGCAGAAGATCTTGGGCCAGTCTTATTTAACTCAAAGAAGAGCACCTTAAAACATATACAAAACACCAACAACAAAAAATTGTCAATAAAAAAAATAAGTTCGCCACAAATACTGTTTGTTGCCACCATCGCATGTTAGCCAAAGCACTAGCAAACAAACATACACAAACAATCATATTAAAAGCCAAGAACTTCAGATATAAATCATGGACACCGATGAAAATACTAAAACCACAAAAAAATTGGTGAAAATCTTTAATAAAATATCATACAAATTTTTCTTCTTTTTTCTACTAACACTTTTTCGTGAGTATGACAGCAAATAAAATTTTAATTTTTTTCTGCATTTCAAACGAATAAAACTTTACAATACAAAAACAGTTATGTCTTTGAAAAAATAAAAAAAAAAATCTAAGCTAAAATTTCTCCTCACTTGCACTGTATTGATGTTGTTTCTTAGCTCTGCAGCTGATATTACCAAAAAAATGACAGAATAAAGAAATGTCAAAAAAATAAGTTCTTGTAGAAAGAAGTTGTGTTTCGTTTTGCGTTGGAGGCTGCTGCTGCTCCTTTTCCAATGTTGCTGTTGTGTTTAGCAGTTTTAAATATTGTTTTTCTTTTTTTATACCCTAAACCTAAAAAGGTGAGGGTATATTAACTTTGTGCAAACGTTTGTAACGCATAGAACGAAGCGAGTCCGGTATAGCAAAGTATATATATTCTTGATCAGCGTCACCACGTGAGTCGAGCTATCTATGTCCGTCCCTCCGTCCGTCTGTGTGTTGTCCGTAAACACAGGATAAGAAGAAGGAGTCGAGATAATTGGATGAAACTTGGTACACATGGTCACATGCACCCAAGGATATACACTATTGAATATTTTTGGAATCCGCCCATAAACACGCCTACCTCCCATACAACGCAAAAATTTAAAACTTCCTCATTCGCTCACGGACACGCTCACCACCCATACAACCCAAAAATTGAAAACGCATAAATAAGCGTCTGTATAACCTACAGAGCTAAAATTTTAAACGTTTGAAATGTTTTTTATGACAAGACAAAGATGGTTTTGAAAAATGGACGTCATCCACCAATGAACACGCCTCCACCTCCCATACAAACCAAAAAGTTTAAAACTCAATAAATAAGGTTGTGTTTGTCAAAGAGAAATTAAATTTGGTATGTATGTATTTTATACCAAAACTAAAGTGTGTTCAAAAGTTGGGAGTCATCCGCCCACGGAGACGCCCATTTACAATATGAATTTTTTTGTTTTTGAAAAGTAGGTTTATGGTATTTCATAGTCGGCGTAGACCGACTTTAGACTTTCTTTACTTGTTTTTTTTTTTTTGTTGTTGCTCCCTTTCTTATGTTTGTTAGAAAATTCTTCATTGATGTTGCTGCTATTGTAATTTTTTTGTAAAATTCTTCTTGGTTTATAATGTTACCAGTAGGTTTGGTTAGGTTAATTCAGCTGTCTCTCATTGGAAATTAACATAGACCAAACGGTCCTTGTGGTGCCGCTTGAAAACATGAGTGCAAATCCTTAAAGATTCCTGTGGAATTCTCAAATCTTAGGAGAGATTCTAGAGTAATTTTGGCTGAATCTTTTAGTGATGGCTATGTCGGTTAGCTTAAATGTTTAAAATGCTTCTTGATTATCTGATTTCTTTCAGCTTTTTCGAGTGTGCCTCCACTATGCTGTTCTTTCGAGAGCGTGCCACAATAAAAAAAGTCCGTTTTCCACATGAATCATATCACACATGATTCTCCAGATCTTGCATGTAATTGTATCTTTCCATTTACAACTCACTGTTTGCTTAGCTTACCTTATGAGCGGCCACGTCCATTTTCGGTTCATAACTAAATATCGATTCCAAATCTTCCTGCTCCACATTGTATATTGATTACTCGTACAGAAATCAATATTAATATAGGGTCCAACTATTTGATTTATGTCCAAGGTGGGCGTGGGCGTGTCTGTGGGTGGATGATGTCCATATTTTGTGCACATATTTGTTTTCATGTTATATTCACACACACCAAATATTGTTTTGAATCTCTAATACAACTAATTTGACAGAGTTTTTACAATAGTAGGCGTGGCAGTAAATAGATTACGCCCATCTCATATACATTTGTTTAATACAGTACCAAAAGTAAATGTGCGAAGTTTTGGCATTTTATGTGCTTTGTTTGATATGCAACACCGAAAACATTTAGCTTATAAATGCTACATATATGCAATTAAGGCTTGCAAACTCAAGTGTCAAAAATTTATAAGAAATAAAAGTCAAAGTTAAAAGTCAAAGCTTATTGCAATGGATTGCCTGAAAATAAAAATAATTTTAAAAGCTAAGATTTCTTTGTTTCTATTTCTTTTGAAATCAGCTGTGTTTAGTTGCAATGATTTTTGCAACCGGTCCGTTACCCATCTGGATGGTCTTCTCCTACTTTTAACAATTCACCCATAATTTTTTTCCGCTTAGATATCTTAGCTTACTTTTGCATAGCAACATCGGTTTTTAATTCTATCTAGTGCATTGTCTGCATTTCTTCTTACATTCTATAGTTCTGCATTCGTTCATTGTCGTTTAACTTGTTTTAATTTTAATACATACTACGACGATTTCGTTGTTCGTGGTTGACGGTTTTTTGTCGTAAACGTTTTAACCATTATGACTATTGGCTTTTATTTTCGCTCTTTTGTTTTTTTGCTTACTTCCTAATTTTTTTGCTTAAATAAAGACAGAGCAGTTCGAATTCAAAATAAAAGCCAAGCAGAGATTATATTTGTTTCACCTACACTTTTATTTAACTTTTGATAATGTATTTTTTATATTTATATAAGTATATATATATATATACATATATATATTGTGTTAATAAAAAATATATGTAGAATTGTTGACTCTTTTTTGCTGCTGGTTTACTAAAAACACGTGCCGCCAAAATGACTACAGAAAAAATCATTATGAATGAACTTAACGCACAGGAATGTCTGTTTGTTTCGCATTCTGTCAGACAGTCTATTTGACCATCTGTTCCGTTGTGTGCTTTATCACGAAACGTCTTTTGAGTCCATCTTGTTATCCGCTTTTTATAAAAGCATTAAAAGACAACACGAATAATTCATCAGAACATTATTAATAAAACAAAAAAACGCAAAAAAGAAAGAGAAAATCATAACAACATTACCAAAAATAATCATAGCAATAATTACAACAACAAAAAGTCACCTTTTTCTTCTTTGTTTTGCTATTAAAATTTCGCCGCTACGTGTTAATTGAATTCAAGTTTTCTTTTTTTTTTTTGTATTGAGCTTGAATTTTGAACTTTTTAACTTTTTTGGTTCTAAAACAAAAAACCAAAAACCAACAAAACTTGAAACTAAAAACGTAAAAAAAATTTATATGAAATCATTTTCGTTATTTGTCCACAAACATTTGAAGAAATAAATATACATAAAATCATGAATGAATTCATGAACTAGTCTCTTATGATAAAGATATCATTATTTCTAAGCTCGCAACTATATGAGTTTGAGTTTGTTTTCAATTCCCGCATTAACGAGTACATATGTATGTCTTGTAAGCTTGGCTGCACAGAATTGGCCAGGAGTGTATTCAAATTTCAAATTTGAGTTTGGGGAATAGGAAAAAGTCACATGGGTCATATCTGGTCGATATTGACATTGTTTTCGGTCAAATGCCGAATATTCTCGCGCGTACGATTCAAAGCACTTAAATAATATTGAACGTTGACTGATTGAATTTGGCGAAGAAGACATTTGAGAAACCAGACTTCCAATGGCTTTTCTGCAACATTTTCAGTGCATCCGGAAAAGAAATTCTTCGTCCTTTATTCGCTGCAATACCGAAAATCCAATTGCGATAGAAAAAAATTGTCATTTCAACCCTTGAATGGGTCAAAGTCCGAGATTTCCTACTATCAATTGTGTTGTGTTTGTTATTAAATGTTTGTACACAATTGATCGAGAACTGGAGCTTAATAAAATAACAGACATAATAGACTTGAAAATAATAGACTAGAACGGCTAATTTTTATGTTTTCAAGAAACTTTACAAGACGTTCTTTATACTCTGAGGTTTGTCATTGTCTGCAAAGAGACAAAAACGGTCGAACAGAAAAATGTATTTCTATTGAAAACATTTTTTGTCCGAGATGAGGATAAAACTTGGGATTCATTGACTCGCACGCCACATACTTACCACGCACGACCACCTGGTTAATATGAAAAATAATTGACAAGAATAAATATTATCCTTTCTATCATATTTAATTAAACATGAGTAATAATGTCCATCCAATATATCCACAATTATTTATTTTGCGGCAGCAACACTACGAGTAAAAGCTAAACTTATTCCATTTAAATTCTTGTTTGACAAACAAGCCGAAAACGAATACAATTCATCACTTTTAAAAACAATCTAACTACAATAAAAATATAAATTTGTTCGAAATTATAACTTGTCTTGTGTTTATTGAGGTAAAACACTGAATTTTTGCCATTTATTTGAAATGCAAATTTGATAATATTGAGTGCATAAGTGTAAAACTATGTTTGTTGTTCTTGTTCTTGTTATTCATATTATATAGTTTTGAGTTTGTTTTCTTTCAAGTATTGCATAATCTATAAATGTGCGCATGGTGTGAATGGAGTTAATTTGACACACTCAGTTTTACTTTCTGACAATGTTAAATTCTCTGTTTAATTTTGTTTTAATTTTTATTTTATTTTAAGTAAATGCATAGTTTTTTGTGCTATTATTATTATTCACCAGCACAAACGCTTGATTTCAGTATAATTTATTTATATGACGTTTGTTTTATGAGAATTGTTTACTTTAGGAACTTATTTTTCTGCATCTATAATATTGACTAATTAAACTTTGACTATTGTGGAGTGCCCGAAATATAAAAGACTACTTTTCTTTATATTAAATTGAGTTGTTTTTTTAAATTAATTACAAAAATGTTTTAGGATTCTTACAAAAAGTTATATGATAAATTTTGATTATTTTGTTTTTTAGATCTAATTGAGTCAGCTTATAATAGACTCTTGATTTAAAAAACACCTTGATAATAAACGCCTTTTAAGTGACCTACACTTCAAATTTACCGCTGGAAGTCAAAATTATAATGTAAAGAGTGAGACAACTAAAGCTTTTAATCTTACTTTTTTATGGTATTCATTAAATTTCAAGTACAAATTATATTTTATGTTATTAATTTAAAATTTCACAATATTATTTATATGTTCCATATCGTATTTTCAATTTGTTCCTGTTCACACTACAAACAACATTCGAGTTTAACCAGTTTAGGGCGATAAGAACTGATTTTATCTCAGCTAATTGTTAAATCAATGATAAGCAAACAACCTGCGGTAAGTACAATCGTTCGCTTGTATACACCATAAAATAAAAACAACAGCAAGTTCTAGCATTCCCCCTCATAAAAGAAGTCTGTTTTAACACGAATAATTTTGAACCGCATGTATCTTTGATAAGAATTAAAATTCAAAAAACAATGAATGCTTACGATAAGACAGTGGAATTGTACGATACAAACAGACGAAACCACTAAAAAGAATTTATTTGAAAAAAAAAAAAATATCTAAACAAACCAAGTAGGAGGAAAAAGGCGAATGTTTACATATCTATGAATACGAACGTGTAGAGATATTTCTGTATGTATTTCATGTCAAATACTTTATATATCGTACGAATATTTTTATTTTCGGTATAAAATTATTCTTATCAGCCGCTGATGACGCCAATTTCACAGCCTTACTTGCTGCTGATAAGCGAGTAAAGCGATTTTGGCGAGAAACGCAATTGTATTAATTTTGTGACTCTTTGATTTCTTGTGTCTTGTAGAAGCTTCAATAGTCTCTTACTAATACACAAACAAATAAGTTACAAAATTGGAAAATTATCTTTGGAAGCTTCGACTTGACTTATACAAAGTTTGCGAAGGAAACTTAACCTTAACTCTTTAACGAGAAATAGTTGATATAAAAGTTATTGTAACACTGTAGTGTAAGAATTGCCAGCAGCACAATCTGACTAGTATTTATCTAATCAAAAATTGTAGAGTTTAAATTTTAATAAATTTGATCGCTCTTTCCTTTATCTTGCATAGAAAACCAGTTATGATGTTTCTTCCTGTTTCGTGTTTTTCGCATTGTTTGTATTTTGGTTGAATTTTTTTCACTCATCACTCGTCATCAGAAAGATGGCATGATGCTAGTGCGATCGACTCTTGTGCGATGATTAAGATTTTCTGCGGTTCGAATCACCGTAACGTCAGAATATTTTATATTCACTGCATGCCAGTTTTCATTAAGTTATTTGCTTAAGTAAATGAACAAGGGCTTAACTAACTGAACTTTACTTAAATGTCAAACTTAATAGATAACTAGCATATACATAAAAGTTGTAAACTAGTTTCAAACTGTTCAATTTAGGAAAAGTGATATTTGATTAAGGTAAAAATATCAGTTGGGTACATGAAAAACCGACAGATGTTGAGCAACTAGTGGCCAGTTTTCAACTAGAATAAATCCTGTTTTTAAACTAGTTCATTACACTGCAGAGAACGGCATTACGAAATAAAATTCTTACACTCAGAAAAACGTGTCTCGGAATATGATAAAAAAGGCATCATATTTAGAGAAAAATGGTATAGACTTTGCTCCAGAGAATGCTATTCTCTAATTGCGATACTTAAAATTCTCTAAAAATGATAAAAAGGTTCCATGAAATAGAAAAATATATCGTTTTTAGAGAAAAATACTTTTTTTTTTGAGAAAATATTTGTTTTTATTGAAGAAAATACTTCTCATAGTGAATTTTTTATCAAAATATAAGAAAAGTTTTTCATTTTCAATAAAATTTCTCTATAAATGAGAAATTTTTTGTGCGAGAAAAATACTTATCATTATTAGAGACATTGAAATATTTCCATTTCCTAGAAGTAAAGAAATATTTCTTCGAAAATGTGAAAATATATTCTAATTGAAGAAAATTTTATTTGAAAAAGAGAAAATTGCTATTATCAAAAATAGAGAAATTTTTTACCGGAGCAAGGTATGTGTTTTTTTCTCAGTGTAAGGTTTTAAAAGTTTGTCGCCAAGCCTAAGCTTACGAAAATTCTCTTATGGAAGTTAAGGTAAGTTATTAATTGGAAAGTGCCTGAAATATTAATCCAGAAGGATATTTTCATAATCTTGGGTTCATCGGGATGTTAAATCTCTTAAAGTTATATTTTGATGCAAATGAAATTTCAAAAATTATGCGAAAACCACGCCTTAATCACACAGAAATTAGCGTCATCAAAACGGAAAATCTATGAACCACTTACTTAAATCAATTTAATGTGTTTCAATCAATTTATCAAAAGTTTTCATTTTGAATACGCACACAGAGCTTGACATTTGCTCCCACACAAAGTTATCCAAATTTGATATATATATATATCCCACATACAAAACAAAAATTAATGTATTGACTTGATATGTCACACCTAAGCTTTGATTTTTAAAATGTACTCTAAGTTTGAAATTTGAAATATTTGATAAGAACCACTTCTTTATGAAGTTCTATATGAACTTTTTCTGATTTTTACGTCTGATTTTTATTTTATTTGCACTGAAATTGAAAATTATTTTAAAGGTCTTGAGGTGATGTACCACAAGTATACAAAATTGTAGGAATGAGACCTTGATGTCGATGACAAAGCAGTTCTCAATAACATGCCTTGATTAAGTTTAGCCTTGTTAACAATTCGTTTTGTGTCTTAACAAACACGCCCCTTTTAAACCATTTTTAATTGTACACTCAGAAAAAATACCTATCTTTTTCATATAAAAAATTTTCTCTATTTTCGATAATAGCAATTTTCTTTTTTTCGAATGAAATTTTCCTCAATTAAAATAAATTAATAAATTTTCACACTTTCGAAGAATCATTTCTTCACTTGTGCACAGAAAAAAAAAAGAGTACAACTTTTGCCGAAAAATGTATAAAATTCAGCTTAAGTAATTCGGTGATTTTCAGTCAACGAATTTGTTTAGAAAATTGACTAATTATTTTGAAACTATGTTGACTTCACCGTTGGTAAGCCACCTACCAAGAGCAGAAACATTATATAATTATTAGAGTATTTTTCTATTTAAGAGTAGAAACAATAACTACATATTTTAGAAAAATCAGATAATATTTTGATATATTAACTGTATATTTTAGAAAAATCAACTATTTATTTTGACTTAAATTTTAAAACGATATAATTTTGCTACGAACGAAAACTTTTCCATGAAATTCAATCAATATTTTAAAAGTTCAAACTTAGCCGATTTGCTGGCGTTCGCATTTCACACCCAATTTCCTTGGGTTCTATCCCCGATGGGACCAGCAAATATTTTTTTTATATAGAAAATTCTATATAAGATAACAAGTCTTTGATTCAGATGTAAGCAAAAACTTATTTGGGATGTAGTTTCTGTTCGAGCAGCCACTGACTCATAGAATAAGAAGTGGAGTTCCAATAATTCTTTTTTTTATACTCACACAGTCGGGATACGAACCTACGTCCTCCGCATGCCAGTCATTCACACTTGCACTGAGATGTTGGTGTCGATTATTTTATTGTAGCGAAACATATTCAAGTATTGCTCATCACAAAAATTGTCAGAAAATTTTAACATAACATAAAGGTTTTTGTATTTGTTGTTTAATATTAATTTTACCCCAGCTATGAACCAAGAATTTGTTTTCATTGATATTTATATTTGTTTGAAAAAAATATTACACAAAAATATTTTGGTTTTATCCGGGCTCGAAACCGCTTTTAAATGTTTTAATAACTCAACACTCAACAGACTCGACTAACAAAGTAGTTAATTTCTTTGGTCATATTTGAATATAAAATCATAAAAAATATTTTTTAAAAATATTTGTAGCAAATACAAATAATATACAAATCGACAACTTGCATTAGTTGAAATGAATATAAAAATTAGGTGATTTTTTAAAGAAAATTTTAGTAGAATTTACAATTTCAAATAAGGTGAATAACACAATGCAGGATTGTTTTATTAAGTATGTAAGTAGAAAATTTGCCAAACGGATTAGATGTTTTGTGAACATTTGTGTAAGAAATCAATAAAAGGCTTTTTGAAAAGTGTTTTTGAAAAAAATTATGGTTAAAAATAAAAAAGTAGCATTCTGTTGCAGATTTCAGAACATTCATATTCGAATGTGCTTATTTGACGTGGTAATTGTTCTACACACACAACACAATATATCATAAAAAGCTCAAGGGCTGAAATGGCCAATTTATTTTTTTTTACTTTTTTATTTTTAAATGTTCTATAACTTGTTTTAAGGGACATTTTACCTTACTTTATCGAAATTTTATTAGTTTTTTAAGTAGAGATTGTTAAGTAGGGATTGTGAAAAGACGATTATAGATATTTGAGTAAATATTTTTTTTTATTCTTTTACATAAATATTATTAGAATTGATTAATTAATATGATCAACAAATGTTTTTTCTTGATGCACCGGATCACATATGTGTTAATGAAGCACTAATAAAAATTATGCTTATCTGAAACAAGAAAAAATTTTGTAAGAATTAAAACCTAGTGTGAGGGGCTGACAAAGAGTTTTTTCAAAAAAATAAACTAGAAACAAAATGACGGCTACGCATAGTTAAAATTTAGAAAAAGGCATACAATTTCAAGACAAAAGTAGCCGCACAAATTTGTTGAGGATTTTGAAAAAAATAAACTCAGTCAGCCCGACAAAAATACTGGAATTTTTAAAAAGTCATGGAAAACTTGTCGGCATATCCACTGTCACTCACGTTTCAGTCATAGCACTAAACAGAAATTTTTCTCCTGTATATATAAAAGCTTTTAATATAAAATTATAGGGTACAATAAGTGTTAGGCTCACTATTATATGTTCATGGAAAAAGTTTAATATATATTTACACATTTCGAAAAAACTATTTTTAAATGGTGTGTCACTCACATTTCCGGACGATTTGAATTTTTCGAGTTCTTCTAACAAATTGCTTAAAATCTGCGAATTGTTTGAGTGAATATAAGCAATAAAGTAATTTTCCGAACGAAATTGAGTCGCAATTTTAACTGCAGGAAAAAATGTATTTTTTTCTCAGAATTTTAAGATTTTTTCATATACTGATTTTGTCACTCACGTGTCACGTTGGTGTCACTCATATTTCAAAACAATTTTAACTGTCTTGTTTTTGCATCAAGGTTAATCTGGTGAACTTTATTAAGCATATTTTGTAAGAAATATTTTTTCTTAATATTAAGGAAATTTATATAAAAAAAAAAAAATTATGGAGAGGATTATGTTAAGCATAATATAGTTAAACAAATAATTCATAATATAAAAACAACACAAAAACTATTTCAGATATATATCATTTTGAAAAAATTTATTCCGGTCCTGCATCCGAATCTGTATGTAAACCCTGAACTGTACGAAACCCTAATTCGTTGATCCTTTCGCTCATTTAAAACCAATTTGACTATACGACTGACCTATTAGTAATTCCGTTGAGGCCAACGGCTTAAAATAATGATTTAATAAGATTTTTTTTATATCTTTGCTAAGTTTGTTTTTTTATATGAATCCGGATACAACTATAATTTTTCTCTATATTTTTTCATAAACAAAAAAAAAAAAAAAAAAAAATTGGCCATTTCAGCCCTTGAAAGGACTTTGACCGAGCTTCTTATGATCAATTGTGTTGTGTGTGTTATTAAATGTTTGCACACAATTAACCGAGAACTGGACCTACATGTTTTATGCCGACTCCGAATGGCTCATGTTCTCAAGAAGCTTTACATGGCATTATTTACTCTCTGAGGTTTGCCATTAGATACGGTCACCGTCTGCAGAGAGGTGGTGACCGATCAGAAAAATTTTTTTATTGAAAAAACTTTTCGCCGCGACTGGGGATCGAACTCGGGCTCCGAACGTGCTAAGCCTTAACCTGCACGCCACGGTCACCATATTTTTTCATACGTACTTTAACTGTCGGCTTTCACTTTTTCTTGATGTTTTCGTCATCTTATTTCATTTCTAATACAAAAATAAACAAAAAAAAAATTAAATGTCACTCACGTTTCACTTCTTCAAATGCTTTTTTAATGAAAAATAATTGCGTCTGCTTGATTTAAAAAAATACAAAATTCACTAATCTTATATAAAAAGTAATTCCAAGACATAAATTGTGCCCGCTAATTATTTTCCCAGTTAATCGAACTTATCAATAAAAATTGTCCCTCACGTTTCACTCTTGAATCAATTTTTTAAATTCTATTTTTTGATAGAAAATGATTTTTTCAAAAAATTTTTTCAATAGAGTGAGTTGTGAATGTGAGTTGTGAATATTATAAAACTGTGCTTTGATATTTAAATCGCAAAATACCAAATTAAAAACAATAAAAATCTGCAATTTTTTAACTTTCTACAGATTAAAAATACATTCAATAAAATCAGTTAGAATTTTAGAATACAATATATTTTTTCAAAATGCTTTTACCGTAGGAAAACACAAACAATATTCTTAACGTTGCATGTATTTTTATTGAACTTAAAGCATTTTTGTTTTTTAAGGTTTAGGTTTACTTTTTCTGGATTTGCCGTTGTCTAAAAATAATCAACTAACTGTAAAAAACGAGTGTTTACGTCTATTGACGACATATTCTCAATATAAGAATCTGACTCTATAAACGTAAAAAATTTAAACAATATTTATTCATCCCTACTACTATGAGAAATTAAAAAAAAATTTAAAAAAAATCAGCAGATAAATTTTATTATTTTTTCTGATTTTTCACAACTAGTAGAGACCGCATTTCAGTGCAAATGCAAAATAAATTTAAATAAGCGCTCATTTATAAGAAAAGACAACAAAAAAAAAAAGAAAACAAAATCAAAATGTAAACATTAACTAGAGACAAAAACTTGGGCGCGTACGAGTTGACGAATGACGAATGATGACTGGCGACTGGAAGCCTACAGCAGCACAGGCTGTAATTATCAGAAACTAAGCAAAACAAAAACAACAACAATAGCAACAACAAAATAATAACTACGCTAAATCCATTTGGCAACACCAAGTTTGGTTAAAATTCAATAAATGCAGGCAGTGCACGTTTTGCATTTGTTTATTTATGTTTTTGTATCTGCGCGTTACTTGAAAAAGAAACGACTAGAGAATTATTGCAACTCATAGATGCAATTTATAAATGCTGCTGTTTAAAATAAGTAGAAATAATAAGCATTTTTTTTTTGCCAGCTAGAATAAACGCTGCACCGATTAACAGCTTTGTATCTAGGTATCTATGCTATAGATATAGTTGACGTATCTGTGTGTATCTATGCTATAGCTATATCTGAAATTTGCATAAACCAAGTTAGAGCAAAGATGTTTACTTAGCTTGAGCTACGTATTTACCATTTTGTGCTTATTGTCGTAGATACTATTGTTTCATTCAGTGCACTAGATGACCTATGACTAATAAATATAGTCATTTATCTTTGAATTTTATTTATGAATTCTTTTTGTTTATTTTTATATTGAACAGCATAAAATATTACTTTGTAGATGCAGATGAAAAAAAAATTAATAACGTCAAAAAACCGTAATCAAAATGCATTCCATCAGCATCAAATCACAAAATATTCCCACACACACAGTGGAGCAGCTAAGAACCTGATTCCTCAAAATATAATACAAAAAAATCAAAAAGATATATAATAAAAACAGCAACAAAAAATATCGATGATGACAACAACAAAGACAAGCGCGTCACAACACACAATACAAAACGTTTCAAAACGAAGAAACCTCATTCATGTTAGGCCCCAAAACACAACAACAATAACAATAACAACATCAAAAACTGTCCATGCTAGTACCTGATCAAAATGAAGTTAAAAGTGTTGGAACCAAAAGAAGAAGAAGAAGACGAAACAGAAATGCAAAACAATAAATCAATAAAGCATAAAAACGTGATAGAACACAACTTATCGGTCGATAAAAATAAAACAACAAAGAGAATCGTATAAAAAATTTTGTATATACCTACATATATAATATATATATATTGAAGACAAGAACAATACCCAAAGCGATAAAGAAAAATGAAGGCAACATTATACAAATGGAAAAAACCAACAACAAAAAATGAATATATGTTAAAAAATAAAGCATTCCATCAAGACACGCTAGGTGGCACTACATACCAGGCACTTACACGCTGTCACAACAATAGCAACAACAAAAAATCTACAACAACAACAACAACAACATTAATAAAAGCATAAAAGATGCTTAAGGTACCTTTATGAAGAGAAGAAGTAAAAAACCACAACAGAATCTGTTAACAATATGAAGCTGTGATGATTGTGTTGATAATGACTACAACGATGATGGGATAATGACGATGATGATGATGCTGATGACGATGATTATGAAGATGATGAAGAAAAATTTAAATCGAAACACAGCAAGTTTAAGCCAAACTAAACTGTAACAAGCTATGAGAAAATCAACATTAGAATCATCACCAACGAAAACGTTAACATCATCAACTTGCTCAGCACACTCATGCATTCCATTCCATCCACTTCTAGAACCAATAAAAACTGTCTATGTCGTCAACTCCTCTACCAGTATTTTACTTGTATCTCTTGAGAGCTTTTTTTTCAGGTTTTTTTATCCATATCTTGAACAATTTTTCATATTGTCTAACGATTTATCAGACTGTTCACGAAAAATAACTTTTATCAATAATTCTGTCATCCGCTACACACTGCGAACATCCTATAACCAAGTTAATGCTTTTGCTGCTCTTAATGCTGCTGTATTTGGAGAGCATGAAGAGATGCATGGAAGTTATTTTATACACATAAACCTCCCGACTCCAGTTTGGCTATTCGTGCCGCACAACAACTTTATAAAAATGTAAAAAAAAACAATTAAAAAAGCTATTAAAATATATGTTCGGCTTGGTCGAAGTTAAAAATACCCCAAACTCCGATTCGTAAGGGTAAAAATCTTATATTGTAACTTTTTTTGAATGAGATTTTTAAAGATAGCATCAAAAATACATATCTATAACATTGTTTAATTGCAGCTTAAAGATAACCCCCTTTATATAGTTTTCAATTTCGGGGTTGTATAACAAGCTGTAATTTTGATATAAAAAACATTAAAACCGAATTTTATTTCTGTAGCTTAAATTTTAGGCTTTTTATACAGTTTTCTCCATTGTGGGTTGTATGGGACGTAGGCTTGGTTGTCATCCTATTTAGCTCATTTTCAAACTTGATATAAATTTTTAGATATAAACTCAAATATCGAATTTCATAACGATAACTTGAAAATTACGGCTGTAATCGTGTCGACAGACATTTTCTGTACCTATCACGCCTCCTTATGGGCGTTAGACATGTCGTGATGAAATTAATACACCCCTTACTCAAAACGCCTGAAATACCATCTGTCCTTGAGAAAACATGTGATCCATCGAGCAAAGTTAATACCGACATCATATGCAATTAGTTTTGTCACGAGTGCTTTATGCCACAGTCGGTCAAACGCCTTTGAAATATCTAGAGAAACCTTAATCTCACCAAAAAAGTGGGCACAATGGTTCCACTTCTTTGTCATATACGCCATTAGGTCTTCAGTAGAGCGAGCCTTACGAAAGCCATACTGACGGTCACTGAGCAATTCGTTGGGCTTCAGATAGTTCATCAGGTGGAAGTTTATTACACTCTCAATGACTTTGGAAAGCGCAAAGCATATCGCAATGGGACGATAGTTTTTCGATAGACCGATTCGAGTTTGAGTTCGATATACCTGTGAAAAGACACTGCAGGATTACAATAGCACAAAGCGGACACCAATTTTACATTAAAAAATCCAAAATTTGCAAAAGACTACAATTTTTGGTGCCAACAGGACAAAAGTCGAGGAAAACTTAAAGTTATATTTTAATTCCTAAAAATAAAAAATTTTAATTTAAATTCGTAATACGATTTTCGAACAAAAAATGCAAAACAACTACAACTCAAATATTCAGTTTTAAGTAAAGAAACTGATCAATATCTTTTATTTTTATAAAACTTATAAGAATTGTTCTTATTGTTATATGAGCTTAACATCTATTTAGTTCGTCACTACAAAGCTTCAGATTGCAGAAATGATAATTAAAAAATTCAATTTTAATACAAGAATACCAAAATAGCGTCAAAAATGTCAAATTGCCTAATGATTTTTATACTCGAGAACGATTAACTTTAAAATATTGTATAGTTCTTAATGTCAAAAATTAAGTTTGTAATCATTGATTCTTCAAGATGTATCTTGAAGTCTTGATCTGTATAAATTTTAAACTCAGTTTTCATTGAAACCTCTTAAAACATAACATATTATCAACAGTTCACAAACGATAGTATGAAAAATATCTGTTTTGGCGTAAACTTCTTTAAAGTGTGTTCAACAAGTGTTACTCCTATTCGAACAATTTTTAAGTCCGTAAAGATATTTTTGATCAACGACTGGATATTGTGTATATTAGTATTTTTAAAACATACCTTTGCAAACTACTTCAAAGTTTTTTAACTCTATGCGACCTCAAAAAGTGCTTGTATATGTGTTGTAAGGTTCTTAAATTCATTACATAATAAGTAAATCGTATAACAAAAATTATTTCCTGCATACAGACTCTACAGGTTTTTTCCATTTCATTCATTAAGTAAACGAGCATAAATGAAAAATAACAACGTCTTCAGTGAATGGTCTCACGAGCAGGTTGTGCGTCAGACCTTGGCAAATTAAAACTCACCAACAGCAACACATAGTCGAACAACAAAGTGTTGCTCCTAATGTACCAATGCAACCATCACAATTTTTTGATCCGAAAAAGGGTCCACAACAGAAAATAGACAGAGAAAAAACTTTACCACAAAAGACGTCGCTGCGGTAGTTGAAGTTAATAATATTCAAAAAATTTCATATGCGAAATTAAACATATTTTAATTGTTTCTGAACTTCAAGAAGCTGCTAAAAGGTGCATAAATTATGAATGGTGGCTGGTTGCAGCGAACAGCTAAACTAAAATAAAAGAGGAATACGAAGAACAAAAACAAAAATGTGAAACCCTCAACAAAACCACAGAAGGCAGCTTATATAAAAAGAGTTAACGACTGTCTTAAAGAGATTTTTAATATTATTATGGTTATAGTAAGCACGAGTACAACCAGCTTAAAAAACCTTTATCCTTGGAATAAGTACGAACAAGTTGTTTTCGATTTTTGAACATATTGAAAATTAAAAAATAAATATTTTGCTTTGATACTCAACCAGTTGACGGTGCTATACACGATTTGTTTGTGAACCTGGCCAACGGCACTGGGTAACAAGTTGCTGATTTGCTTTAATTTATTGGCCGGCCTTGCGACAAATTGCAACAAACTGCTTTTTAAAGCTTTTCATTAACTGACTAACTGTTTATATTTGTTGACTAATCATACAGTTCAGCCAACTGCAAACGTCACTTAACATTAGCAACAACAACAACAACAACAAGAACAATAACCATTACAAACACAAGAACTCGAATAAGAACAAGAACAAAAGCCGCCATACAACTGTCAGACTGTCAAATTGTTCATGAGTACAGAAAATTTGTTGCACTGACAGGTGTTGTTGTTTACTAGTGTAACAGTTAACTGCATTTTGTTGAAAAAAAGTTCAACAACAGAAAAATAAAAATTGGACAATAAGCTGTATCAAATCGTATAGAGAAAAAAGTCTGCCATTAGGGTCCCAAAAGTAAAAGAAACTTTTGTGAACACTGCATTTTTTTTTAAATATGATTAAAAAATTAAAATCCAATGAGAAAACAAGTAAAGAAAGTCTAAAGTCGGTCTAGGCCGACTATGAAATACCCTAAACCCACTTTTCAAAAACAAAAAATTTTTATTGTAAATGGGTGTCTCCAAGGGCGGATGAAGCCTATATTTAATATGCATTTAAATGTTGATGAAAAATTTACACATACCAAGTTTTATTCCTGTAGCTCACAGTTAATGCCTTTATTGTGCTTTCGCTATGGGAGATGGGCGTATTCATGGACGGATTACTTCCAATTTTTGAACACACCTTAGTTTTGGTGTAAAATACATGCATACCAAATTCAATTTCTCTATGACAAACATAACCTTATTTATTGAGTTCAAAACTTTTTGGGTTGTATGGGAGGTAGGCGTGTCCATAGGCGGATTACGTCCATTTTTCAAAAACATCTTTGTCTTGTCATAAAAAACATACGTGCCAAATTTTAGCTCTGTAGGTTAAACAGAGTCTTATTTATTGCGTTTTCAATTTTTGGGTTGTATTGGAGGTGGGCGTGTCTGTAAGCGGATGACGTTTATTTTTCAAAGACATCTTTGTGTTGATATGAAACACATACATACCAAATTTTATTGTTGTAGTCTAATTATGAGCTGAGTTATGCAGTTTCAATTTTCGCGTTGTACGGGAGGTAGGCGTGTCCGTGGGCGGATTCCAAAAATATTCAATAGTGCAGATCCTTAGGTGCATGTGACCATGTGTACCAAGTTTCAACCAATTATCTCGACTCCTTCTTCTTATCCTGTGTTTACGGACAACACACAGACGGACGGACGGACGGACGTACGGACGGACATAGATAGCTCGACACACGTGGTGACGCTGATCAAGAATATATATATTTTTCTATACCGGACTCGCTTCGTTCTATGCGTTACAAACGTTTGCACAAAGTTAATATATCCTGACCTTTCAGGTTTAGGGTATAATTACCGTTTTTGGGAAAAAATCGCAAGTTTTTTTAATTTAGTCGCCTTGATCAGCCTAGAAGCATAACATATGTATGTGAGGATTCTGAAGTCACAACGGTTCGAATAGATTTGTAAAATAAAGAACTTTTGGTTAATTGGTTAATTGAAGGCATAAAAAATTTTCAACTTTCGCACCATTAAAATTATAAAATAAAAAAATGATTATATTTATATGTTTGTTCACTTCACACGTGAAGCTCAAAACAAGCCGGTTCATTTAAAAGAAGTTCAAAACCCCGATGCGGCCTAACAAACAGCAACAACAAATTAAACAAATACGAGTACAATAGCAACAACAACAACAATAGCAAAGTGAAAATCATAAAAGCATAAAAGTGATTAAAACAAGCAGCTGAACTGTGGACAATGAAGACAGTGATAATGATAATGATAATAATGATGATAATACTGATGATGATGATGTTGATGATGATGATGATGATGATGGTGATGAAGCAACTGAAGAAGAATACGAGCTGAGTTAAGCTCGCGTGCAAAATATTTCATTATCTTCAAGATAGTCAGCAATTGTTTACATTAAAGTAAATGAACACAATTGTTTGTAAAATGATGTTGTTGTTGTATACTGTTTAAAATATGCATGTTTAGCTCAACAAAAAACCAACAACTGCAACATAAGGTAAAATTGTTGAACTTTTATAAAATGTATGAGTTATGATGGTATCCAACGAATACTCGTACCTACAAACAATCTAACACTTTTTCTCATAAATGCAACAATAACAACAACAACAACAACAACAATAACAATAAGTGAATCATCCAAACATAACGACAGAAATAAGTTTAAACAACAGCAAAAATAATACAGTATAAATAAAGAAGACATAAGAGGAAAATTAGTGGACAAGAAATTTTATAATATTTTTCTTTTCTTTTTCATAGAGATGGAAATATTTTTCATTATAAAAGATAAAAACGTGTTAGCTGCGAGCAAATGGTATTGCTAACAATGAATAGACAGTCACACAGGTAGACAGACATAAAGCCAGACAGTCTGACAGGTAGCGAAAGATACAGACACAAAGTAATGCAAATTAAAATAAAAATAAGAACAATTAGCAAAAAAAAAAACATTAACACAGGAGAAGATACTGTCAGAAATCATTGCTCAGCATTGCCTTGAGAAAGAAAAAATTTATAAAACTTCTGACTCTCTCATCAGAATTAACAGAAGCGAAAGTAGAAAAACAGAATCTAAATGTTTGACATTTTTAGAAACTTATGGAAACAATGTCTCTTTCAGTGGAAAATCCTGAAACACATAAAATTGCCCAAGAAAATACTTTTATATTTTCTAACTAATGGTTCAAGAAGAATTTGAAAAAAAAAATATATAAATAAAAATAACAAAATTTAATGTTGAATTCAATGTTTTAAGCAAACACAAAAAAAAAAAAAACAAGAACGAATTTGTCATTTCAATCCAGATAAGGACAGAACTTCTTATAATCAATTGTGATGTGTGTGTTTTTAATTATTAATTGATCGAAAACTGGACCTAGAAGCTTTACATGACATATTGTTTTCTCTCTGAGGTTATTTATTTATTTTTTCATTATTTATTTATAATTTATTTTTATTGAAAAAACTTTCTGTTGAAATATGAAAGATTGAACTCAGACTACCGCAGTTGTTTTTGCAATTTTGCATCTGGCTAAGCTTGATAATTTTGAACTAAAATTTATTAATAGTGATTAGATTTTTTAGACAGATGCCAGTCAAGTGCATTTAGTTTATAAGACGATTGAATATCATGAAATCTGTTACTAATATTTTATTCCTCATTCATGTGATAGATATATATGTGTAGACAAAGAATAACCGCTTAAGTCGAGTTAGAGCAAAGTTAAGAGTTATTACTATTATATATTGTACTAATCCTCTCGCCAAAACTGCGAACTATTGTTCGCAAATTTTGATGATAACTTATGTAAATGAAGTTTTTAAGGCTAATCTAATCTAAACCGCTAAAGTCAGAGATACCTTTTAGGTAGGTAGATATTTAAAACTCTCCTGAACACCATGAAATGACTTTAATTATTATTCTGTGTCGACACAGTTATGTATATGTTTAACAGCATATTCCTGATTTATGTGCAGTCTATTGAGAATTTTTTTATTTATTTTAAAGTCTTGTTTTTTTTTCTTATAAAAATCCAAATCACAAATTTTATATTATCTGCAAAAACTTCAAAATGCCCTTTGTTTGAATTGATAAAAGCTTTCTTTTTTTTAAAAAAATTTTGAGAATTACAGAAGAGAAGAAACACAATGCTTACTACACTTGTACTTATTTACTTTTCAAACTTAGTGAATCGAAGAAAAATTAATTACTAGTGGTTGTTGCGGGCAACGAAACAGATGTCTTGCGTACTGGTGTTTTGTTATAGCTGTATAATCTCGAAATATTATTCCATATATGTTATTAAATAATTGTAAAAAAATAATGTCGCTAACCACAATTTAAACCTAAAAAAAAATAAATAACATTTATGTGCTAAAATAGTTTGCAAATAAAAATCATGTATTTTTCCATCTGTCTTATTTTTAAACGCAAAAATGCAAATAATATTTAATATTTTATGTACAAAATGTTTCATTATTCATTTCCACGCTATCATTTTTGTATTTTTCCTATATTTTTGCTCTCATTTCGCGTCATTTATTGATTAAACCTTTCTAATTGCAGTGACTACAAAAAAAAAAAAACAACAACAGCACGAGTACAAACAATAAAAACTACACCAACAACAAATAGCAAAAACTGCAACTGCACAACATCACTAACAGCAATAATGCAAACAACAAAAATAACAACAACAACATTTAATATGCACACATGTACACAACAAACAATATAATAAAGTTTGCACGTGTAGCGGCAAAGAGCAAAAAGTTTTGTTCTGTAACTGCATGGCCAAGAGAAAGGGAGAAGTCGAAGTAAAAATGGAAAGACTGTTGTTTGTGAGTGCAAGGAGAAGAGCAGCTGAATATTGACTGAAATATTATTTAAGGGGGCAAACCTCTCTAGCGTCACAAAAAAGAGCAAACTTTGAGAATTATTTTCAAAAACTCTAAGCAATAGGTTATTATTCGGTGAAAAAATATGTATACAAGTGTTAAACATTCTTTAAAAATGTTATCAGAGATGTACTAAAGAGATGTGGCAGCTTACCAGCCAGTTTCTTTTTTGTTATAGCTACATGGCCGAACTGACTACTGTTGTATTTAAAAAAAAAAAATAAAACAAAACAACCATCATAAAAAAATCGACAGAAACCTCAGTTAAAAATGTATATTCAGTATTTTTAATTTCTAACAGAATTAAAAAATTTAAAGAAAATACGCTCGCTCTGTTCAAAATTTGAAATCATACAGATTTCTTCAGTACATGACAAAACTTTAACATGTGTTTTTTTCGATATTAATGTGCAATTTGAAAAAAATATCAACTTGTGAAAGTTGTAAAGTTGTTTACCCCCTTAAAGAAAATAAAACAAAACAATTACTGGCAGGTAAATAACAACAATTCAAAAAAGTTATTAAAATAACTGAAAGCTTATTTAGAACTTAAATTAAATTATTCAGCACATTGACTGATAAACATTTACTAACATGTGTGAATTGTTAAATTCAACTAAATTTTCAATATCATATTTGGGATAGACTAAATTCAGATTTTTATCAAAAGAATGCATATTTGCAGACATTTTTTGTGTTGTCATTCGAACTAAAACAGAAGTTCCAATAAAATATCGCGCTGCAGTGGTCGGAAAAAAAAGTACTTTTTGTATTTTTCTTCAGAAAGTATTGGTTACTTGGACTTTGATAATGACTAAGTTGGGCGTATGCTACTAGCAACAAGAAAAAGTGAGCCAGAGGCTTGTCACCAAGCTTACAATGATTTATTTGAGTAAAAATTTAATGTTAAGGATAGTAAAAATTTTATCATGGGACAAGTAAAATAATTAAAGCAAAGTAACAGAAAAACAAATTCAATCGTTATTTATAATGAAACTCTAAACAAAAATTAAGCCTTGCACATCAATCACAACAACAATTTTTTTTGCAACATTTATTAACACGCGAAATAAACAAATTTTAGACTTCTGTTGCGCACAAAATCGAAAATCTAGTTAAGTTTAACATTATATCTCTCAACATTTATGTTTATCATGTTAGTACAACTTCATTTTAGAGTATCAATTTATTTGTTTTCGAAAAAGACCTTGTAAAATAAAAACAAAAATTATTTTCTGATGCGTCCAATATAATGGACAAATTCATTGAAGGGGTTAAACTTAAATTATTTGAAAATTTTGAATTACATCAAATTAAAAATAAGCTTTTAAAAACTCCATAATAAAATTAAATTACATATCTCAATTAAATTTTAAGATACACCTATCAGGAGAACAGCTGCTTAACTGAATTTAATCAGTAACTTAAACTTTGAGTGCGTTTTTCTCGAAACTGCATTTTTCAAATTTGCTGCAGTTATCTCGAAGACAAACCATCCACTCGATTTAATTCTTATTACAGATTATTTTATACATGTTTCTACATGACACGAACATCCAGTTTTTCGAATGGTTAAAAATGTAATTTTGACAGTCCTATCTATACCTTTCAGTTACATACATACCCCCTTTTTTAAAAAATTTTTTATTTTTATTTTTCAGTCACTATGACCTTACCTCACTGTAGCAGTGGAGGCCTTTTAATTTTTGCGCCTAAGTAGATTGCGAATAACTCTCTGAATTTTAAATTTTTGGGTTTAAACATATTTTCATGCATTCATTCTTTATCTATATGTATGTTTTAAAATATTAGATCTTTCCATACAGTACTTTTTCTTAAAAAAAATTACCGCAAATCATCCTTAAATAATTATTATTAAATAATTATTTAATTATTAAATAATTATTTAATAATCAAATACTTGTTTCAAAATTAATAATTTAAACATTTATTTCATAATATATCTATTGGTTTTATTTCGTTATTTAATAAAACTTTACTGACTAGGCTAGATACAAAACTTTAGACTAGATTCAATACTTAAAGCTTTTTGTTCACTTGAATTTCATTCTTTGCTATACATAAGTTTTAGTTAAAAAAAATCTAAAATTGCAAATATCCATAGTTTAAAAGAGCTAGATTTCCACTTTCCAGTTATGAAAGTCATTCATTTTCAGAAGATAGGTTTAAATTAAAATAAGTTAAACATCGAAAATAAATTTTTTTGAATTTGAATATTCATTGAATCTTTTAAAACTTTGAATTTTTAAGGCTACATATAATAAAGATGACTCAAAAAACCACCGAATTCAAATTCGTGATGACTCCACACACTTATATAACAAACGGTTTAGAATCGTATTTAATTCTCTTTTGTTGTTGTATTGAGTTATTTTTAAAATGTTTTTCGGTAATTTTCTACTTCTTTTAGAGCTTTAAGCAATTTTTAAAGAATAATATCGAACAATAAAAAATATTCAATATCTATAACGGTATATCATAAATGTATGCTTAACGCTGTTTGTTGCATAAATTTTGAGCTAGTGTAGATTTCATGATTTAACTGAATATTTAATATATATCAGTAAGATTTATAACATTTTAATTTTAAATTTAGTGCACAATGAATGCTGGTGGCTTACATTAAAATGAAACAACAAATTGCCAACAATAGCAAAATCAATTTTACCATAAAAGTACATGCAATTATGTACTAGATACAAGTTTCAAGATACCAGATACAAGTGAAACGAGTATCTGTTGAAGTTAAGCGAGCGCGTGCAGTGATTCGTCACACGCGTGTGTCAACAACAATTGGCGTCAACAGCAACAGCAAACTAAAAACAACAACAACAAAAAATAAATGCATTCAATCAAACGAGAAGAGAATAATTTCAGAGGATAGTTTCTACTAAATTGAATGTTTGTGCATCTAACAAATACTTTGCAAAATAATAAGCAAATAATATAAAATAATGTACAGCACAGATAAGTATCTACTGTAAGTAATAATGTGTGTGTGTGTGTGTGTGTGTGAGTAAGTATATGAGCACATAGAATAGAAAAAATATAAACGAAATGAGAGGCAATGACAACTTGGCAGAAAACAATAACTACGCATTGAATTCTATTTGACGGTAGCACCATAAAAAAAGCAATAGACATCACAAAGAATCTACGACATGAATATGAACAAAACAAAAAAAAAAGAATAAAAAAATAGCAACAACTAAAACAAGAACAAATAAGTAGGCTGTGCTTTAAGCGTACAAGTGAATCGCACACTGCTCAGCTCTGCCGTTGGCAGAGGAACTCGTCATATAACTGCTAGCTGATTGCTATAAACAACAACATTAGCAGCGCAGCTAACGATGACAGCGTCAACAACGACTTTAGCGGCAACATAAATGCTAGCCGACGAAATCATGGCGCAGCAAAGTGTAGCGAAGCGTTTGGCGAATTTGGAACAAGGTTAGCAGAGCGCTACTGCTGCTGTCGCTATCGCTGTTGCTGTTGTTGTTTTTGTTGTTGTTGTTGTTCTTTTCGTTTCTGCTGATGACATAAAATCATTTGGTGTTTATATCTGACGAATAAATAAAATAATGCAAAGTATCTGAAGTCGCTAAACGTTGTGTCGGCATTTGTTTGATTGAATAAAAAACGAAGAAAAAAAATTATGAGGCGTACTTGAAGTCGAGATGTGGTCCTGTTCGATGGGCGAGAGAGGGCGAGCAAGGCAGGTGTATCTACAAATATATGCGTGCTTAATTTTACGTTATTAGATGTACATTTTTAAGTATTTTTCAGTCACATTTATGCTGATTTTTTCTCAAATTTAAGAGCGCCTTATATAAATTGTGCTTAATATAGATTTAGAGAATTGTTAAATGAATGTTGCTCATACGTCACGTTGTACACTTTGTTAAAATTCAAACTCTGAACAAAATAGCTTTAAAGTCAAATAATTTATTTACTTTTTATGAAAGCAAATAAATAAAGATTACATTTTTAATTTTCCTGAAATGGAGGTATTGTTAAATCACAAGTTCTTTAAAGTACATTTCGTTGAAAGTAATATTCTTGTCTTTGCATAAGTTATTGTGCGATTTAATTGATATTTTGCTCAAATTCGATTAAATTTATCATTAATACATTACAATGCTCTTTTGGACTATGAATGCAATATTACTCAAATTAATTTCTAAGTAAATTATGTATTAAATTTTCTTCATTCATACTGCTTATTTTTTAGGAGTTTATTATATTGTCAATAATATTTCGTCATTTAGTACACAAGGTATTAGTAGCATGCCACACAGCTGCAAGTCAAAATTTTCCAAACAAACACCAAACTTCTCTGTCTGAGTGGCTAAAATAGATAGCGAATTAATATTAGCTTTTTTGACGTTTCTAACTCAGACCATTTCCAGCGATGATTTGTAAACAAAGCTAAATGATTTTGAAAAGAAAGAACAACATAAATTAATATATATTTTTAAGCTATAAACGTTAAAGTTAAGTTATTAAGAATAGTTTAGTTAATTTTTTGAATAGTTGATTACCTCGTTTTTTAATTTTTCTATTAAAAAAAATTATTTTTTGTTTTCCTATTAGCGTAGCAGGCATTTGATATTAAATTTTATATTTTGATATTTTATTTTTCTTTCAGTCTCTCAAATAATTGCAATTCTAGCAAGAATTTCAGTCAAAAGTCAAGTTTCCAATCGCATTAATTTGGTCCAATTAAAAATAATTTTTTTTTTATTTTTAGTAAGCTTTTATCATATGATGGCGAAAATAATACTAAATAAAAAAATTATTCAATAATTTTACCATCATATTTTGCACATTCTGTGGCTTATTGCTGGATTTTCATTGCAAAACATTCAAAAGACCCCATGACGTCATTTCCATTAATACTTTGTGGTTTTATGAGGCGTTGAATAAATTTCAATGGAAGTATTATATACTAAATAAATCATTTAATATTATTTATAAATTGTTCAGTACATAATAGTGGATGCTTAAAAATATTTGCTATAAATGAATCAATGCTTTTAAAAATCCTGTATTCATTTAAAAAGCACAATAAACAATTCTTGATGTTATTTATTTAAACCATGCCATAATAAATGAAATGCATTAATATACATATTTATACGAATTCAAAAATTGAGGTATTTTTAGTAGAAAAAAACAAATTATTTTTTTATGTCTGGAATATGAATGAAACGAAATTTCACTCGAAAGAACATAAAACTTCAGACAAAATATATTGATGTTATAAATTATAAACTTTGGTTGAGAAAACATTACAATGAAGTTCAGATTTTGCATTAAACGTATTATTAAGAAAAAAATTAAATGCATTTAATTAGCAGAAATAACAAAACTGAGCATTACTTTGCATTAACCTTTTTGATAATTCAGTTTGGATAAAAAACTTCTAGACTAAGTAATGTGCCATGAAACCATGGAAAAATCCTTAGTCTACTGCCACCGGAATTGGCGATTACCGGCACAAACAAAAACATTCACTAGCAGGTTCCCAACCAGAGCGGAATGCCGCAATGGAGGCCTAGTTGCTAGCTTCGATTTAACCCTCTACACCGATGGATTTAAGATGGAATGCGGAGTTGGAGTATGTATATTTTCATAGAAACTCATAGGTATTGCCTACTCAGCAAGCTGCTGAAAAATATAACTACAAGCTAGTAAATCAATGCAAGGAAGAACTGGCCAGGCTGATTCGTAAAATTGATATAACCATTATTTGGATTCCCAGCCACGGGAACATTCATGGTAATGAGAAAGCGGACGAACTAGCAAGGTAGGCTCTTCCCATTGATATGCTTACAGCGAAACCAGTTCCTCTAAACTCGGTTAAGGTAAAAGTATGCCTGCACTACTATCTTTGCTAACAGCATATGGAGGAATTTAATAACCTACGCAAAAGCCAGACAAATATAGCCTTCATACGACAATATAGCCAATAAGTAGAACTCGCGAACTGCTATCGAGATCACGGGTTGATACAGCTAGAGTAACGGCAATCAGTACGGGTCATTGGTGTATTGGTGTTTACGTGAAGAAACTTGGTATTCCCTTTAACTCCAACTGTTGTGGCTGTAACGATCCGAACACAAAGGAAACAGTGGAACATTTTATATGTGCTAGTCCAGTGCTAACAAGATGTAGACTAAATACTCTGGGAAAGCCCTTCTTCAACAACTTATAAGAACTTTCAGCTATACGGATCAGCGATATACTCATATTCGTTAACCGAACTGGATGTCTCTGAAGAAACATGCCGCATTCATCCTGACCAATACTCTAGAACGCCGGCGAATTAGAGGTAGTGGCATCAAAATGGCTCAATAGAGTCAATTGGATACTGCCCGTAGCTGTATCACCACTGTAACCAACCAACCCACCAAATAATGTGCGAAAGTTTACAGCTAAATTTATACTCTAAGAAACATTTATATATAGTTTGAATAGAAACTTAGACATAAAAAAAGTTGATCCCTCCGAGTGCTTCAATATTCACTTTGATGCAATAAGATGATTATACATGATTGGTTGTAGGCAAGGTTAAATTTTAATTTTTAGCCTTAAAACAATCGATTATGTTAATTTTCAAGGGTGCGTTATGTTTAAATTTTCAACTGAATTCACAAATGATATTTAGAACAAAAATCTTAAACGGAAATTTAAGGGGACGTGAAACCTTCAAAAACGTGTACTTTTTATGTTTTAAAATTACTATAAGTTGAATAAAAGATAAGATATCATTTTGAAAAATTAAAAATATATATTTTTTTAGAAAAAAAATTGCACAAAAAAATTTTTTTGATTTCTTTATTTGCATACTAGTTCTTTTCCGTCAAAAATTACGGGCCCGTTTCCACTTCTTCGATTTTAAATTATTCGATTTAAAATACCTCAAAGTAAAAACGGAAACTATAAAAGGTACGACGAAAAATGTTTAAAAATTGTATGCAAAACTGAAACTTTCAAAATGAAAAAAAAAAATATAAAGTTTTTGAAGTTTCAATAAATCACAAAACAAAAAATGCCTAAAAATATGGTCTGAAATATTTCAAATAGTCAAGCGTTCCGCACTCACATTTTACGGAATTATGTTATAGTAATAATAATAATAATAATAATATGGCTACTGAAATTATTTTAAAAAAACATCGCAAAAAAAACAAAAAACGGGGTTTTTATCAGCATCAGAACCGCCAAAGAATGAACTAGAAAAAACAATTTTGGTTGAAAAAAATCAAAATCAGCCAAAAACTTAAAAACTATAGAACCGATTTTTCTGTCCGTAGTTTATTTCATGCACCGACATGTGGAAAACAACATATTGACATTTCAGTACGATCGGTTGAGTAGTTTTTGTTTTATCACGTGATTACGTACGTATCACGTTTATTACGTGATTAAATTAATAAAAAAAATTTTTTTTTGCGTAATTTTTTTTCCAAAAAATATACAGTGCCAGCTCGCTTATCCGAACGGTGTGTAATGGATGAATTATCCAGTATTCCTAAGTGAATATATGACGCGTTGCATACTCTATAGTCCGCAATGATTGCAACTCGCTAAGCCGAATTTTAATTTTTTTTCTTTCATTTATTAATTTCTAGGTTCAAAATTTTTTTTTGACAAAAGCATAAATGCGATTTCACAAATAATGTGACATCATGTCTGGAGAATAGGGGGGAGGAAGTAGTTCGAAGAGTAACTCGTACAATTTAACCATGGTTTCGATCGATTTGTGAGTTGGAGCATTGCATTCTTTGATAAATGGCAATTGTTTGGATTTCGTTCTTAAATCGGTCCAAAAAATTGCAATAAAAGCCGCTGCTGATTGTTTTTACTTTTCTCAGATAGTCGATGAAAAAAATGACACTTGAATGCCAAAATATAGATGCCAACACGTTTCCAGCCATTTGTTGAGTCTTCGTTTGCTTTAATGCACTTCCACTTGGAACTTACCACTCTTTTGCTGGTTCCTTCGATTTTGGTGTATAGTGGTGGATCCATGTTTCATCCGTGGTCACTTTTTCTCAAAAAATCAGTCGGAGTTTGGTTAAACATATACGAACATTATCGGGAATTGCAAACTCGTTCATGTTTTTGATTGGAATTGAACCACTGACCCACATGCCTACGGCTATATCTAACTCAAGCACTTCCAATTGTGGTTTGTCCAATACCAAATCGAGGAGTTTTCCAAGATTTATGGTGTGTTCATTTTAAGGTTCAAGCCAGTCAAAAATTTCATGCATTTGAAGAGTGGTGGTGGCGTCTAACTCGTGTTTTATATCCGAATATAATATTATGTGAATTATTATACATAATAATAGCCTATCCACCAATCCGAATATTTCTTTAATCCGAATCGGTGTATGCAATCATAAATTCAGATAATTGAGCTGACACTGTATTTATAATTTTTCAAAATGATGTTTTATTTTTTATTCAACTTTAATTTTTATACGCATTTTAAAAAATTAAAATAACAACATTTTTTAAGATGTCACGTCCCCTTAATCAAATTTCAGTTCTAAATACTCAAACTCTTGTTTAAAAAATGCAGGGGTGTTTTCAAGGAACATTCAGCCCTGCGTTATGCCATTACATTTCAGCTTTGATGTTGGTCTAGTTCTCGATCATTGTGTTAAAACCCACCTTAAATTTTAAAAACTATATTTTTTTTATTTTATTATATTTCAAAATAATTTTTTTTATATTTTTAGCTATTAACAATTTTATTTTTTTGCATTAATAGTTATGGTTATACACTGTATAATATACAGCACGTAAAAGTTGAGGTCGTGAACGTGAGGTCTATAGGGCTTTAGAGACCTCACCAGATAAAATCTAAAAATCAACAAAGTAGAACAGTTTTGCCTTCCTCGTGGAACCAACAAAAAGTTTAATCTTAAAAAAAATTACCGCATACATGAAAACAAACCCAATTTTTCGTGCACACAATTGGTCGTCATAAATTAAAAAATAGAAAAAAAAAGTTTTCAAAATTTTTTTTATGTTTACCAAAATCATAAAAAAATATTTTACTTTTAGAAATGAAATTGAAACACGGCCTTAAAACATTTAATAACACACTCGACATAAATAAAAGCTCGGTCAAAGGAACTGCTGGAATGGGTAATTCATTGTTTTTTTATAAAAAACTTAAATCAAATACTTAAAAGTTTTCAACAGTTAAAAATTTCTAACCAAAATTATCTTTTATGTTTTCCTCAAATTTCAATTAAATAAAAAAATGTTCCAATTTAAAAATCTCATTTTCCGAGCAAACATATCATTCCAATTTTCACGGAATATAAAAAATGTTTATAGTATGTTGATGTTTTCCAGTCCTATATGTTTATAATATTATTAGTTTTCTGAAAAATATATTACATTACTTTGTTTGAATTGTGTTAATTAATGTTTTATATTTTGAAAAGTTTAAGTGGATTATAGATCATTATTTAAGTCTATAGCATACAATTAATAATATGTATTTTATCTCATTATTGAAAAAAAATTATATGGTTTTTAAGGAAAAAAAATTATAATGCTTCAAACGAGAACTTTTGACTTTTAAATCCAAATAGCAATATGTTTTTAGAATTTTGGTATTTTGTGACTTTATTGAAAGAAGTAACAATATCTAAAGTTAGCTGGATTAGCTGACGAATATTTGCTTCATTCTCCATGTAGCTGATATTTTGACATACAGTTTCATATCTGAAAGATAAATATTAAAGGCTGTAGATTAATCTGAAATAGTGTACAAAAAAGTTGCATGTGCGCTTGAAATAGTTAATAAAAAAAAACCGATAAAAAAATCATGATGTAAGCCCTAATTCTATAGTACAATCGTAACTATCGATGGTGTTTGGTTAGTGGTTTCAACAATCGTCAATAGTTTTTATACAACTTTAATTGAATAATTTTAAGTAATTAAAAAATTTCAAAACAGTATAACTTAGACAAAATGTATAAATTTTAAAAAACTCTCTCAAAAAAAAAGTACCTCTAAATAAACCTTTATAAAAAATGCCAATAAACACAGACAAAGATTCAAAAACGAAAAAGAAATGATTGATTAACAGAGAAAAAAAAATATATATTCAAGTAATATTTGCTGGATATGTTTAGTTGAGCTGAACTGAACTTTGAGATAAGAAACATGTTTTTCTATAGGAAAAAAATGTAATTCAGTCATTGAATCATTTAGAAAATTTTTTGAAAATTCGCAAGCATACAATTTTTTTATTTTTTCAATTTTCATCACAAACAATTATGCAAGTAACTTCTATGAACCTGTTAGTATATCGATAATTAATCGTTTAAATAAAATGTGATAGATTTACAAAAAATACTTTGTTATATTACCCAAGTACTTGGAAGGTACCAAACTGTTGAAGCTCTTGTGCATGCTAACATAAGTTTTTGTTAGTTTTAATTAAGTTTTTTTGCCAGTGCACTTGAAGAAGTGAATAAATTTTGAAATTATCTGAAATCTTCATAGTTTATTAATTAAATATTGATTGGCTGTAGTTAACACATGTGCTCAAATATAGTTTTTCTAAAGTTTTTTTAGTAAATTCGCTGAAGTGCTCAATATTTATTTAATCCTACACTTTTATTAGTACCAAAAATTAATAACGAAAAACTATTTATTTTTAAACTATTTATTTTATTTTATTTAAATTATAAAATTAAATTAAAATTATTTAAGTTATTAAAATATCAACTTCCGGTTATTTTCCAACTCACAGAACTCAGAACAAAAACAAAAAAAATTAAACTGTCAAAATATGCACTTCGAGCCGACAACAAAGTAAGAGAGAAGCGATGTGACGATAGCATCAAACTCAAATGGGCAGAAAATCATCCTAAAAAAAAAAGCAAAACGACTAAAGCAGCAACATAGAAAGCTGCACACACGTAATGCAACAAAAGCAAGTCTTACGCTGCTGTAAAATTCGATTGAGAATTTTAAGAACCAACAACAAAACAAAACAAAAGGGAACACATACAAACACTGACGCAACACAAAGAGAGAAGAAAGCAAAAATCGTTTCTTTATACTACAACAAAATGCTGCATTTTATAGATAGAAAACTTCTCCTCCTCCAAAAGGCAGCATTGACAGCAGCGGCAGTAGCATCATCAGCAGCAGCAGCAGATATTGATGCCAACGACCGCAATCCAACAAATGCACATTGAAGCGCACGTACAAAACGTACTCGTACGAACGAGTTGTACCGGAAGTATCTAAGAGCAACAACTTAGCGTCAAGATGCGCTGCAAATCGCGCGTTGCGTTGCCAACTGCAATGATGACGCTTCTAGCAACAGGGAAGCAGGTTTATTTTTTTCCAAACGCTTTCTTTGACAGCCTTCTGCACTGCACAATGCAGCAGCAGCATCAGCAGCAGCCAGCGCATCACATCGCATCGCCTCGAATCGCTATGCGTTGAAATGAGTTGCGTCGCTTTGTGAAACGATATGAACCAATTTGAAATACTATATATTGCAGAAACAGCAAAGAAACGATGCACTGCTAACAGCAACAACAACAACAACAACTTCTAACTTTTTCCAGAACAAAACGAAGCAAGTAGAACGCACTCGAGTCAAGTTGTTGCGGCTCACTTTAATGCGATAGGAGCAGCAAGAGCGGTAGGAGCAGATAAGTTAAGATGCTTTGTTGGAACAGGCGAAATAAGTTTGTGAATTTTAACTAAAGAAGAAGCCCAACAGTGCCGGAGTGAGTTTGACTGCAAGAAGTTGCACTGGAGGAAGTATCAAAGGCGTTCATAAGACTTTAAAACAAAATGTTTGCTGAATTGCATAAGCTTAAATGCAGTGGAGAAATTTCTAAGATGCTTCTAAGTTTTATTATGTTAGCAAAAGGAAGAAATATCTCCTGAAGTCATGTTTTAGTTTAATAGAAGAAATAAAAATAGAACTGAAAATAAATAATTTAAAAATATAATAAAGGATAATAGACCCTTTCTCAACGTCGTAATATCAAAACTTGAACATGCACACTATTTAAACAAATAGATCAAAATTGCTCTTTTGTTTTCAGGCCCAAATTTGTGAATCTACTATTCTATTAATTTTGTTTTTTTATTTTAACAGATTTTTTTCAAGATTTTTTTATTGGTCAACAATAAAAATGCATTCAAACCACATAAAAAAGGAAGCAGTTGTAAGGATTTCATTGTGCAAAAGGGTGTCCCAATTATTTTTATTTAGATTTAAGTTATAAAATAACAAAAAGTATAATTGAAGGGCTAATATTTAGAAATAATCGACCTTAAAATTTTTAAAAAATGTATATTTGCATGAAATCATTGAAATGCTTAAAAAAAAACCATTACGTATTGGGCCAAAATTGATCGGGTAATGGTCACAATATTTTTAGTGGATATTGATAATGCATCAAGAAACGTAATGAACATAACATATGAACTTTTAATGCAGTGTGGCTCATCATGTTTTTCCAATATGCCCTTCAATTGCAATCCCGAATAGTTACATCGAATCCCGACTTCAATCCTCAACTCGGACAAAAGTTTTTTCAGTAAAAATAAATTTTTCTGTTTAGCAAACAGATAGACAGACGTGGCTTAATCGTCTGAAGTGGTTTATCAATAAAACACATCAATAATTAAAATGACTTTGAAGTGAAGAAAATTTATTCAAAACTTAAAAACTTGTTGAAACTATGATTATTTCAATACATAATTCTCTAACATACATGTAAGAACTATATTAAAAATTGTACGTATTTACGTCGAAAAAAGTTGTCGTGGTAATAAATTCACTTTAAGGTGTAATGAAACTTTTATGAATTTTACCATAAGTTGTAGATTTGCAAATAAAATTTTTTTAAGATTTAAAAAAAGGCTGTAAACATTAATAAGATTTTTTTTTAATGAAGCCAATATAAAATAAATGAAAAACTGTGTAATTTTTAAAAATAAAACAGTTAATTCTTCATCTTATAAAAATTGTTCCAAAATCTTTTACTCTAATCTTTCCGAACTTACACATTAAAATTTCTTTTCATTCTTCTCGGCGTTCGTTAAAATATGAATTTTTTTTAAATTAAATTTAATTACTGGTTATTGACAATATTTATTTTAAATAAACTAAACAGTCGTATTAAATTTCAAACTGATACTTTTAAAAATAGTTCTGTTATTAACTAAATGAAAATGAAGTGGTTCTTTAATCTATAATTTTATAAAGTTTCTTATTTTTTCTTATGAAAAAATAACAAGTGTTATAAACAATTTTTGAATTTTAAGTGACGATATTCAATATGTACATTTAAATGTATATGTATATGTTTGTATGTGTATGTATAAACAAGTGTTATAAACAATTTTTGAATTTTAAGTGACGATATTCAATATGTACATTTAAATGTATATGTGCAATGAAAACAAATTCATTGCTTTCAAGTATAAATTGTTTTATCTTAAAACTAAACAATACCATAAATAATATTAATACATATTAATTACAATAATATGTGGCAACATTAGGTTATTCTTTTGATATTCAAACTCAGCGAAAAGCATATCAAAGTTCTTAGTCCCTGGCTGTGGCAAAAGCATCTATCCATCCATCCATACTTCCATCCATCCTTCCATTGAGACAACAACGACTGCATTAAAAATCAAATTCACACTCTTAATATTCCAACTTAATTCGTTTGCCAGCCGGTGTGGCTTCATATTGGAACATTCATTCATTGTGTGTAGCGACTTAATTATTTTTGAAGACTCGGCATCATTTTCGTTTCGGATGCGTTTATCTCGCTCTCAGTTGGCAACGACTTTTACCAGGCGAACAGAAACTGGCACCTAGAGAAAAATCATCATCAGCAACTGAGGCCAAAATCAAGTCAAGTAAAAGTGCACAAAAAGCTCCAAACATAGAACGACTCTGAGTGGCACTTCAAACACAGTCACACATACACACTCACACACAAACTCTGTAAACACTCTCCTTTGCTCGCCTCTGGTGCGAAATGCAGCCAAAAAATTTGAGTCGAGCATTAAGAAGAACCAATACTATATATATCAACAACAACAATACCAACAACAAAAACAACGTCACAAGTAACAACTATTCAATCTAACCAACTCTCTTTGCCCAGTAGTAACAACACATAAAAAATAAAAAATAAAAAAATAAGACCGAAAATCTAAACATTGCAGCCGCCACTCAACGGCAATACGAGGTTCTTGGTGCTCATGTTTAAACTTCCAGCCTCACCTCCTCTCACCATCAACACCTTCTACTCTCTTCTTCATTTTCTTCCTGTTCCACGACTTGCTCTTGACTTCGATATGCCGCTTTTCCACCCATTTCAGCTCCCTGCTAAATTTCTACAAATCATCGGCGTCGTTATGTGCCTCTTTTATTTTATTTAAATATTTTTATAGTTTTTATTATTATTTATCTACTGTTCTCTACTTGTACGATTGTTGTTAATATTGCTGTCGGTTTGAGTAGAGACAGCACTATGTTGTTGTTGTTTTTTGTTTTTTGTTGTAGCCAACTCTTTGTAGTGTGCCGTTTTGAGTAGTAACTATCAGGTTTTGCGAGTTGCTCGGATTTTTTCGGAGATTTTGTGCCTCAAAGTGTCAAGCGCTAAGAATTATGTGCAGGGCATTCGTGCTGGATTCGCTCTGGTGCTGGAATAGATGTGTTTTTCGAGTAAATCACTTTTTTTGGGTTTCCCTCCAAAAGCGGTGTACTCGATAATCTCAGCATCGATATGAGTGGTTGACATAATTGTGCTCTTTGCATGATGCAGTCTATAATATACTCTGGAGTGGTTTTTGACTGACACTCATTTGAAAAAAAAAACAATCCTATATATGAATAAAAATTGTTCATACAACAGAAAACTGACGGCTGTATTCATAAAAATTTCTGAGCCTCTTAAAAAGTCTTTATAAGAAAAATATCAAAAATATTATTCATAGACGTCCAATAATGACAAAAACCTCTTATAAAGGTTTCTTAAATGAGAAACCTTCAATAAACCCTTGATAAAGCATTTTTAAAGTTTTTATTCTCATCTGAGCACAAATATTGACAAAAATACTTCAAATTATTTAAGAAAACATAAAAGCATGGTACCAAATTTCAAAATATTGAAAATAAAAATATGAGGTGACAATTTTTTCACTTAAAATTTAAAATTGTGACAAATAAACAAAAATTTATTGATTTTATTAAATTCACAAACCATTTTTGACACTGTTCCCACTTCAAATTGAAAGTGTTCCTTTTTTAACAAAAAAAGCTGAGACAACATTTTTATGAATAACAAAATTTTAAAAAGCATTTTATCTCTAAAAAGCTTTTTAACTATTGAGCATTTTGAAGCTATTTTAAGATTTTTTATGAATAAGACTAAAAGATTACAAAATTTGTTGACTATTTGCATGTCAAAATATTGAATGAATTTTGAATTTTGTTTAATTTTGTTTTAAAAAACAAAAAATTATTGAATTTATCAAATTCACAAAACATTCTTGACACTGTTCCCACTTCAAATTGAAAGTGTTCCTATTAAAAAAAAACACTGAAACAATACTTTCATGAATATCGAAATCTTAAACAGCATTTTAACTTTAAAAAGCTTTTTAACTATTGAACATTTTAAAGATATTTTTATAAATAAAACCGTTACAAAAGTTGGCCATCAAAGATTTCTTTATTTAAAATATTTTTTTGTTTTAAATAAAAAAATAAATATGCAATTTTTTTCAAGATTGTAAGCAACTTACTTTGAAGGTTACTTTTGACCAAATAATAAAATAAAATAATCATTAAATAAATAAAAGTTAACTATTGAAAATAGTGACCTTTAGACAGACATTTACATAACATTTTCATAAAAAATTTTAATTGGAATTTACAAGACCTACTTTTAAAGATATTTCATTGTTATTTTTTAGTGCCAAAAAAAATTCTTCGAAAAGTGCTAAGACGGTTAAATATTTAAAATTTCTTAATAATGTTCAGAAAAAAACTACAGTTAGGGTTTTTAACTTCATGGTTAAAATATTTAAAAAATATATTTTTCTAATATTTAATAAACAGTTAACTCATTATTTTTTTAATTAAATTGCTAAATTTAGTTTGAACTCTTGACCAAGATTGAAATGCATTAAATAAAACACGTAAGCTATTACTGTTTAGAAAATACATACATAGTGAAACGTATAACATATTTTGATGATTTAAATTTATAACATATTTAGATGAAGTTATCTGCTTTCACTCGAGAAACAAAGTATGTCCTTGCCAAAATGATAAGTAACTTAAACATTTTTTACGTTTCTTTTTGTGGAAATTTATGAATTACTTAGGTTTATTTGAATTGTATAGATATATTTTTTGATTTGGGTAAAATTGAAATACCCTCATAGCCACAATTAAGTATATTTATTCAATTTAATTAGAGTTCTATTATATTTATGGCATTATCTTATATGGGGTATAACATAGGCGCAGTTTTCATCCAGGTTTTTCAAATTTTAAGCTGAAAGAATGTGTTACGAAAATTACTTCTTCAAGGGGTTCAACCCTCTGTCTCAGTTGTATTAAGAGACATCTTTGGATCGAACTCTGTACAAAAAAATTATTCTATTTATTGGGTTTCAAAATCATAAAATTTTATATACAAATTTTATTTACATTTATTAGTATTTTTTAATTACATTGCATTGAGAGTTTTATTAAAGGCCCTTATAGTGACATCAGAGAAAAACTAACGTTATCTGGAATATTCTATATAAAAACAAGACTTGAATTCTTTTAATTTATATTTTTAACTGATTTAATAAGAAATTCATAATGAATTTATGTTTATGTACGAAAACAAGCTTGCAATTTTTAATATTTAAATCAATGACTTTTTATTATTACTTTATTTATTCGTTGTTATAATTTTAACAACAATTACTACTTGCTAACAGTAGCAAAATTCAACAACAATTTTCTCTTGACCACATTTTATAAACGTAGCGAATTTAAATTGTATTCCCACAATACAGAAATAAAAATAATTATTGAATTTTGTGCATCAATAATAAACAACAACGCAAACAAAAACTATAAAAAACCATAATATTTGGTCACGCCAACATAATCGTCGCCACTTACCACGAACATTCAACAATTTTCCACACATACTTCTGATGAACAATCAGCTATAACAATAGCAGCAAAACAACAAAGCAACAACAATTTTATTGTTGCATGCCATGATGTTAACAGCGATCGCATATTAACAACAGATCAGATACGATCAAAACGGAACGGTTGGATGATCAGCTGCCTTTGGTTAATAATTTAAGGACAATCAGTTGTCAAGGTGCTGCCACTGCCGCGCCTGGTGTTGCTAGTATGTAGAAAAAGTTTGTTGTTGTATTAAGGCGACAGTTGTTTGTAATACGCTGTCAAGCAGGAAGCATAAAGAGACAAGCCAAAAAGCTACGAGACAGACAGGCGAATAGAAAGACAGCCAGGACAGACAGGCAGACCGACAGCTGTTTCTGTGCGTGGCACAATACGATTAACGAGGTTGTTTTTCCCCTGCTGATCAGTCGATTATGATAGCCACGGTTAAGCATTATGGTTGAAATGTAGCTCAGGAGTACATTTTGGTTGAAAGCATATTGAACAAGATATGTCAATTGAAGGTAAATAATTTTGTGGTTGTTTTTATGGTATTATCGAAAAATATTGGCTTGTTCATTGAAATAAATGAATAATCTAAAATCTTTTAGATTGGTAAGCTTAAAATGAATTTTGAAATGAGATGATAAAAAAATTCTAACCCGATTTTCCGTCATAATAACAATTTAAGTATTCTGAAATGAATAGAGTTTAATATTACAGAGCAACATTTTTTTGCAATAGGAGTTTAATGTTTGTCCATATTTTAGGTTTAATATTGAATTATAATTCAATATAAATTTATTTTGAAATCTTACGGCCATTCTAGTCAAGTTTAAGTGTTTGCCTGTCACCAAAGAGTGCCACGTTCAAACTACAATCTGGTCATCATACAATTTACTTTTGTTCATTTCTTTCCTAATGACTAGCCAACTGAAGTTAAAAATTCATAAATATTTACGAATAATAATTGTAGGTGGAATGCTAGAAGTTCATGGATGATATCGCTTAAATTTTGAACTGACTTAGGTATATCGTGACATTTGGCTCAGATGCGCATTACAATGTTAATACAGTTTTCTGCTGTTTTCTTGATTTCCCTTTCTTGCCAAAAGATCTGCAAAATATAACAAAAAAAGTAGTTTTTGTCTAGAGTACCACCTATAATATTCTACAAAAACTTCAAAATGTTAAATTAAATTTTAAAATTTTAGTAAAATATTACCAATAATAAAAAATGTATAGTTAATACTTTTAATATAATTTCATATTTCCTTTACTGAACTGAATGCTTTTGACAGTATTTGACAAATAAAGAATTAGAAAGTGATTTAAAAAATTGCCTAGTCGACCTGCTGTACGTAATAAAGAATCTTCCGAATACCAAGAGATGGTGTGAAAATAAAATCTGAAATAAACGTATCACTGGTGATATCGGGTAACGCTGGTGATACTGGTGATAACCGTTGCTTTCCAGAAGTTTTCTGATAGAATATATATAGATCCAGAAAATATATTGTTTTTACAAGTTTATTGCATATCTTTGTCCTAAACCTGATTTCATATATAGATCAGGCACCTTCATTCTCTAAATTGTTCAATAATTTAACAATTTCAATAATTTAATAATTTAGAATGAGTTGATGTAACAAAAAAGTGTTATTGATGTTATATTGATAGATAGATAGACCATTTTATAAGTAAAAATTGGGATGCGAAATAATCAGAAATTAGATTTTCATAACTTAACTTTAAATGTAAAGAAATATTTTCTTTTAGGAAAGTTAATCTGAACAATACTAACTAACTATTTAATAATGTTCTAAAATATTTGTTTTTTTATTAACTATTGTTTAAATCGGCATTTTTTTTAATTTCTTCAGTTCAGTTCAAAAATTCAGTTTTTTTTTTTTTTTCTTTATTCTCGATTTTTTTTATAAAATGTAAAATAAACACATGTCCTGTTGCATATCCTGCGTGCAAAGGCAGCTGCGACTGGAAGAAAGCAAGCAGACAATAACAATGAATCCAACAAAACGAAAAAAACAGCTTAACGACAACAACTTAAAACTGGGGCTCGCGCTTATAGAAACACACAAACATATACTTAATTTATGACTGGGTATTGCGTATTGCTTGCTGCAACTTTTACAAAAAAGTATCTTAAAAGACACTTCATAAACTACAAATGCAAACAAACGCATTGTTAAACATCCCTCAAATTGGTGCTCAAGCACCTTATAAATCCCTTAGAAAAAGTCGCCACCCTGTATACTATGTTGAGCCTTTATTTTGTCTAAATTTATAGCATTAACTAAAGGCTCATCACGGCACGCGTCTTACATGTAGACTGCAACTGCTTGTTTGAACTCAGTTCTGCAGTTTCTGCTTGTGATGCTTATTTCGGCTTGAATGAGTTGTACTGCGCATGTGCAGCCGCTTGTTCAAAACTATTCAACTCTCATGCTATAGACAAATTTCACTCCAATGTATTATATTTGTCGTCGTTGTTTTCCCTGCTTTTCTATTTATTTATTTTTTTTTTTTTTTTTTTTTTTGTAAATGCATCATTTTAACTTGTGCTACTTTCTGCGGGTGCGCACAACCTACGCACTTGCTTGGCTATCTCTCTCCTGCCCACACCTAAATTACTGCTTTCTCTTTTGCACAGCATGCAGTATGATTTACTGCTACCTAAAGTCGTTCTAATCATCGCACTTATGCTGTAGACAGGGTTTTATATAATATTAATGAATGCATGAAGGAATGATTGAAAAAGTGAAAAAAAACGTATAAAGCAATCAGATGAAATTCTACTAAAATCTTCTTTGAAAAACAATTGTTGTAATGAAAACAGTCGAGTTATTGGGGCATTTTGACTAAAAAGGTGGGAAGCATATGATTACGATTTTTAAATTGCTATCTAATTCTTAAGATCTTTTGATTATTTTAATAAAATATTTGGATAGTGACCATGATAAAAAAAAACAAATTTGTGTCCTAGGAGTTGTTGCCCGGGAACCATATTTTTAAACGAAAACTGATTACAAGAGATTTTCTCACTATAACTTTTCAATGGTTCGAATGAATAAATATGTCCATATAAATGTCGTTAAAATTAAAATTGCGAAACAGAACCAAAGTTAATAACTAAACTTAATTCAATAAGATTATAAAGAACAAAACCTACATTTATGTTATTATGTAATTCGTTTTTAATTAAGTAGGCGTGTCAGCTAATTTTTCCACAACAACATTTACGTATAGTCACACACACTATAGGTAATTTTTGATCTTTTCATATAGCTCTATGTTAAATACCTACTTTCAGTTATTCTCTATAGCTTTAACTAAATCACACCACGCCCACTTATGTGTATGCCGTCTTTTATTAGATATTGCATTTGCCAGGAGGCTTTAACTAAATTCCTTGAAATTATACTGAGAAAACTTTGCACCTCTTGCGTTTATTTTCATTTTAAAAACGGACATTTTAAAACGTTCGTTCGATTTTATATAATAAACATTTTAAGATTTACTTTTAAAATGTTCGTTTGATATTTTAAAATTAACATTTGAGAAGAATTATTTTTAAAATATTCACATTAAAATTTTAAACTAATGTTTCAAAAGCACATTTTAAAATGTTTATTATAGAATATTAATCGAACGTTTCAGAAGCTCATTTTAAAATATCCGTTTCTAAAATTAAAATACACGTAAGAGGCGCAAAATCTGGATTAAACGTTTTCAAAAGTATCACATTTCTGCTAGTTTAGAAAAAAATTATTTTTTAATATATTCCACAATCACTTTTTCTACATATAGCATTGTTCACACTTTATTAATCAAAATTTTACAGAATTCTGTTAAACTTCTTTCGTATTAAATCTTATTATTTAAGTAGGTACAAATTAATTTTTATAGCGGTAATTTCATTTTCGGTTATTTTTTTGCTGTCTTATTCTTATTTATTTAATTAAAATATATTAAGCTCCATTTTATTTATCTTAAGCTTTAACATTCAACATTTTATAATAAAAAATCTGAAAAAATTAAAAAATTTTAATTTTTTGTTTTATTCACTTTTTATATTAAAATTCTGATCAATTTTACTCCAAGAAATTTTGAAATCGGTATTAAAACAAAAAACGTAACAACATTTTCTATCGACCTTAAAAAATAATGAACTTCATCCGCCCACGGACACGTTCACAAAGCATGATTAGGTAAATTGTATGCTTTAAGGTCGAATGTTGTTACTTTTTTGTTTTAAGACCGATTTCAAAAATTCTTGTAGTAAAATTAATCAAAATTTAATGAATCTAACATTTAAGATTTTGTTAAATTACTAAAAAAAGTGATTAAAACCAAAAAATTGCCGGTTTTACCGGTTTAATGGGTCAGTTTTATAAAAAAAAAACCAAGATTGGCTTTAAAAAGGCAAACATTTTTGTTGAAGATTTTGTATAAATATCTCAAACGTTATAGAAGCATGTTGGATAAAATTGAGATTACAAAAAACATATCATTTGGCCATTTTAATTTTTTTTGGTGGAAAGTTTATTAAGTTTTTAAAATAATAAAAAAAAAAATATGCACTTTTTGAGCTATGAGCAAATTAGTTTTTTTCAAAAAGTTGGCAACTCTATCATAAAAATTTAAAAATATTTATTTGTTTTTCAAAATAGCTTTTCAAATTCTAATTATACTTCATTTACAAAAATAAGGTGACAGAGATATGATTTATTGGAAATGACTTCATTTTCAAGATTTTTTCTTTTATCAAAAATTGGTATCTCCATAACTTTTGAAAAAAAAACTTTATATTCTTATAAAAGGAAAATGAATCTATTGCCAAAATTCCATGCAAATCGATGAACATGAGCTCAATTTTTGGAAAGAAACTTGCATAGGCTTGCAAGATTTTGTTTCGAGTCTAATTATCCTTGTATGGACATAACGGCGTACTTTTACCGGTTTGAGTTGACTTCAACCTCAGTTTCTTATATTTTTATATTATCTTGAAACTTAAAATATCCGAATTATTTTTTCCAAAATCTTTTATTTTTTCAGTCTTAAGTCTCTGTTTCAATTAATATTTTAAATTTTTGAGCATTCGGATAAATAACTCGCACGAACCTACATAAATATGTTCTCCGACGTACATATTCTCTAAATAAATTCGATTAACTTAACAAAAAATTGAAGCAAGATTGCGTGGTTTTACTTTATTCTATACTTTAAATGCGGTTAAGTAGGTAGAATCAAAACAATGAAGAAAATTTAACTCTTATAAAAACTGTCTCAACGAGTTCAGGAAGTTCCCACACAATACCACATATACATACATATAACATATATAAACACATATAGACATAAACAATAAACACGCATGTTAAAGGCAGAGAACACAATTCATTGTCATGGTAATGAACTGCATTATGAGCTGGTGTGGAAGCGCGTGTAACTCGCCATGTTTTTGACATGTTGCTGAACGACAACGTCTCGGTCATGGTCACCGAAACGGAATGTGTTGTCAAAAATTGAAATGCTTACGAATGTGAAACGTTGAAACATGCAAGGAAGTTGCCAGCACCAGAAAAGACATTCATGCATACTTACAGAATAAAGTATGTATCTCAAAGATGCAAAGAAATTTTCCACAGCAAAAGAATATTGAAAAAAAAAGTGAAATAAATGTTGCCGCTGCAACGATTTGACCTCAAATGAAATAGAATGATATATTTCAAACAAATTTTACAACGCCCTCGATAAATGAATACATACAACAAAAACAACAACACAATAACAACCATGCCTACTCAGTCCATCAACTGACAACAGCCAACAGATACTTTTGTACGAGTATCTGAGTGAACTGATATGCAGTTGGATGTCAGGCAAATGAGTGAGTATCTTAAAAATATTGATATTGAAATGTCCTCACTTGGAAAAATTAATAAATATAAATATGTTTCCAGCTGAGAAAGTGAGCAGCATATGGAACATTTATGGCAAGGAGTATCTGTGAGCGTGACTTGTGGCAGCATGTTAAGCGGAGCACAGGTTAATGTGTTTTTGCTGTTCTGATTATCATCGTTTGACCGGTAAAGTTAACGGTTTCACGCATTTCTAACAACGAACACTGCTGAGCAGAGCTGCCAGGTGGCGGGATTTTCCCCGTTTTTCGGGATTTTTCGTACAAATGGGGATGGCGGGGAAAACATTGATAAAAACGGGGAAAATAAAAATAAAACGTAAAGTACCTTGCTTTATATTTTAGAGCTACCTTTTCGAAGCAAAATATGTAATTGCTTATGCCATCTTGTAGACAATTCCTTACTGCCGCTTGCAAATTTGAAATTTTTAAAAAGTTTGACTTAACGTTAGTTTTTGCATTCATCAAAGCGGCATGTGCTGAAAGGGCTTTTTCGCTGTTAATTGCCAGCAGTTATTTTGTAGACAATTAGAAAAACCAACTAGTGTATTTCTAGTGAAATTGGAGTCAGCTTGGAACTAATACAAAAGACGCTCAGCATAGAACAGTTTGAATTTCTTTTTATATTCTTGGTTTTTCTTGTCAGCAGGCACTAACTAACAAAATCAAAAACCAAACACACTCAAAACGTGTCGTGGCCCGTTTTTTTTATTTAGATTCCGTACTTCTTTTAACTTTCGTAAACATATTCGATGAAAATAGTAAAGTGGTAAACAAATAACCACTTCTGGACTGTATTAAAACGGACCAGTTTAAAACCATTGACAATGAAACTAGCACAGATATCGGGAAAAAGGAATGTTTATAGGGACAATTGTCTTTTTCTTTCCCTTTTTGGAACTAATTCAGAACTATTCTAAATCTGGTCCATTTTTCTGCAGGGTTTAAACAAAACAAAAATAAAGAACTCTCTTAAAAATAACTCTCTATACGGAACTCTCCACACTAAATCTTTGATGAAATTTCAAAATGTTTTGAAATTAAAATAAATACTGAATGTTTAAGTCTTCATAATAATAATGTATATATTTAAAATAAATTTAAACAATTTTTGCAATGATTGTTAGGTTGATCTCAGACCCTTAAGGTTCTATCCCGAATATCGATAATATATCTCTTATAATTATTGTATGTTTTTATGGATACGTACGTATTTGATATATGTATTTATTTTTGTTATAATGAAATGAAATAATTTCATTTTTAATACATTAAAATCATAGTTTTTTCTACATTTAAAAATGGGGAAAAAAACGGGAAAACTCAAAGTAAAAAACGGGGAAAATTTTTTTTGTGTATGCAAAAATGGGGATTTATTTTTGCTGACACCTGGCAGCACTGCTGCTGAGCGTTATTATGATTGTAGATGGTGTTGTAACTGGTGTTACACTCTAGCAGTGTATGAAATATAATTGTCTGTGTGGCACGGCACGTCTGCATCTTCTTTTTCATCGTCAACATTTCATCAGCATCATCGTTGTTGTAGACGTTGATACTCTTATCCGTTTCTTTTTCATATTCAATACAATCTCTTCTGTTGTTGTGCGGGTGTTTTTTGTTGTTTTTCCTCTTTGTTGCTGTTGCTTTTTTCGTAGTCTTTTGCGTCTACGTTTTTGTAATTTTTGTCTTATTTATTTTTATTTTATATGCATCTGCATTTGTTTACTGTTATGCCGTCGGCAGTGATTCATTTTATTTCATATGCTTGACTGTATTTTAATTTTAATTTTTTTTTTTTTTTTTTGGTTTTTTTTATTTGTTTTTTATTTTATTTTATTTACTCTTTGTCTGCTCGTCTGCATTGGAGGTCAATAACGCTGTTTAAGCGACGTTTCCAGAATTTTATACCATTTAAAACAAAAATACACTGTTGTTGTTATTGTTGTTGGTCTTGTTGTTCGAGAAATATTTGTCTCATAAATCAGCGAATTCGGGTTTGATACGCAGTAGTAATTAAATTTAGAGATGTTTTCAAGAATGTTCGAAGTTCTTGGAAACGGACTTGGAAACTACAGCTGTTTGGGAAATTTTTAAAAAAGTTTTTATATATGGTGGTGATTCATAACATCGATATTGGAAATTCGTTATAATGAATAATAAAATATAGGTTAGTTTGTCCAGAGTCAGTAATATTTCATTATATATGTCATATTTTTGTAAAAACAACATAAGTATTACATTAAAAGATTTTTAATAACAGTCAGTGTGAATTTTTACTTACATTTTGAGGTACATTCCTTTTTGAGAAGACAGCACAGTTTTACCAATCATCAAACTGATGTTGACGGCGTATAACTACAAAATATTTTCAAAGTTTGTTTCCATGTAATTACAAATTTGTATACAATTTTCAATGCCATAACAAGAATAATAGCCATCATAACATCACACTTACCCAAATTCATCATTACTTACGTATCATATCATATCATATCATCGTTTCTTACCCTTATATCATACCATACTATTATACCTGACCCATCATATCCAAGCATATCATATCCAGCTTACGATACTAATCATACCAAACCAAACATGGCTAAGGAGCTCAAGGGTTAATTGGTTCACAATAACGTTTCTAGCATTGAAATTAATTCACAGAAAAGTTTTAAGTATAAGTTTCTAGTGCAGCCAACCTTCTTTTTTTAGAGATATGTCTATGATTTTGTGTTATTGAAAATTGAATTGAATATATAATAAAACTTATAGCAAAAAAAAATTGAATTTATTACGAATTTATTTTTATTTATTAAATGCTCAAGTCGATATCAACATTCATCTCATTAAATAATTCAACTCAGTTTTAAAATAAAAAAAAAGAGATAACAAAAATATTAGCAATCCTTTTAATATACGCATCTACAACGGCTTAATTTTTTTAATCACGGTACATAATTTAATTAAGATTAATAAAATGAATATTGATATCTTCATTTGAATTCGTTGAATTTTTTGAATTTATTTTTTCAACTTCAGTTGTTTTGGGATTCGTTTTTAAAAACTATTTATTATAATATATGCGGTCATGGTCATGTGTGGCATGCTATCCAACAAATCTCGACAGAGCCGAGTTCGAATCACAATTTTCTCACGATTTTCTGATCGTCCGTTATATGAGCAAAACTCAGAGAGTAAAAATGCCATCTTAAACTTCTTGAAAACATGAACATTTGCAGTTCGGAGTCGGCTTTAATATGAAGGTCCAGTTCTAGGTCAATTCTGTTAATACATTTAATAATACACACAACACAATTTCTCATAATAAGGTCGGTGGTCATCTTTGCGACTTCCCGATCCCGACCTCAATGTCCTGGTAAGAGTGCCACTGCTTGATAGTCACATGACTTTCTCCAAGGGTAAGTGGCTAATGACAACTGAAGATGAAAACTAACAGAGTCTTTTCTTTCTGGGGTAGAGACTACTTATAGTGTATACTTTCATTAAATAAATTTGTATAATTATACCTGCGCTCCTCTAGGCGTGCTTTCCATCCTTGACTAATCTATTTAAAATCGGTCTACTCTCGGTCCCGAACGAAACAAAACTGAGAGCATATGAAACGAATATAATTGATACCATGACTGCCTGTTTAAAGGCTCTACGTAGTTTTATGGTTTTATAATATTTCAAAAAAATATTTTAGTAAACCTGTAAAAAAAAAAACAAAAGCAATATGACTGAATCTGACTAAACATTTCTGATAAGTATTCCTCCAAGAGAACTAAAACTAAATATAGGGTGTTAATGAAATAAAATCCCCTATTCATTGCTACACATTTAAAACAACAATCATTGCATTGTAGGACGATTTATATGCCAAAACATATGCTAGGAAAACCTTGATGGGGAGGATGAAGTTCAAAAATAAATTATCAACTATATTTAGATAGCATAGCATCCAACAATATAAATACAAGCAACTGCATGGAAATGCAAAGGAAATGTCAAAATTACAAAACTTAAGAATACTCCAGAGTTGCCAGACGTCTGAAAAGAGTTTTTGATAAGGAAGCGAGAGAAAGTCAGGCTAAAGACATACTAAATGATAACAATCGAATACATGTGCACATCAGATTGAAGGGACGCAACAGAAAAAAAGGGAGCTACAATTAAAACTGCTTGGATCTATGATATACATGACTTTATTTTAACAGTTGTTGTGCATGTGTACCCAACAAACAAAAAAAAAATATTGGGGAATGCCCCACAAAATGCAATGTAAAGTGTTATAAAAACGCCAGAATTAGAAATATTTAGGCGCTTTGTTGATTCAGAGAAAGCAGGAATAAGGGGGACAAAAGTTATTAATTGGCTCGGTATGGAATAGTGGTAATATTGTATGTTGTTTAGATGTTTGTGTTCAAAGAACTTAAGAACTTCTTAAGTTGTAGCCGCTATAAAATTAGAAACAATTGTGTAAAATTTATTGTGTGGGGGAGTTAAGAAACTTGGGGCTAAAGTGAAGTGTTTACATAGACTCGTAATTATTTGACCCACAAATGCCAACATGTGGACGATTTAGATCTTGTTTTTTCGTTAACTATATCAGAGTTCATTGACTCTAAGGAAAGTGTGGGGAAGGAATTTTTCTTACGACACAAGCGGGAAATTTTTTTTTTTTTTATAATAAAACTTTGTGTTTATTTATGTCATGAAAGAATTTTGTATCGGAGGGTGTCAAGCAGCAGAATTGATGTAAACTCACAAAAAGAAAACTGGCATGCTTGACAGCTGTGAGCTTCCAAACTATTGTGGAAATTCCAAAACCAAAACAAATAGAGCGAATTCATAACATGGGAAGGCGTTTTTCAAATAAATTCATTCAAAAGTTCAACAAAAATGTAAACTACAATTTACTGATGAGCTGATGTCATCGTCAGCTTAAGCAAATTTTTATAAAATTTTCACAAGCTCTTAAAACTCTTTGCACTGTTCCCAAATAGTACCTCCCCACTCAAACAAGATAGACATTCCATGCAAACTTGTCTTTGGCAATATCATGTAACAAAAAAAAAAAAAAACACAAAATATGTTATGAAGAATACAAATGTTCATAACTTGTAGAAAGCCTGCGAAGGCCATGTTTAAAAAAATGTTGGTAAGAGATAAAAATCGTTTTCCAAGACAAACAGCGTCGGTTCGAGTAGAAGAAACCCAGACAAATGCTAAACTCTTTAAAAACTCACATAAATAAGCTGCTAAATTATTTTAAAGCATACATTTAATAGAGCAACATGAACGAACGTCTTTTAATAGTCTTTGAGAGGGGACAAAATAGTTCCCAAGCAATTGCTTTAAGTTTTCATTATTATTTGTTTTTTCTTGTTTTTGTTTTGTCTTGTTATGGTTTTTCTTTTGTGAACCGCACCCACGATGTGCCAAGTTAATAACGTGTCAACGCTTCACTCCAATGAATTTTGACCTTTTTTTTTTTTGTTTTAATTGTACCTTCTTTCTATTTGTTATTGTTGCTGTATAGCATGATATAAAAAAACAACATTAACTACAAAACCAACGTCAGCCATAAATTATACAAGTCATCTCTTTATCTTGTATGTAAAACAAACTACATTTTTATGCTTTGTCTGGACACGACTTCAAGAACTTTGTTATCCATGTTAACGCCTTGATATTTTATTGGTGGTTTAACAAATTAAAGTTAGTTACAAGCTTACATTAGGTTCAGTAATTAGGCCAAAAAAAAACGGAGTAGAGTCGAACAGACATTGAGCAGATACCAGAAAAAGATTTGGTAAGATGAATTACTTGCTTTAAATTCAAATACGATTTACTGTCACTTGACCAAATGTGAAGAAAATAATCATAGTTTAAACCGTAGTAGGTGATAATGTGCTTGATCATAAAATACATACATAACCACGGACAACGCATAGATATACGGATGGACAAACATTTTATAAGATAACGCCGATCAAGAATATATTTCGCAAAACACGTCAGATCGGCCCAGAGAAAGTAACATGTCTCAGATTTTGACCTATTTTGGCGGATTTTAAGAGGGAGCCAAACTATCACAAAAACTAAATTTTGTAATTTTTTTTTTTTTTGTGGAATTTTATGGATTTTACAGTACAAATAAAAAAATGCATTTTTCTTTTACAAATAACTCCAAAGAAACTCAAGCCTTAAGGCATTGTCTTTTAAAATAAATTAAAAAAAAAATGTTTGTTATAATTTTTTCAAAATGACACTGTTTCTGAATTTTTTCTGTTTCGATCTTCGATATTTTTCAAAAAAATATGTGATAAAGCTTTGATTTTTAATCAATTTTGTTTTTTATTTTAAAAAATCTTTGCTTTAAGTTTAAAAAAAATTTTTTTAAATATCTTGTAAAAATTAAAAAAAAAAAAACAAGTAAAGAAAGCCTAAAGTCGGTCTAGCCCGACTATGAAATTCCCTATACCTTCTTTTTCACAATACAATAAAAGTATTGAAAATGGGCGTGTCCGTGGGACTATGAAGCCCATATTTTATATGCGTTTCCATTTCGAATCCTGTAGCTCACATTTTAATGCCTTTATAGTGTTTTCACTATTTTGGGTTGTAAGGGAGGTGGGCGTGTTCATGGACTTCTTACGCCCAATTTTTGAACATTTCTTAGTTTTGGCATAAAAAAGATATATACCAATTTTTTTTCTTTTTAGGTTAAACATAAGCTTATTCATGGAGTTTTTATTTTTTTTTTTTTTGTTATATCGGATGACGCCCATTTTTCAAAAACATCTTTGTTTTTTATAAAATACAAACGTAACAAATTGTGTGTTACTAAGACAAACAAAAGCTTGTTTATGCATTTTTTTATTTTTTGTTTGCATGGGAAGTAGGCGTGTCCTTGGTTTTTTATAAAAAACATGCGTACCAAATTTTATCTCTTTAGGCTTATTTATTAAGTTTTTAATTTTTGGGTTGTACGGAAGCTAGGCGTATCCGTGGGCATATGACAACCATTTTTCGATGACATCTTTGTTTTGATATAAAAAAAATAAATGTATCAAATTTTATTGTTGTTGGTTATTTGTGGTGATACCATCGATAGCTTGACACCTCTATAAACAAACGCTTAATCGTCAACCTCGTCAAATGACTTTTTTATCTAAAAGTATCGTTCTAGAGGTCAAAATATGGAGCCAACTTCGGAACTTAAATAAGATTAATCAATTCGGTAAAAAATTTTATTAGAGCTAAACTGAACAAAACTGCCAAACAAAAATTTCAAGCGGGCGCACTCATTACTGCTGAAATAACGAAAATACAATTATTTACCAAACAAAAATTCGATATGAATTTATCATATGTACACTCAGAAAAAAAAGTACATAATACAACCGTAAAATTGACATTTTTAGTTGACAAAAGTCGTCCGACATTAAAAAATGTTAAAATTGATATTATCGTAATGTACTTTTTACATTATGAAACCTACATTTAAAAATGTATAACTGTCACATAATAATGTTATTTTAACACTTAAAATATCAAAAAGTATCAGTTAATGAATGCAGATAAAAAAAATGTATTGAAAAATAATTTGCCAAGAGTGGGAATCGAACCTGGGCTCCGGGCATCCAAAGCCACACTCTTAACCTGTGTGCCACGGTCACCTGTATGTCTCAACGGCTCAGCTCTTAAATAAACATTACATCTGCTTGTTGTTGACATCTACATTAATAATGTTAAATATGAAATACTATCAATTGTACAGTAAAAAATGATGAACTAAAAACATTTTAAATGTTATTTTAACATTAATAATTGATATTGCAACGTAAAACATTACATTATCAATTTGATATTTTTCTTATCAATTCAACACAATACATGTTAACTTAACATTTTCTTACGTAAAATCCACATTTTCTGATTTACATTGGAAATAACATTAAAAACGTTAATTTTACATGGCAGCTTTTTTCTGAGTGTAGTATGATTAAGATCTTTGGCACTACGTACAATTTTTTAAATATTGATTTTTGCAAAAATGATGAATTTTTACTATATAATTTTAAAATCAATTGAACAAGCGTTGTTTATGATATCGGTTCGTCCGACTAAAATTTAGATTTTTTGAGAAAAACGCAGTTCAATTTTTAAGTATTTATGCAGTTAGCGGATCGCGTTTTGCTTAAAATTCAAGCTCTTCAGATATTTCCCATATGTGAAACATATCTACGTGATTTTACCATATAAAAGTAAAATTTAAACAAAAAAAATGAAAAAAATCCAATTTTCCGAAAGTTCTAGACTGGCTAGACCTTAATGTTAAACATTATTATTAAACAATTAATTTGTGTCCTATATAATTTGTTTACTTGTTTACAATGACATAACATGTGTTTATTATGTGTTTCTTTAATTTAAGACACTTTTAAAAATATAAACAGGGTCCATTGTTGAAAAAATTCGCACTCAGCGAAGCATGTATAAAAACAAAAAAAAAATAAAAAAAATTCAAGAAGCAGTGAAGTTTGAACTTGATTGCGGCAAAATTAACTGGATAGAAGTAATATTTACAAAGCATTCCAAGGCACTGACAACTAGAACAAAGACAAGCCTGGGATTTCTTTATTAATGGGTCTTAAGCCCTATAAAATAACAGAACTATTGTTGTAGACAAATGATTTGATTTCACTGACGGAAACTACAAAATCTAAAAGTTATCGTACGGCGGCAACAATAATAATAATAATGACAACAACAATAAAAACAACTGTGACTGAGATCAGCAGACGTGCTTTTAAGTAAAGCGCTATAATTTTTCATGTGAAGTCTGTTCCAGAGGCTTTTTTTTGTTAATGATTGCATAAATTTGTTGAATCTCTAGTTTTTGTTTGCTTTATGACTTTGTTTGCATCATCAATTTAGCCAAATATGCTTTATGACTAATTTAAATTCCGTTTCATTCGCCAAACTGAAGCAACTTCTCTTATTTTTTTCTACACTGAATTTTATGTTTGCTGCTGTATATGTCTTTAAGCCATCAATATATTCTTCATGTTGACATATTTTCAACTGCTTGTTAAACATTTTGTTGGTGGTCCCTTTGATGCTTTCAATATTATTGATGAGCTCATTAGAAGTGTTTGATAGATTTTAAAAGCTGTTGGTGATACACCCTACATAAAGATAAACGACAAATGAATATTATTTTTATCACTGTTGGAACAATTTATTAATTTCAGCATTTCAAGATTATGTGATTAAGTCTAAAAAGTAACATATCTTAGAAAGCTTATTCCTTACCTAGAAAATTAATATATCATAGGATTACTTACTTACTTACTTAGATGGCACTAACAACCGTTGGTCGGTTTTGGCCTGGTCTAAGAATTTGCGCCAGCCTTTTTTGTCGTGCGCTTGCTGGCGCCAGTTGGAAACTCCAAGCGTTGTCAGGTTATTCAATGCCTGGTCTTTCCAACGGAGATGCGGACTTCCTCGTCTGCGTTGGCCATCGCTGGGTACCGAATCCAATCATTTTTTCGCTGGAGCTTCGTCGTTCATTCTCTCGACATGACCTAGCCAGCGAAGCCGCTCTATTTTAATACGCTTGACTATATCGATGTTGGCATATAGCTCATACAGCTCGTGGTTCCATCGTATTCGGTACTCGCCATTGACGCAGTTTGGACCATAGATCTTGCGAAGGATTTTTTTCTCGAACGCTCCCAAAGTCCTTTCATCAGAGCTGCTCAACGTCCAGGTTTGTGATGCGTATAGTAGGACGGGCATGATTATTGACTTATAGAGCGTCAGCATTGTTCGTCGAGAGAGAGCTCTCTCTCTTCTCAATTGCCTACTGAGCCCAAAGTAACACCTGTTGGCAAGAGTTATCCTTCGTTTAATCTCAATACTGATATCGTTGGAGAAGTTAATACTGGATCCCACTTCGTTTTATCTGTGTTCACTGCAAGACCCATTCGACTCGACTCTTTCTCTAGCCTGGCGAATGCTGCACTGACTTCGCGCGTATTTTGGCCAATGATCAGCATACGCCAGCAGCATAACACTCTTATAGAAAATTGTGCCGCTGCGTCTCAGGAAACCTCGCTTGGTATCGAACGGAAGGGAGAGGTCCTTCCCGATTTTCACTGCGCTGCTGGTGTTGTTCAGTGTCAGCCTGCAAAGACGTATTAGCTTCGCAGGAATACCAAATTCAGACATGATGTAGTATAGGTGACTCCTTATTGGACAGTCGAAGGCGGTTTTGAAATCGACAAAGAGGTGGTGCGTGTCAATTTGTTTTTCGAGGGTCTTTTCCAAGATTTGTCGGAGCGTGGAGATCTGGCCAATGGTGGACTTTCCAGGTCTTAAGCCACACTGATAAGGTCCAATCAGTTGGTTGACGATGGGCTTCAGTCTTTCACACAATATGCTCAACAGGACCTCATACGCGATATTAAGAAGGCTAATCCCACAGTAGTTGGCGCAAATGGTGGGATCCATTTTCTTGTGGATTACGATTTTCAAAATAATTCTACACTGAGGGAAAAATGTGTTAAAATTAAATGAAATTGTGTTCATATCTAACGAATTTGTTTTTGAAATAGAGCTTGAAACAAATTCATTAAAATTAAACACAACTGTTTTTAAAGTTAAATTCAAATCAAAAGTTTTTGTTTTTAAAGCAATGTTTTTGTTATGAAAAACAAATTTAAAACAAAAATTTTAAAATTCAAAACACATGCTTTAAAGCATATTTTTTTCGATGCCATTTTTTTAACTTTTCCGAGTTTTTAGCACCAGATTCACAACCAGCTATCCCCGGGACCTTCCGAATACCAAATGTTAACTCCATTAGATTAAGTTTGCATCTGAAATATTTTAATATATAATTAATTTGTTTTTATTTTATCATATTTTCAAATATATTTTCATATTTGTCAAACCAATTTAAAAAATTCAAAAATTGTCATTGAATTCAAATTTTTGTTTGTTTTTTTCAAAGAAATAATAAGCGAAAAATAAAAAAAAGAAAGGAGTTTAAAGGTAGGTGAAAATTTAACACAATTGTTTTAAATTTTGTTTTGTAGAAACGCAAAGGCGTTAAATTTCTATTTCAATATTTTTTGTTCAATTTTAAAGTATGTTTTTTTTCTCAGTGTATGTTTTTGCGTTTCCAATAAATATTTAAAATAAATAATTTCATATGTTTCAATTCAAAATTTAATTTTTTTTTAATAGTTTCATAGATTTCATAGTTGGGTATTTCCATGTAAAAGTGGACACAGTATTAGACAAAATTTGTCCTTGCTTTTCAACCTGCAACTGTATACAAATTAATGTTAAATATAAGTTAACTAAATGAGTTAATAAGTTTTTAGCATTAATTTTGTATATGTGCTTTAGAAGAATCCTGCTATTGGGAGATATATAAGATTTTGAATATGATAGTTGTAGGTCTGATGACAATATGCCATTATCGGTAAACTAAAACGTCAACTAATTGCAAGCGAGTTATATTAAATATTAGATATATAATTATATACATTTTTGTACATTAGAACCTGAAGTTGATCCTTATTATAATAAAATTAAGTTTAGTACTGTGGATTGTTATTAAATTTAAATTTTTGAGCATTAGAGGTAAAAACAGCGTATTAGAGGTCCTTAATTTAATATTAAAACCGAAAGTAATGAGAGTTTAATGTATTATCATTAAAATTTGAACAAAAGATTCCCTTCCAAAACTCTTAAACTTCATAACAGAAACTTTTTTATTAAGATGTTACACCACCACCGCCTCAAAACTGTTATAAATCATCGATATTATGTGAACATCGTAATGCAAAAGTAGCTCATCAACTAAAATCTCGGTTGCAACATGCTTATGCTGTCAAATACAAATACAAAATTTTAAAATATTTTTTTCTTATATCTTTCGAAGACTTGAACAAACGCAAACATTTTTTGTCTTAACGGAATCAACTCTTCCTGATACGTTGATTAATAGATATAAGTGCTGTCTTTGTGTTGTTAACTCCACTTATTCAGATGCAATTAAAGACTTCGCTTTAATAAAGTGCTTTGTTGTTTTCTAATTTCCTCAACTTTATTATTGAATTAATTCAGAAACAAAACAGCTTCAGTCAGTTTGACAATCAGTCAGTTAAGCGGACGATTGGAGAGTCAATCAAATAGTTACTCCGATGTTGAACTGTTGGTCTCATTTGTTCAGACAAACGCCATTCCATTTCAATTCATTCCTTCAGTTACTCAGTCAATGAGTCAATTGAATATGACTTTCACTAAAATTTAAGAAACAAAAAAAAAAAAAAAAATTAAAATAAATAAAAACACAACATCATCGACAACAACCACCACATTATTACGAGATATCGTTCAGTTCGGTGTGGATGTCTGTCTGCACGTCTAGCTGTCTGCTTATCTATTTGCTAACCGCCCGCCACAAGGGATTCAGCAGCAACAACAACAACGACAACAACAGCTACTACTGCATTGCCGATACGGATTGGAGATACAGATACAGAGATACGAGTAGATACACAGCTACAAACAATGTTGCGGTGGTGCATAAAGCGCTGTTGTTATTTTATTTGTAGTTGTTGCTTTTGTTGCTGTTGTTGCTGGTGTTGCAACACATCAAATCAATGTGCAACACTATTTGTTGCTGCTGCTATTTTGTTGCTGACTGCAGCAGTTTATGTCGGTGACATAATCTTGGCAACGTCGACGATCTAAAGTTATGATCGCGGGAGTAAGAAGGGGAATAACGACCAGTTCAATGAACCAACAATAATACAACATAACAACAACAAAAACAACAACATAACCAGCAACACCCGAATTCGTTGTTAAGCCCAAAAGTGTAACATAAAGTGGCGCAGCTTTGTTTTTTTTTTCCCTGTTTGTTTTTTTGCTGTATCTCATATTATATGAATGGTTTGTGGAATTTGGACAACAGCAACCGCTGCAGCAGTAAACAGCCAATACAACAATTTGTTGCTGGCACGATTTTTGAATTGTGCGTGAATTGCGCGCCGTCGCAGTCGCCAGCAACTCGAGTGACAAATTCATGGAGTGACGAGGTGGCCGCATTTTAAGTGATAATTTGTAATAGTTGCGCCACAATATTTTGTTATTGTTGTTGTTGCAGTTGTTATTGTTTACTGGTACGCATTGCTTATGCCTTAAGCCTCTGAATTTTTGTGTGGTTAGACGTTATGACAGACTTATGATGAAATTCGAAATATTTCGTATTTGACTTTGTTGTCGCTATTGTCTACACTCAAAGCAAAAATTTTGAAAATGCGAGTATAATTTAAAACTTGCCAGCACTGCAAACAAAATATTTCGACATTTCTTAAAATTCCCAAAATTCTTATTTCGAGCTAGTATCGAATCAAATCTATATAATTAATAGGCTAAGGTTTTTTTGTGACTTCAACTCCTCCCAGATGAATGGACCGATTTTATCGATTCAGATGTCATTAAATTCGGTTAAGGCTGTAGATGTGAAAACCACTTTTAAAAATTGTTATTTCGCTTCAGGGGGTTCCCAACCTTTTTAAAACATATATAAAATTTTTGTACAAAAATCCGCTATTTAATCGATTTGAAATTTAGTTTGAGAAGATCGATTTTTAATTTTTTTCAAAACTAAAAATTTTTCACCAAAATTATCTTTGGACAATTGACATTCCTCAAATGTCGATTGTCCGAAAAATGCAGTTCCAAAATCAAAAGTTCCACTTTCCGAGCAAACAACTCAGTCCAATTTTAACGGTTTTCAAAAAAATGGCGTTTTTTCATCAAAATGTGTTATAAATTGATGTTGAAGGTGTTCTGGAAGTATTTTTTATTAAGTTTTGAATTATATCTTATTATTTATTTATTTCTTAAATTAATTTTTTATTTTGTTTTTAACTTAAATAAGTTATGTTTTATAGCTTGAAAAATTAAGCAGCGATGTTTTGAATAGTAATAATGTTTATCTCAGTAGTAATATTAGTGTAAGTCCGTCTTCGTATTTTGACAGTTAAATTTAAAAATTTAGTGTCAGATCATACGTTTTAAGTCAAAACATTCAGATAATAATGATCTTTTATATTATTATTGAGACTGAATATATCGTTTTTGAGGAAAAAAGTTTCTTGAATAGAATATCAAATATTAAACGTCTATAATGTTTCTCACATTTAATTTTTATTCAATTGCTCGAATTCGTGCAACAGGTTTACTAGTACTTTCAAATCTATTGCGTTCCAAATTTTTACTTACAAGGAAAGGTCCCCAGGTGACAGTCTCCGATTTGAATGATATTCGGATATGTGATAGAAGACAAAAATCTAAGGTCGACGTATTTTATTTATACGTGCTTTATACGGTTTAGGGTTACGTGCTTTATACGGTTTAGGGTTTCAAACTCGCGTTCAAAAATCAGCGAAAATTTCGTTTTTTTGCTATTGCAAAATTGCATCGAGTGTTACTTTTTTAAAGATCTATCAAATATATAATGCTTTTTTAAAAAAACCAAATCAAAACAAATTTAAGCCGAAAAGCTCTTTGAAGGACGTGGAGTTATTTTAAAATTAATGTTTTTTATTATAAAATTTATATAAAAGAAATTATTTTCATATATGATGACTTATATTCACAAAGTTGAGATTTTGAAATTATAAGAAGATATTTATGATTTTTCCTGCTAAAAATCAAAAAATTTTTTTTGTTTCCTGTAAAATTGTTCCACAACACATTATAAGCTCAGAACAAATATTATACAATTTTTTAATTTTTTGCCGAACGTAGGATTTCTTCTTTTAAATTTTTCGTCATATCTTCAACCTTCACAGTCCGATCTAATAGAAAGTATGATTATTTTTGTCTCGAAAAAGACCAAATGTTTTGCTGAAGAAGGCATTGGCTACCGGTTCTATAAGCATAGCTCAACGGCGAATTATTTTTCGCTGTTGTTAGTGAATAAAATTTTTTTCAATAGTTCTACTGGGATAATCATTATTTTTATTTTCAGAAAATTTTAATGAATTTTTGCGATCTTTTATTTTTTACTTAGGAATAGCATATTAGGATGGTAGAAACTCGAATTTGGTTTCTAAGTAATAGAGCCGGGTGCTTGACCCCAATGACTTTTTGTGTACCTCTGTGGTTCGAAATAAAAATCAAATCTTCGATAATGGACGAACCAAAACATATTTCAGAATGTTTAAAACCATGCAATCAAACCTTCCTAGGTTTAAGCTATAGTTCGAAAATCCAACGAAGAAACGTGAAAGGTTTCCTGCCTTTTCAGGTAGAAAAATATAAGCAAAAGGCGTTTTCTTATCATTTGACGAATATTATCTTGTGACGGAGAAGATCTCGAGCTGCTGATCTTATACGCAGTGGCGCGTAGCCATTACCGGTCAAGTTAAGTGAAGCCAGGTTTTGCAAAGAACAGAGATAAAACGAAATATCTTGTGCCATCAAGTAAATAGACCCAGTGTCTTCGAAATTACATCACACTTAGCAATACATCCTTCCAAGCTGATCAAGATATAGTCATGTGATCCAGCACATTTTTAATTCTTCAAACTTTGAGCCCCAAGCTCGTCTGATATAAAATAAACAAACAGTTATACAAGAAGATATCCCACGGACGTAGTAAATAAAAACTTAAACATCAAAAAGGACAACATCTTTCAGTGTATTATAACTCAAAGTACAAAAAGGTAGAACAACAAATAGTAACTTAAAAAAAAACAGACAACGTAAAAATGTGATTTATTCAACTAAAACGAACGAGCATTTAAGATAAGTTGCTTCCGTTTTGTGGAAAATACACTCACATGAAACTGAATACAACTTAAAGCATGCCAACCAGTCACGCCATTAAGCAAGCCGTTGTCACCCGCTCACCCTTTTCAAATCATTCACTAAATATGTGAAAATGCGTTTTTTTTCACAAGACCGACTACATGATCTATTAAAGTACTGAATGCAACAACTAAGCTCAGCTTCAATGGTAGAGATTCTGTTGATGTTATCAGTGAAATGATATATTCGAGATTTCTGTCAATTTTTGCGATGCAATTTGGTTCTAAAGTTGTAGCAATGAATTTGTGTCTGCTACCATTTTTGAAACCAATAACTTGAGCTGATGGCTTGGCTGATCTAGCGTTGAAGATTTTTTGCAGGCAACAGGATTAGACGCATGCTCGCACATTTGAATGCGAAAGAATTTAAAATTATTATTAAGAAATATTTATGAATAAGTATTTTTTTGGGGAAAATTATAGATACCAATTCATACAATCTGTTTCGTAAAAATCTCTACTGACTTTTACAATACTGAATATTTTTATTGGGGATTAAATAAAATCAAGAACTGCCATTTGTAGAAAGTATTTTATTAATTACTGTCCCGGTAAAATGGTATTTCCAATAGTTGATTGCTGCTCTTATTATAGGAACTATTCATGCTCCTAACTGACGGATTTCATACATACCTTTTAGACATTGGTAATGCAACACTGGTTAGAAAAGTAAAGCAATTTCTTGTTTATGTTATTTTTGAAAAACAAAAAAAGCTGGTGATGTATTGAAAGTATTTAAATTCTTAAAATAATCGTGCTAAAATATAAACTTCTGTGTTCTTAAATAAAAAGTCTGCCTTTTTCAACTTGGCAGCTATTCTATGATTTTTGTTTTTACTTTAAGATATTTATGAAAATTTGAAGTAGATAAATGTAATTCAAAAATCAAGTAACTATGTGACCACCCTTCATTTGCATCTTACGCCAAGCTGATGAGTTGTCTTCTTAACGCAGAAAATACTAATAATTTTAAAAAACTTAAAGGTTTTTATTAGCACCAAATATTGCAGGTTTTTGTACTAAACCTTTTCACTAAATAATTGAAGTAACGATTTATAACGTTTTAATAACTTTCATTTATTTAGCTCTCAAAATTACTTAAGGGCAGGTTCTTATATGCGAAAACTTAGTTTAAAATAAGTGTTAAATGTTTTTTTTATATAAAGAAGTTAATACTTTGAATACTTTGAGTTTTTGACAGTTATTATTTCATTCTTTAAGTTAAGCAAAACATAAAGTACTTTTATGTAAAGTATTTTCGGTACACAAAAGTGTCGTGAAGTGTTAATATGCTTTCGAAAGTGACATTAAAGAAAAAAGGTACCCAAATGTTCGATAGAAAGTCGAAAATTATAAAAATTTTTGTCAAACATTAAAAAATTGATACGTATCCCTGATTCAAAAAGAACGCCCTGTAATAAATTTTCCATTTTAATCCCGTTAGAACTTTCATTTTAAAACCACGTTACCAACTATGTGAAAATGTGTCATTGACAGAGAGCTCTGGGGTCGCTCGAATACATTCCGAAATTTATACACCACCCACTTAAATAAAAACTAATTCTTTTTTCTTCTACTAACAATGAGTTGAAGAATCTTCTGCCTTAACCAACAAAGAAAACAATAACAAATTCTATGCCTAGCATTTAACTTGTTTATTGGAACTTAAAGAAACAAGTGCGCAGACATAATAATAAAAGATGAAGACTAAAGCATACAAAAAAAAAAAAATTCACAAGACGTAGAAACTGTGGGAGATTGAGAAAATTTTAATTGAATTCTTAGGGTTAACATACTAAAGTAACGACCGAACAAGAACAAGCAGAGGTGGCATACCAAGAATAAGAAGAAGACGAGAAGGAGAAGCGGCAACAGCAGCAGCCGCAGCATAAATGCAGATATACTCAAACGAAGCTACTAAAAGCGAGTTCAGAAGAACAGAATTGTAAATAACTAGAGAAAAAAAAAAAACTTAAACGAAGTATGAATGCCTCAGAATAAAATCCAAGATCATAGACCGAAAGCTGGTAGAATTTAAAAGCTAAGCATAGCAACAACAACAAAGAAAGTTATAAAAAACACCGCGTAGTTATATATGAAGGCGGATTAATAGATACAAAAGCTACAACAACTTGCCAAAGACAGTGGAGTGAATGGTTAAAATTTTAATAATAATAATATTAGAAGAGTTTTTAAAGAATTTAATGTGCTTTATATGAGACCAAGACCCGAGAACCAAGACCGTGGCGTAAAACGCGCGCTCATTACATGGTCAATGGCTTGGAATGGAAAGCTGTTTAAAGCAGAAGAATTTCAAACTAAGAATGAATAGGAAGCATAGGCAAAACCTGAAGAAGTAGAAGCAATGTAAGCATATTTATTAAAGACAGACGAGGTCATTGGGTGCCGTTTGTATAACGCCGCTGAGTCTGCGCCCAACCGAGATCAGATGCTGCCAGCTCAGAAACGGTTGTTGACCAGCAAATGCTTGATGAAATTGTTTTTATTATTTTGTAAGGTTTTTATTATATGCAGGGCGTGGCTGGCGGGAGTAGGTAATTTGTTAATAAGTTGATGCTACACAAAATTCTACTTTCTTAAGACCTGTTCTTTACACTCTGTTTGAGTCAAACTGTTGCAAGGTGAAAACGTGTGAATGCAAACAATGAAGGCAGCATTATTAGAACAAAAGTCAGAATATGGCGTACAATTGAAAAGCTATTCAACTCTTAATAAGAACTAGATATTATTTTAGTGTATTTTTGTTAATTTATTCATTCCAGTAACAGCATTTTTGTGTACTTAAATTGAGTCCATTAACATTAACGGATTAGTATTTTTTATATATTAACAATGGTTAGTATGTTACCATTCTAAGAGAGAACATCATGGAGACCATTTTTAATGAACGTAGTTGCTCTTTCCGCCTGGTTCTTATTTTATTAACACCAAAGCTTACATGCGAATTTTGATAAAAACATGATAGAATAAAAATTAAAAAATTATTTTTATTTTATCTTAAAAAAAAAAAAATAAAAACATCTAGAGCTCGCATCATAAAAACTTGATTATAAAACAACAACAACAAACATAAAAAATATTATTTAAATTTATATATAAAATATTAGAAAGAAATCAAGAATATATAAGAAGCGATCAAGCGGCTTGAATATTCACTTCAAAAATTACAATTTTTAATTCAAGTTCTAGCGAGTATTAAGTCGGTTTAGTACTTTTTCAAATGTACACGCTCATATCTAATAAACGATACCACTCATTACAAATTATAATATGTAGTTTACCGACAGCTTAAAACCCTTCTTGATATATCAAGTGTTAATGTAACGTTCGTAAATTTGATGGATTAAAGTGGTCCTCATAGGAATGGAAATTTATATCAGAAGATTATTCCAATATATGCACAATGTTGCAATAATAAAATATTATTTTTTAAAATATATTGTTATTTTTCCTAAAAATAATTTTTACTTATGTTATGTTTTGTTAACTGTTGTAATCCGCAACTACAATTGTTTTATTTCAATATTTTATTATAAATATAAAACTAAACTAATTAATCTCAAAAATCTGTCGCTGCCGTGCCATCTAGTCAAAGTCTGCAGAGTTGAATTTGGCTTGGGTCTTTGCCAAATAAAAATAGAAAGTACGTTCGGGTTGCTAACATTAACCAAGCATGAAACAAGAATCCCATTTAAAAATTTCTATATCATCACCTACAACTGTTGATATGGTAAAAAATCATTGTATTCTTTTGTTAATTAGAAATAAGGAAAGAAATGACAAAGATTCAAGTTTGGTATGTAGAACATGGGTTGTCAGTCAAGCAAACTTTTTCCTCGTCTACCGATCGTTTGATAATTTTTTTTTTATGTGATTCTGTGTAACTATATCTTTTACAAAATATTCCTCTGTAAAAGGCAAATATTTACATGCACAACCTCTTGATTTTCATAAATGAATATAATTTTCTGTTCATTATTAATGCCCCCGTTGTATCAAAAAAATTACTGAATTACTGAAAAATTTTATATCTTTCACAAAATCAAAAGTAATTAATGTTTGTATGTTGTTATTAATGTAAGTTGTAATTAATCCAGACTTGTACATTCCTTCTCATGAAAATTAATGCGAATTTATTTTTGTTTTGGCTCTTTTATTATAATGAAATAATCCTCAAATTTGGTGGCTTATAAAGTTTTCCATTTGGGTGTTATTTAATTTCAATAATTTGTGGATTATTTCATTTTTCTGTGGGGCTTATTGGGGGCTTTCATTGGATGTTATTTCTACTGGAAATAATTTCGTGGAACCGATATTAAGAGTTCTTAACCATATCGGAACTCATGAGTTCGTTGTGATCCTTCTTCAGAAATATACTATTGTAACTCTGTTTCAATCAAAAACCCATCATATTTTGTAATGTGTTATTTCATTTGTAGACAACAAATAATTTGTAATAAAAGCTGACCATGTTTTTCAATGTTTTGTTATTGCTTAAATCATATATATAAAAAAAATATTTTTTTTCTTACCATAGTTACTTTTATCTTCTGGGAACCTTATCTGCATATTTTGACACTTGTGTAAATTAAAATGCAAATCTAGAAACTTCATTACGGCTTTCAACGAAATAAAATAAACATCCGACAGTTGTTGACAGCGAGTGGATTTAAATTTATATTGAAAAAAAAAGAAAAACATTTTAATAATCATCACAAAATACCAAATCATTCAGATTGAGTTAAAACAAAATAAAAGTAGTTAATGTTGTTTCAATGCTGCAGAAAAGTACACAGAACATGTACACAAGAAAGAAGCCTCATAAATAATTAAAAGCTCAAATCTTAAAGTGATGACATATTATATCTGCACACTACAAATGAAACTTTGGAATAATGAATAGTTAGATAACATAGCGGGATGTCTTATATTGAATTTATTTAGAACAAAATAAAACAATAAAAGTCATGTTTTTCGCTTTCACCTAATAATTGCAGGTTTTTGAATTGATTTTGAAAAAAAAAGGAGTACAAGTCTAATATACCGCAAATGTTTGGTAAAGAAAAGACAAATGGCAGTTTGCTGTTTTAAAGGTGTTCGACACATTTAGTTTCCTTGTTAAGAAACGATGAAAATTTTATTTAATTTAGACTATTTTGCACATGATGGAAAAGATATTTAATGCATGTAGCTATAATGCAATGCTATCATCATTCTAAAGTGATTTATACGTGCCAGTAGAAACAAACAAAATCCTTGAACTTATCCTAAAACCGAACCAAGAGGTTGTAAGCCTTTTCATTCGGTTTTACTTCACGTTTCAATTCGCCATATTGCTATACGCGGCTAAAGCAGTTTTACCACAAAAAATGACGGACTCAGACTTTGTTGATTAGTTAGTTAGGTCTTTTCTTCGTTAGATCTGTGTGGTTAGTTTCGATAGTTTAGACTCAAGCCATTTTACCATGATTAATGGTGAGTTTTTTAATAACTAATGAATTTGCTACGTTTCATTAAAGTGTTACATCGGTTTTGCTCCCCGAGTATGTTGTGTACGCGGCTAAAGAATTTTCACTTCAAAAATCTTGCCCGCGCTAAGAAGATTCTTCCGCTTAGATTTCTTATTGATTTGATTAAAAATATATTTCTACTAAAAAAAGGACGTGTTTCTTCTTGGTTGACAACCATAAAAAATCCTCTTAACTTAGTTTAAGTTTAAAAATTTATCGATATCTCAAAAGTTTGCTAATTCAAGCTCATTCCATACGCACACTTTGCTAAAGTCAATAAGGTTATTTTATTTCCAGGTGAATTCCTACATTCTCCCAATTAGCCATTTCAGCACATCATCTTAAAACGAACTTCATGCGATCAGTTGTGTTGCGCGTTTTAGTAAAAGAATAAAATTAAAACATATTAAAACAAGTAAAGAAAGTCTAAACTCGGTCTAGGCCGACTTTGAAATACACTAAACCTACTTTTTCAAAAAAAAAACAATATTATTGATAATGGGCGTGTCCGTGGGCGGATGAAGCCTTTATTTTATATGCATTTAAATGTTGAAGAAACATTTACACATACCAAGTTTTATTCCTGTAGCTCACAGTTAATGCCTTTATTATGCTTTTGCTATGGTAGGTGGGCGTGTTCATGGACGGATAACTCCCATATTTTGAACACACCTTACTTTTGGTATAAAGTACATACATAACAAATTTGATCTCTCTGTGACAAACATAATCTTATTTATTCAGTTTTAAACTTTTTGGGTTGTGTTGGTAGGCGTGTCCTAGGGCAGATGATGTGCATTTTTCAAAACCGTCTTTGTTTTGTCAAATAAAAACACATGTCCCAAATTTTATCTCTGTAGGTTAAACAGAAGCTTATTTATTCCGTTTTCAATTTTTAGGTTGTATGGGAGGTGGGCGTGTCCGTGATCGGATGACACCCATTTTTCGAAGACATTTGTTAATACAACACACATACACACAAAATTTTATTGTTGTAGGTTAATTATGAGCTGATTTATGCAGTTTTAAATTTTTGCGTTGCATGTTGCATGGGAGGTAGGCGTGTCCGTGAGCGGATTCCAAAAATATCAATAATGCAGATCCTTGGGTCTTTCTGACCATGTGTACCAAGTTTCATCCAATTATCTCAACTCTTTCTTCTTATCCTGTGTTTACGGACAACACACAGACGGACGGACAGACGGAGGGACGGATAGCTCGACTCACAAAGTGACGCTGATCAAGAATATATATACTTTTCTATACCGGACTCGCTTCGTTCTATGCGTTACAAACGTTTGCACAAAGTTAATATACCCTGACCTTTCAGGCTTAGGGTATAAAAAGTGTTGCGCTTTGTTAATAAAATATGTTTATAACTGTTTTGGCAGAAGTGACAGTAAATCAGATATTTGAATACTGTATTAAAAAATCAAGGAAAACTTTAAGAAAAAAATAGGGTTTATGTCAACAATAATGTTATTGTTCTAGATGACATTTGCACACTGTTTAGGCCATTTAAAATAATAACCAAAGCATACAAGATAAGAAGGAAAACTTAAGCCTGATCTGAATGCAACAACAACTCGACTTACGACTTAACTTGACCAAGTCGAGGTGAAAAACTTAAGAGTTGAGTAGCAACAAAAATAAATACGAAGCAAACAATAAACACAACACCAACAAAACAAAAAAACAAATAAACGTACGAATTGTAGCAACTCGTCGACACTCTACACGCCCCATTTTGCACCACAGCACCATGGCTTGTGATTGTTGCTGCTGTGATTGTTGTTTTTGGTTGTGATTCCACCATAAAATCCATGAAAAACCCGAAGTCTGTCTGTCCATCTGAATGCCTTCCTTACTTTGCGCATGCGCATTCGCTCAATTCACTGGCTCGAAAGTTGATGCCCGCGTTTTTAGTTTTATTTTTTTTTTTTTTTTTTTTGCGTTTGTTTGAAGTCTTTGGAGTTGGAGCAGCTCACAGTGAAGTGAGCAGCATTTAAGTTGTACATAAAATCAGTTGACCTCCGATGACCTCGTTATTTTCAACATCATGTTACTGTTGTTGTTGTTGTAATTCTATTTTATTTTATTTGTTACTTTGGAATATTGTTTTCTTTCGACTCTTTTTAATATGTTGCTGTTTTTATTGTGTGCTTTGTTATTGCTTTTTGTTTTTGTTTCTGTTTTGATTTTTACTTTTTAATATTTTAACAAAACGTCTCGCTGCCTTGACGCTGGGTTCTCCTCGGGCTGCGCTCGCGCCCTCTAGCCCAAATTTTGCCTTGTATGCTTCCGTTCATCTGTTAAACTCACTGACTGACTAGCTGACGTTTTTAGTTGTTTGACTTTGGCGCGCAATTAGATTTTATTTTACTCTATGATGATGTTTTTTTTTCCAATTTTTAATTTTTACTAGTTGTTGTTCATAGTTCTGGAATTGTTTTTGTTGTTGTTGTGTATTATTTTTTTATTTCATTTCGCTTCGCTGGTTGCCTGCACTGGCACTGGAGGTGGCTGTCTTCTGTCCTATGTTGTCGCCCCGTCTCTGTTATTTCTTTTTTTTTTCGATTTTGCACCGAAGTGACCAGCCAGTGTTGCCCATTTGAATTACAACGCTTTGCTGCAATTCTCAGCTTTTATTGCATTTTATTTGTCTGATTTTGTTTATTTGTTTTTTTTTTAGTTTTTGTTTTTAATTTTGCTTTTGTTCAACTTGGCAGCACTGCATTTGTTAATCATTGCAAATTTTGTTGTTGCTGTTGTTATTGTTGAATTGAATTTTCTTAATGGAAATTGAAGATTTGTTCTACGTGACGCGCTGTGCATGAAAGATTACGAGTTTTAATGCTTCTGTTGATTATGGCGTTGCGGACGTTACGTTCTCAACAACGTTGCTGTTGCTGTTGTTGTCATGTGAACGTCATATCCGACATGTATTTTTATTTTTTGTTTCTTTACTTATTTCTAATTGGCATATTATTTACTAAATTTTACAAAATAATGGCTCATTTGGAATGTCATGAGAACATTCACTTCTAGGAGGTGAAATTTTTTAAATCTAGAAATCATAATATTATTACAAATTCATTACGGTACCGTTAATTAAATCCTCAAACACCGCAATAATAAACATTTCTTACATTAATTTTGAAATTAAAAGAAGAATGTTTTTAGCTTCGAAGAATAGCGTCTTGCTGTGATATTCTTACGAGACCACTCCGGTGGAATTGAACACCATTGAAGCTCTTCAAAGTTAATGTGTTTAATATCATAAGTAACACAACATGTTTTTTTTTATTTAATACACAACCTGCCAACAAATAACAACACTCAAATTTATAGAAAATATTATTATGGCCAACAAATGCCATCAAAAGCTGTTTGCCTTAAACGCATTAAATGCTGCTTCATCTCTGTTATACAATATTTTTCATTTAACATAACAACAACGTCACCCACCACCGTCACCCGTCTTGCTAAATTTTTTTTAAATCTTCATAGCTAGCGTTAGTCGTGGAGCATGCAATAGTTCAGCTTGTTCGGAAATGGGGATCGCATGTCTCTTTATGTTGTTGTGTTGTGTTGTGTGTGTGTTAGTGTGATTTGCTCAAACTTTTCTGATTGTTTTTTGTGATAGTTTTTCAGCTTTCAAACGTAAACATTGGTGAAAATTAATTTTTTTTTTTTAGTTGCTGTTGAACTTGGTTATCGCCATTATTTTTCCCGTTTTAGTTCGTAAAGTCGTTCTGGTTGTCAAAACTTTTCATTATGTTTTTGCTTAAACATTTGTTATTGTACTTGTTTTCAAATATTTTTAACGATATGCGTCTATAAGAACGATAGGATGATGATAAGCAAAGCTTTTTCGAAGATTTTGGGGTCAGGCCCATAAAGAAGTTTTAGTTTTTATCGAAAAAAAAAATAAAAATTTCTGGTTATGAAAAGGAAGATGTATTCAGAAGTTCTCAAATGAAAAAAAAATGATTAAAAAGTAAGGAAACTTTAAAGGCGGTCTAGTCCTACTATGAAATGTCCTTAGCCTCATATTAAATAAAATGCTAAACAACAAACAATCTTAATAAAAATAACGTTTTATTTATTTTAAAGTTCAAGTTTTTTTATAAAGGTATCTTTGAATAAAAGTTTTACTTTTAAAGGTTGTATGAGCACATTTGAACAGGGGCTTCAAGATATTATTCGAAGCTTCTAGACCGATTTCAACGCATCTGATTGGCGATGAAAACATTTCATCATTGAGGGTTGAATGGGAGATAGGGAGAAAAATTGTATCTCCGTTGCTTAAGGTGTAAAAAATGAAAAATAATTTTTGTTTTTTTTAGAATCTGGTTCTTTTAGGTCTTAAGAATACGCATACGAAATTTTAGAAAAAAATATCAAATAAAATAAAGATATAACATACATTATATTCGTATGTCACGCATTTATTCATATATTATCGTTCATAGAAGAAAATCTAATCGCGTTTTTCTCGAAACAAGTTTTTTCGAATTGGTTTCTAAGATATCTCAAGAATGCTGGGGACGAGAAACCAACTTACAACCTTTTTTTAAACACGCCAACTTCAACGACCTCTAGAAAATAAACAACAAATACAAAAACAAAAAAAAGCAGTTTTTTATATCTTCAATTTTAACTGTACATAGTGTAAATAAATTTTAATTAAATATTTTAATAATACTATGTAAAACAAATTATTAAAAACGTGTTGTTTTTAATAGCTTCACACTGTAATAGTACCCAGCAAACATTATGACGACTCATATAAATGTGGTTTTATCGTCATAATGCGCTCAAAAAAGAGTCTTTTATGAGTACATTTTCGTATGTTGTGGGCCCCAAAATATGATTCATAATAATGACTGTTTTGTGAGTCTTTTTGGACACATAGTAATGATGGTTTTAAGACTCATATTTAATACTCTTTTAAGACTCATATTTAGTACTCTTTTAGGACTACAGTATGGTGCTTTTGCAATTATCCGATTCTATTCTCTCATAAAACACTCGCATATAAGACTCTTTTGAGTCTTCTTTATGATAACGCATATATCAATCAATATATGATCTTTTATGAGTCTTTTTTATGAACATTCATATCACCGTCATATTTAGGTCTCTTTAATGAGTCTCTTTTATTAGTACTCATAAATCAGATACAATAATGACTCTTTTATGAGTCTTATTTTTGAGCAATCATTTAGCAATCATATTAAAGACTCTTTCATGAGTCAATTTAATGAGTCATCATAAAACACGCATAAAAAACACTCTTTTTAGAGTCATTTTTTGGAGAGTCTCATAAAATGTTTGCAGGATACCTTAAATATAAGTCTCTTTATAGAGTTTTAAATTTTAGCTTGTATGGGGGGTAGGCGTGTCCGTGGACGTATTTCAAAAGAGTGCAGATCCTTAAGTTTATGTGAACATGTGTACCAAATTTCATGTAATTATCTCAACAACTTCTTATCCTGTTACTTCTTACAGACAAAACAACATGCTAAAAAATGTTAATTTCATGCCAATTCAGTAGATTTTTACCCATTAGAAAAGCTGACGGCTACTGACTAATGTTTAACATTTGAAACCCATCAAAATCAGAGCAATGCAAAAAGGTCAGAAAAACGCATCATCTAACAAAGTATAGCCAACGATTGATTACTTTACACTTATTGTTTTTATTGCTGTTCTGCGACTAGTATTGCTGGTGTTGTTAGTGCTATTGTTGCCGCCAGAGTAAACCATCTTGCTCATCGCACATCAGCTGTGGCTGCTATCGAGCTGCTATTCGATTAACCCATTTTGGGCCGGTACCCAATTCCAATAAGAAAATTTACTTTTTAATTTGATTGTTTACTATCTAAAGTTTTGACATTGTCTCAAAGGAATTCAAAAGTTCTGTGTCAGATAAGGATTTGAACCCGGGAACTGTTAGTTCATAAAATTGTTTTTATCGAACAATAACTAACTCGTTCCACCACGGCAGGTCTTAAAGTCATACAATTTATATTATACTAGCAGGCCACAGTCGTCCGAGGCTTCGCCACGGACATTTTCTCTTTATCAATAATACCTTTGTATATTTGAAAAATTTTAATAATAAAAAACATTAAAATATTTGCATATTATTTGTATTTGGAAGCAAATTATATTAAATAGTATAATGATAATAAAGTGAAGATATTTTCATTTTAGTTATTTAATACTTCAGTATGAACAACGTTTTTTGATTCATTGGCATTACCAGGAATAAGAAAAATCTGATTTTCTGCTGTACCGACTCGTTATCCATAATCTACTTCTACGTTTTTCAAAGTTTTGTATTAAATATTTATTATACTCCATCCGCAAAGCGTAGCGGGCACAATAATTTTGTCACGAAATTTTTTTTCACGACCATGAGTCGATTAAGCCATGTTCGTCTGTCTATCTGCTCATTAGTTTGTCCACACGATTACAGCCGTGTCTTTATTGCAAATCTCTTTAAAGTCCATAATGAAATAATTTTCATGATTTGAGATTTGTTTTACAGTGGTGCTCCAGTTTAACGAAAGATATAAAGTCCAAGGTCGTTCGGAAAATCGAAAAGTTCATTAAATCGGTAATACTATTTTCGAGTTTTTTACCATATAACAAAGCTAATAAATTTGTCAACTTGAAACAAATATCCTTACATTTTTTGTTTTATCTATGCACTCCAATAATGTTGAATTTTTGAACTTGTTTTAGGTATTATTAATTATTATTATTAAATGTTTAGAAAGCTGCTGGTTAAAATCTGTTCACACTCCAAATGAAAAATCCAAGATTATGTCAATACATTCCTATAATGTTTTTTTAAAAAGAAAACCCTACAATATGTATATTAACCCGAGGGGACTATTTGAGAATTAGATAAGTAAATACATATTAATGTTATTACAAATTCAAAAACAAACGAAGCGAGCTCAGAGAAGCAAATGTTGTTAAAAAGAATACCTACAATTTCAAATGTTCGGAATATAGAGTCAACAACATTAAATAAGTGTTCCTTATATTGGGAGTTCGTTAAATCGGTGTTCGCTAAATTGGAGCACCACTATAATGCTTAAATTTAAAACATATACCCTGCAGTTGAAATTCAACAAAATTTTGTGAATACTTCCATAGAAAGTGATGTCACGAAAATATCAAAACCTTCATAATTTATACAAAAATTAATGTGTTTAATTGAAAGATCATACATAAGTCTTGTTTTCTTGATAAATAAAACGTAATCTGAGTTTGAAATATGAAAAGTTGGAAAAAATATAACCTAAATAAATCCGAATAAGCTTCAACCTGAGTATTTTGACTTCGGGCAAGTCGAAGATAATTTTTTAATGGTTTTATTTTTTATTTGTCTTTTATTCATCATTAAAGTGATGAATTAAAGTATATTTCTATGTATATATTCCTAACTTTATATTCCATAAAGTTTTTAAAAAAGCTTTTGTACTTCAAATATTCATCTTAAGAAGTGCTCAAACATGCTAGTATAGTAGACATTTCATCCAATATCCCAGCAAAATTTTTCGTTGGGTCTTGTTTTTTAATCGATTCTAAAATGCATAACATAAATGCTAATGCAAGAACTTAAATTTAATCCGTAATAAATTCACGGCAATGCATTCACATCAACTTGAAAGTTGTTATTCAAGTATTAATTTCGTGAAATCAATTATAAACCAACCGTTTTAAGCGCTTAATCTTTTCAAGTGACAGCGCTTTCGATTACCTCTAATGACATGGATATATAAAAATAATGGGTTCAGTAAGCGAGAGGGTAAGCGATGAATGAAATTTTCTGGATTACTTTTTCGATTATATGTAAGCGAAGATTTTCCTGGGATGTTCTCCAGCAATACATTTCTTCAGAGCTTTTTATAAAAACGTCCTCGTGTCATAAATGTAAGGTTAAAAAATATACTTTATAATTTTGTGATTACTAAGTTCTGAGACTATACATCGACAAACAAACCTTAGTTGCAGCTCTTAACCTGCTAGAACATAATTTTTAATACTAATATGTTTTTGAGTCCTGTTACATAAAACAATTTAAAAGCTCAATTTATTACTTACTTCAAAATTTCTAAAAAAATTTAAAAAGGATTAAAATTCATTACATTTTTTATTTAAATTCAATAAATGGCGTTTTATAACAATTTTATGGCGTTCTGATGTTTTTTTATTACTTACTTCAAAATTTCTAAAAAAAAAAAAAATTAATTAAAATTCATAACATTTTTTATTTAAATTGAAGAAATGGCGTTTTATAACAATTTTTTGGCGTTCTGATGTTTTTTTAATCTATTTTGAAAATGTCTATTTAAAACTCTAAGATGGTTTCCTAACTCCTTTAATTTACTAAAATACATAATTATTATTCTGTTCAAATCAACTAACAAAAACTGTCAAAAATTCACTTTTTAAGAAAAAACTATTCTAAAAACTATTCTAATTTTCATGACTCTTGGCCTTGTTCTCCCAGGGCAAGTTTGCTTTGGGAATTATGTAGATAATGACTATGAAACAAATTTCTGATATCAATTTGGTATCACTGTGATATTGTGATATTTATGGTCAAGAATAAGGCAGTCAAATGTTACAGACCTCAGTCTTGTCTATTTAAGTCGAAGCTAAAATGTCGAAATGTATAAAGAGTACTATAAAGAAATTTATAAAAATTAGAAAAAAAGTTTTTTAAATTAATTTTAATATTTTTTTCTAATTTTCACTTAACTTTTATATAGAAGACGTGGATTGATCTGGAAAAATATTTAAATTGATAGTTATTCAGGGTCACTGAGGGAAAATTTGTTGACGTTTTACTTCCCGGTCCTATTTTTTCCTCAATTATGCAAAATTATTCAAAATGGATCTTTTGGGATAACTCACTATTGCTAGCCAAAATTTTGCGTAAACAAAACATTTTTGAAAAATTCCTTGATTGCGGAAAATTTTTCAGTTTTGTATAAGTTACCAATTTATCTTTCAAATGATATCTAATATATTACTATCGATGAGATTAATTTTGTATATTGTTACCGACTTTTATAAATAATACAATGAATTAAAATATTTATGTTTACTCATTTGCACTTTAACAAAATAATCATAACAGTAAACTATTATTTAAAAGAATTATATTAATTTCGTAGTACTTTTTAAGCATTGCTTTTATGAGGTTAAGTATAACCTTCTAAAAGGGCTTACTTATCAATTTAGTTTTGGTCCCGGGTGCCAGCAACCCTAGCTACGCCACTGCCTCACTCCAATTGCAGTCGTGAAAGCAAATAATTACATGCATAATTTACCAACAATTTTCTCTTTGAGTTGCTGCTCTTGCTCTCTTAGCGCGGAGCATCGCTCTTGCATTTTCTGTTAAACTTGTCAAACTTGTTTTACGTCGAGGTATTTATTTGTAGCTGTATTTGTAGTTTAAGGGAAATACGAACACTTAATTTTTCAAACTTTTAATTTATCTTTAATCTATACAAAATATGCTTTCACACTTGTGAATGCACATTTTGAAATATTAAAATATCTTTCTTTCTCAAGTGTAAATTAAAAATTTGGAGAACTACAATAAAAATATGTGTAAAAAATTGTATGCGGCGAAACAAATATGCACACATTGGTTTGCAGCTCATCATTCCACAGCAACAACAACACAGCAAGCTTTATTTAACTTGTATTCCCATTACGTTAAAGAGCGCCAACTGCTTTTGGTTACTCTTCGAATGAGTGTGGAGAGCAAGATCAATAAACTTTAAAGAGAAGGGTTGATAGCAACATGTAGTTGAAACTCTCGTAACACAAACGCGTGAAAAGCAAACGACCAAGCAATGCTTAGCATAGGTGGTAATTTCCTAAAAAACTTAACAACTTAATTAAATATATTTATTGTTAAATTTTCTTAAATAAACCCCACCTATGGCATTCTGTAGCACAAATATGATATTTTAAAATTTTTTTCATAAAAATCGGTCCAGTAGTTTTGGAGTCATTGACGTACTTAATATTTCCACTTCAATTTTATATAATAGTATAGATGTATACTGTCGTCAAAAGAAAGATGTCCGAAAATAAAAACCATGACTTTAAGCTTAAATCCTAATTATATTGAGTCAAATTTTCGTACATTCACAAAAAATATCTATCCAAGAATATTTAACATATGCATTTTAAGCTTGTCGAAATTTAGGCATCAGTTTTTGACATCAAAATGGTTATCATTATTATTCATTCATTATCTTTTAAAATAGATAATTCAAAAAATATTTGCTCAGAGATAACACTTAACATTATAAATTACTTATTATCAACCAACCAGACCACATATTTTTGTTTTGGAGTAAATTACAAAAAAATTATTAGAAAATTTACTCGTTTCTTTTAACCTTTCAAAAATCTTGCATTCACAAAAATCAATTTTTTTAATTTAAGTGATTACTGTAGGTCATTTTATAGTTTTTGATATATGAAAAAGAATGCAAAAAGTTCTATCTCGACCAGATAAATACTTTTTCTTGCAGACTAACTTCTAAAAAATCGAAGGTCTTAAAAGAAAACAAGAAAAAACGACCTTAAGAAGAACTATAACTTGAATTTTAATATGGATATGTAAACTAATGAAACATCTACAACACAAATTAGTCTGCCAACAGATCCACTATGTTTAACTATGCCAAGGAGGTAGCCCATAATGGGTTAAGTATTAAATCAATTTTTTTTAACCATTTCTTGTGAGTTTGAACTCACAGTTAATCATTTCATTTATTTAAACTTTACTTTAAGCAGCGTTCAAGCTGAGTTTTCAGCATTCGATATTGTATGACTTGGCGGCGCGCGGTATGCTCGTACGCTGGTGGCAGCGGCCTTATTATATATTTAACAAACTTTATTTGATGATTTCTGATGGTTGTTGTTGTTGTTGACGACTGTTTATAGTGAAAGTAATAAGCGTTAAGTAAGTATGGCTGCTACACAAAGAGGCGCATCAGTTCACCGAATTACCACCGAAAGCCTACACGCAAAGAAAAAAAACGTTTATTGCCAGTTTGCTGCAAACGAACTTCGTTTGTCATGCTTAAAATCATTTTTTGAAAACGTTTGAACAGTTTTCATAATAATAGTCAGTTGCGGGAAACGCGTTTTTTAGTTGCAACAAATTAATTTCGTTTGCAATTGACGTGAGATGTTTTTACGTTGCAGCAACCGAAAAATTTTTTTTTCAACTGAAAACTTAATTTCTTATGACACACAAATTTGTAATCTAAAAAAATTCACTCTACACAATATCTCACAATAGCTCAATGGAAGCGTGCTAGACTGTCACGTGGAAGACGTGGGTTCGAATCTAGGCTCTGTAAATACCAAAAATTTTAATTTAATTATTGAAATTCTAATTCTGTTTAAGTTTTACTTAAAAAACATTAATTTATTTTATAATTCTTAAAGAACGTCTACTTTAAGAGTTATATTTTGAGCTTAATGCCAAAAAATTCATGAAGCAACAGGTTGCTACAACAACAAAATATTTCTCAGAAAAACCGAGCAGAGTAGACCATGGTTTGGTCGCAAAACCAGAATGGAATTACCGAATGCACTTTTCACTTTATCAAAGCAGTGTTTTTCTACTCTTTTGCTGTTGCTTCATGAATTTTTTGGCATTAAGCTCAAAAAATAATTCTTAAAGAAGACGTTCTTTAAGAATTATAAAATAAATTAAACAAATTAAATTGCCACAATTTTTAAAACTCATAAAAAACATTTATTAAAAAATAAAATATTTGGTGTTCTTGATGGGAATTGAACCCAGATTCCCAGAACCCAGGTCAATCGAGTTTCTAGACTCGAACGGCAGCACACTCGGTGCTAAACTTGAACTTCCAAAACAATGATAAAATTTCATTAAGTTCGATGTTTTTTCGTTTCAAGCAAGAATATTTTTAAGTTGATGACAACTGAATATTCATTTGCGACAAATACAGTTCGCAAACGAAGTAAAGTGGGTGAATTTTTCAGTTGCGGCAAACGAAAAATTTCTTTGCGTGTACCTGTGTCAAAAGAAACTAATGAGACTTGACCGATCTTCACCATATTTGATATTGTTTTCTCTTCTAATTTGTTTTTAGGTCTTTCTTTAGTTTTCTAATTGTTTTTTGGAGTGTTGCTGATCTTGTTATTTATATAATTTTTATATATAATGTTTAGCCCGAAAAGTGCTCTTATGCTCTTATTATAACTTACAATGAGTAAATTAATAGAGAAAGAGTAGGTGAGGTTTGAAATGAATATTTTTGTTTATATACATATACATATGTTATATGCGATATACTCTAAAAAATGGAATGTGCGTAAGGTTTAAGCTCAACCGTATTTTAACTTTATTTATAATGTTAAATTTTAAGGTTACATTTTTTTAATAAACGGATAATTACTCCAGAGTGCTTTCTTTTACATAAACATTCTTGCAATGATAATGCGTGGATCCAATGATTTGACCTTCTCAAAAATATTGAATCTAAATGTATGTGAAGTTACATTAAGCAAAACAATTATAAACACAATACAGAGTAGTGTTGTACAATTAACGAAACTTAACTTCACAACGAAACTTAAACTAAAAAATTTAGAAAGTCTTCACAAAGCGTGAGTGAGCAGCGGAGAATCGTATAGTTTTTACTTTTTTACATTTTTACATTTATTATTGTTTTTCACTCTCATGCAATGAAGATCATTTAAAGTTTTGAGTGGCTGGCTGACTTTCGTATTTCACTAGCCACAGCTACAGCTACAGCAACAGAAGATAATGCCAACTAGTGGCAGCTCCATGGCGCATGCTTCTGGTGATCAAGTAGATTTGGATGTTGTTGTTGGTATGGATGGTGTTGTTTTGATATTGATGATCAATGATCATTAATGTCGAATTTGAAGTTGATAATGATGGTTGTGTTGATGATGTTTTCATTATTTTCTTTATTGAATTCAGCACAAATTGATGTGACGCGATCGCTGATCGATTGCGCCAATGCGATAAATATAAAGATGATCTTTAACAACATACAAACAAATCCAGAAATACATATATCTATGTTCGCTAAATTAAAACATTATTTATAAATGATGTCTGTTTATTGAAGCTGATAGCAGGATTTCGACTCATTCGAATGATCATTTGTGACGTTTGTTGTGGTGCTTCAATGAAGAGTATAACTGTTTTTAAGTTGTTGTAGTTGTTTTGTAACTATTTGTTGGCTTTACTCAAGTGCTGAATTGCGAAGCTCTTCGTAATAGACACCAGAGAGATGTAGGTTCAGTTCATGATGACTATTTTTTCTGATGTTTTTTTTTTCTTACCAAATGTTGTTGCTGTGTTTTGTATCAGGTTTTTTAATTATTTGCTCTTCTATTTATTATGTCATGACATTGTCATATAGTAAAACCAAAATTGTGAAAGTAAAATTTACTTATTTTTACGCGTAACCAATTTCGAGAAAATGGTTAAAATACTTGTTATGCAATGAGATATGGCTTTATTAAAAGAGAATCAAACAAATTTAAGGTATCTTACAAACATTATATTACATAACATTTTTGTTAAACGAAATTGTAAAGAAACTTCTTGTATGACTTATCAATAAAATAAGAAGCTAAAACTGTTTTATGACAAACTAATACAAACTAATCGTAACGATCAGCGAGTTTTATTTTATCATAAAGGCGTTTTTACAAATTTGTTTAAGTTTTTCTAAATGTTAATTTTTTTTTTAAAAATAAGGCTAAAGAAAAAGTATATAATATTTAAACTTCTCAAAAATATGTTTCTGGTATAAATAAATTAATTTCAAATTTATATTTAAAAATAAAATAAATATTTCTGTAAAAATATTTATTATTATCGATTGATCAAATTTAAAAACTTTGATAAAAAGTATATAATTTTTTTTCCAATTCAATATTTATAATTTTTTATGCTTTTAAAGGTTATAAAAAAACGTACAATAAAAGCAAATACTTCTATTAATTTTATGGTAGTTTTTAATTTTGCAACTACCAACATATTTATATGTAATAATAATTTTCCCATAACAAAATATCATTTTATCTCTCCTTATTCGAACACTGCACTGAAAGAGTTTTAGGGCAAAGTTGTTTATAAAAATATTGTTAAAAAAAAGAAGTGAATACAGTCTAATATTTGATTGTTTGTATGGATACTTATTTGTATATATAGTGAGTAAGTTAAGTGTGTGTTTTGTATATGTGTATAAATTTTGAGCTCAGCTGAGCTGTGAAACATGTTATCCTGTTACCGCTAAAGCATGTCCTTCAACACTAGCACACAATACGCAACACTTGTACACTGACGCATATACCCAGCGGTCCGAAATGGCAGCAGCTCATCTAGAATCACGATCGAAGCGCTCCATTTCTGTTGCTGGTCCAGCAGGAAAGATGCACACTCTTCGAATATTTGTTTTTCTGTGCATTTCTCTCGTTCTTTTGTATTGTTCTTTAGTACATGCCTACTTGTTGTTCAGTTGCGATTCAGTTCCCTTAGCGTAACCATATGATAACGAACTCATTTCTTCTTTTATTTATTCCATCGCAAAAATATGAAAAAATATGCGTTAACATATGGCACGCTAAGCAGTTATAGGTTTTTTTCTAGTTAACTAAGCAGTGTGCTTTGAGCATAAAATCAAAAATTTGTTCAAGTCATGACTCATGAGTTGAATTTCACTCAATCTCTATCTCTTGTCCCTTATGCACAGCTTTCAAGCATTGCATTACACAATGGTGGCATCCCCCGCTCACTCCACCACACAACACAATTTTGACCACTCTCACTCTCCCGCTCTTTTTCGAAATCAACTTCGAACTGCTTCCCTCCTAGGACATGGCTGTGTTAAAAGAAGCACGTTTGGCAAGGAGGATGCAAGCGCTTGCTGCTACCACAGCAGCGCTGCAAGATGCCTATAGAAGCGCTCTTTTTCCCGCTGGGTAAATTCAGATTCACACATATACAAGTCATAAGAATGATTCAGACGCACTCATCCACGCGCAGCAGCTCATGCCACACATACACAATTCACACTGCCAAATGCATTAGCCGCCAAAAATAAGTAAAAATGTAGTATAGAAAAATAATTGAAAACTAAAATCAGATTCTAGATACAAATCCCACGTACATATCACAATGTCATTAAGAAACAACAAAAATAACACGAAAACAACCCATAGACAGCAAACAACAAGCAGCAGTAGAATTGAGTCAAAATCATACAGATGCATTTCAAACACAGTCGTGAGTATCACATACATGTTTGTAGGTATGTATTTTAAAACTAATGTATGCAGGTTGGCCTGGTCGGTAAGTATGGGTTCATTGCTTTGCAGATACTGTTAACGCTTACGTTGCTGTCAAAAAGTAGTAGTTTTCCCACCTACCCCATTCCACTGTTTTGTTTTTTTTATTTTTTTTCGTTTGCTGCACTTTTTGTCCTACACATACTAGAAACTCCGAGTTAACGCGTGGTAGACAAAAAGTAGAGAACAGTGTTGCGGTAGAGGGTGGGGTGGGCGTCATGATACGTAGTGTTTTAAGCTTACTCTCAAGCGCGCACTCTCTAACAAAATAAACCATCCATCCATTCCGTCTCACCCCAAATCCATTCAAAACACCAATGCTGCAAACGCGCGGAAAATAAACTTGTTTTCCAACTAACAAAGTGCAGCTTTCCTACTTCCGTTCACCCTTCTAACCTTCGGTTGCCGCCTGATACCGAATAAGTTCGAACATGCTATAAGTAAGTTTACCTCGTATAGATGGCGCTTTTAATGTTTCTTTTTTGGCGCGCATTTTCAGTAGCTGGCAAATTGTTCATGTATCTCTTTCACTCAACGGGACTCTCAATAGTGCTCGCTGCTGTTATGGGTATGTATTATGTTATAGAGTTTCCACACGAAGGATGCAAATTGTTTTGCATTGAAATATGTGGCCACGCTGTGGCACTTGCAATTGTTGAATTTTTGAATATTAACGGAAAATTTGCTCAACTTGTTTTTGAAGCTTTACATATGCAATGCTGGTTGAGAAGTAATTTAATTAAAGTCACGTTAGGAGTGAGCAAATTTTTAACTTTGTTACAATCGATGTATTTTTAATTATAACTTTTATTTCGAATTGTATAGGTTTGATTAATGTTAAATTTCATGGGCTTTACGAACGGTGAAAGATAAAACATAAAATTTGAATTTTGATTGATATATTTAATTGCTGAATTATCGACAATTTAACTCATAATGTGGTGAACATAACGTATTGCCTTGACCCTAGGCGGCACTCAGGTCGTTAACGTCAATTTCATTTATACCAAATTTTAAATAGTCCTGTATAAGGCTCATAATTGACTAGGTGATGTGACTTAAAATTATTTTGACAAAATCAAAATCCCTCCATCACGTTATCAGTTTCACGTTCTTTTAAATGCAGCTTAGAGGTCTCAGATTTGCAAAAGAAAATTAATTTCCGAATTTTTACCTCTTTTTTTGTTAGAACAAATAGGATTTTTAAAATAAATAGCTGCGTATTATTTTTCTTGTAAAATACACTATCATGAGTCGCCAATCATGCCTTTTGACCTTGTTATTTATGTTCTATTAAAAAAACCCGTTTTTCCTAAATTTTTCAATTGCATTGATATAAATTCTGAAAAATTAAACAAAAAAAGAAATGGCCAATTTGTTTTTTTAATACTGCATTGACAAAACAAAAAGAAGTTAAACGCACATTTTAAACGAATAGTAAAATGTATATTAGACCGGATTGAAATTTAGACTCCGCCGGTCGGGGTCTCAAAAGTTAGAGGAACTCATTAAAATAATTTCTGCATACTTTTTATTGAAATTGGAGAAAAACCGCAATTGATTCTCCTGAAGGTCCTTTTTGGTAAAAAAAAACATGTTTTTTGCTTGTAACTTTTTATTTTTCACAGAACGCGTACCCCAGCCGCGTACCGTGGGGGGGGCGGGGGGGGCGGTCCGCCCCGGGCGGCACTAGTTTAGGGGCGGCACTGAAGCTAAATAAAGCCTTTTACAAAATAAATATGTGTACATTATCATTTTAAGGTGTACAAACAAAAGAAAGAACTAAACTTAATGAATAAATTTGGCCACCACAGTAAATGTAACTATATTTATGAGCTTCGTATTGAGCACAACCAAAATGTAAAATCGTTTTTCGAGTCTCAAAATTAGTTGCCAAAGAAATAAAAAAAGACATAATATTTAGGCATGTGCGAGTAGTTGAATTTTCGAATAACTCGGCTGCGACTTGAAACAAGCATTGAATAACTGGTGTTTTCGAGTAACTCAAAGTTTTTTGAGTTTTTAAGTGCTTTAACTTGTCAGTGGAAATGCCCAGTAGAAAAGTGGTTTAACAGAATAACGTTTTTCAACTTAGGTATATTTGGTAAAAATAGCTGTTTTGTGCTTTGATGTGTTGAGTGTGGGAGAAAGGCGGAATTTTCGTTTGATTATGGCGAATTGTAAGTTCAGAGTGCATATTAAGAAATAAGACTTATGCGTATAATTTTAAGTCGTATCTTTTATAATGTTTTTTGATTTTTTAAGGGATTTCACTGTTTTAATAAAATCACTTTGGAGAGGAGTTAGGCGTGGTCTAAACTGATTTAGGTCATTTTCTAATTTAATAATTTAATTATTAATTTTCAAGAACTGATTTTGAGAAATGACCACAAGGTTTCAGCAGCTTCATGCTCTTGCTGAAAAATTCGCAATTCTTACTCCTTTGATTCTCCTGAATGATAAGTTGGAATGTAAACTGAATGAATTCTGTCACGAAGAAATTGACAATGAAGAGTTTCTCGTTGAGAGAAAAATACTTCAGCATATTGTTTCTATAGCTCACAAAGAAACTGATTCTTGTATGAAAGGTCCACTTGAACTTTTAAAATTTATTTTTAAATTAAGTCTAGAAAACGCAGTTCCAAACATTGTTATACTTTTAAGCTTTATTCTAAGCTTTTATTCATAAAAACCTACATTAGAACTACAATGAGTACTTCTCGCCTACAAAATCTTGCCATATTATCTATAGAATACAAGTAAAGTAATGAAATAGACTTTGACAATTAGGGAATTCACAGTTTGCTTCTAAAGTTAACACCTGACAACTTTAGAAAGATATTTAGATCGAACTGTGAGCACCTTTTTTTGTGTTTTGGAGCTAAATTGCAAAAATAGTTTTCAAAAATTTGAAATTTGTTCATAAACATGCCTCGAATGAACGGAAAGGAAGAATTATGAGATAACTTTAGCAACAAAATTGTGAGAAATTGAGGTATTGTGTTATAGGATATAATCTTTCCGTATATAAGATTTTTAAGTTTTTTCAAATTATTGAAGAGTTAAATTATTGAAGAGTTAAGAGTTAAGTTTCGAAATTTTTGAAACTTGTGCTAGCCAAATTATTTTGCGTTGCAGTTTTTTAACAATTCGGTCGAACTTAAGATACAGAGAAAATTTTTGTCATATATTTTTTCATTTCATATAAACAAGATTTTTGTTTTTTCACAAAACCAGGCAACTATGAAGTTACTTAAAAGCAAATAAAACATTTATATGTTTCTTAGAACACTTTATTCGTTGCTGTTTTTTCAAAATCAAGTAACTTTAAAGTTGCTTGGTTTTGTTGTATAATATCAATTAAAACACAATTGTTTAGAAAATAAGTTGAACATTTGTTACAATTTTAATTAAGTATCTTATTATTATTGGTTGGTGACCGTGGCATGCAGGTTAAGTGTGTGGCTTAGCATGCTCGGAGCCCGGGTTCGATCCCCAGCCGTGGCGAAAAGTTTTTCAATACAAAATTTTTCTGATCGGTCACCACCTCTCTGCAGACAATGGCAAACCTCAGAGAGTAAATAATGCCATGTAAAGCTTCTTGAGAACATGAGCCGTTCGGAGTCGGCATAAAACATGTAGGTCCAGTTCTCGGTCAATTGTGTGCATAAATTTAATAACACACACAACACAATCGATCCTAAGAAGCTCGGTCAAAGTCCTTTCAAGGGCTGAAATGGCCAATTTGTTTTTTTTTTTTTTTTTTTTTTTTCTTATTATTATAATTAAGTATCTACACAAGTATCTTATTAAGTAAATTATATATAAATCTATTCATTAAACTCAATAAAAAATCTTTTGATACTATTTTTAACAAAATTAATGGAACATATAAATAAATTCATGAATGTTGGTATTTACTCATGGCTTGTAAAACCAATAGAAAGATCCTTAGAATCTGCACATTCCTTAAAATCTTTATCTTTAAATAATTTTTGTGTTATCATGTATTAAAGGAATTAATTTATCTATAATATCCTTCTTTTTAGATGGGTTTTTCACGATTTCCTTTAATTGTACATATTTGAAAATTTCAGAAGATCTTTTTGATGAACTAATGTGCATTCAAAAAAATTTTGCATCGGTTTCGATGGAAGTTTTATAAAAAATTACAATAATCCTTTTCGAAAATTTTGCATTTCATTTTTTTCGGCAATTGCTGTATGCTGGATGCAATAATCTTTTCTTTGTAGCACGATTGAAAACGAATGTTTGAGAATCCTTTGTAGTACGATTGGAAAAGATTGTTTGAGAATCTTCAGATCGAGTATCCATGAAATGATTGTCCATGAGCTCTTCTTCGTCACCTTTTTTCATTTGTGGATCAAAATCAGGATCATAGTACGACGATGCAGGACTAAAATCAATTTTACTTTCTCCGTTATTAACGCAAAAATCACTGGAGAGTATACTTATATTTTTGTAATAATTTCCAAAAAAAAATTCAAGGAACTTATCATATAATTTTTGATAGATTATGACTTTCAAATTTTCAATTAAATCGAAATTTTTTTCAAGTGACGACATTGTACGCTGTTTTTGATTATATTCGATACGTTTGAAGAAGAAGATGTGACTAAGAAAAAATGTTCAATAAATTTTTGAAATAATTTTTCGATTGCGGTATTTTGAAGTGAATTTTTTCGCATAAAATTTAACTTCGTTTAAGTAATGTGCTGAAAAGTACTGAAGTAACTTGGTTTTGTTGTAACCCATTTTAATCTAATCAAGGCATTTCAAGTTACTTGTTGTATTTTTTTTTTTAATATTAGTGTTTAGAAATGAGATAGGCAAAAATGGATTGAAGTTTCTCGTAGACTTTTTGCTCTAGATTTTTAAACATAGATAGAACAACAAAACCACGGAAGAAATGAGAGCAAAAATAGACTCATGCGCGCGTTTTGCTCCATTTTTTCCAAACTTGCGTCGTATTAGAAATAGGTTGATGATATGTATATTAGAATTTTTTTTATATAATTGAGAACAATGAAAGACCAAATTCTAAAGTGAAAACTATGCATACAAAACCCTATATAAATATCAAAGATTTTTTTTTTATTGCATATGAGAGGGGCGGCAAATTTGGAATCCGCACCGGGCGGCTTAGCCTCTCGGTACGCCACTGGCGTACCCACATCTGCTAAATTGTTAAATTTCAAATTTAAATTTCCAAAAGGACCTCCAGGAAAATCAAAATGGCTTCGGCGGGTTTCCTCCGATTTAAAAAAAAAAATATGCAAAAATCATATAAATGAGTTCGTCTAACTTTTGAGACCCCGACCGGTTGACATTTTTTTTATCCATATAAGAATGATCCGGCCTAATGAACAATAAACAATAACAAATTGGCCATTTCAGCCCTTGAAAGGACTTTGACCGAGCTTCTTAGGATCGATTGTGTTGTGTGTGTTATTAAATTTTGCACACAATTGACCGAGAACTGGACCTTCATGTTTTATGCCGATTCCGAACGGCTCATGTTCTCAAGAAGCTTTACATGGCATTATTTACTCTCTGAGGTTTGCCATTGTCTGCAGAGAGGTGGTGACCGATCAGAAAAATTTTTTATTGAAAAAACTTTTAGCCACGGCTGGGGATCGAACCCGGGCTCCGAGCATGCTAAGCCACACACTTAACCTGCATGCCACGGTCACCACCATGCGGCCTAATGTATATATTTAAAAACATTCTACGCCAAACAAATATACAAAAAACCCACATTTTAAAATACAAAAGGAAACATTTTAAAAACTAAAACGAACGTCTTACAATGATAAAGTAGGCTTAAATTAATATTTAAAAAAAAAACAACACCACACTTAAATCACAAATGCACATTTTAAAATACAAAAGTAAAACAAAATATTTTAGAAACAACAATAACGTTTTAACAAATTAACTTAACTGAAAATGGTTTTAGTAGAATTTTTTAAAAAATGCATGTTTTGTCAAGTTTTTCCGACACTATTTAAGATGAGCAATTTTATATATATTTTGCTTATTTTGCTACATTTAACTTATTGTTACCAATAGCTCAGTGACAGTGTGCTAAAGACTGGCATGCAGAGGACATAGGTTCGCATCCTTACTGTGTAAGTATCAAAATATCAATTTAATAATTTAAATTCTGATTCTAATTGTTTCATTAACTCATTGTTCAATCTTAAAAAACAATCAATCAAATTAAAAAAAAATAAATGTGTTTTAAATAAAACAAATTCTTTCCGGATTCGCCAGGAATTCAACTGTGGACGATTGAGTATTAAACTCGAATATAAAACAAACGTTTTTAAAGCTAAAGCATAGTACTCTGTTCGGCTTCACGTGAAATTCCACTCAAATCTCCATACAAAAAATGACAGCTGTGAAACAAGCGTGAACATTTAACAACTTTTCCGTCAAAGCTGCGGAAAATCTAGTACTTTATTCCGCAACATGCATCTAGCAACATTGTTTTCACGGCAATTTTATTAATCCGACCATTTATTTTGCCGTGAAAAGTGGCAGTTGTCATTTAATTTAAGAAAAAAATGCAAGCAAAAGAAAAAAGTGCAAGCAAAAGAACAGTTTGTAATTGAAATTATATTTTTTTTACTTTCCGTGGTGTTGGCGGTCGCAAAACTTCACAGCTTGCAAACTGCCCTAAGCTACTCCACAACAAAGGACATGCATACTTGTATAAATATTTATTTTTTTAAAAAAATTTAAAATATGAAAATTAAAGAACTTAAATGATTTTCTGCTTTTCCTCTTATCAATTGTGGCTGTTTATTTACATTTTGTCGAAATTTGTAAGCTGATCATCTGTCAAAATTTTCACGGAAAAAATAAATGGCTGTTGGCAGTGAAATTTCATGCAATCGAGCATAGTACTAGGCTTAATTACGGCTTCACTTAGCTATTAGCTTAAGCTATAGCTTGAAAGTTAAGGCTTCAATCGTTTCGACAGACAGACGGACAGACATACGGACGACTAAATCAACTCAGGTGGATACGCTGATCAAATATAGTACACAGTACACATGGGGACATAAATATTAAAAGTTGGCATATAAGCCTTAAGCGCTTTGTACCAGATGGTTAAGCTTGGTCTAGAAAGGGTTAAATGTTTGTTAATATATTGCAGATTGAAGACCATCCACACAGATTAAGTGGAGTCTTAAGAAATACTTGCTACTTAAGCTCTACAAGCTAACAAAAATCTTTCGTCTATCCAGCGCCAGACTTGTTCGATGTTTTCTTTTTTGTTTTTTTTATGCTGATTTTTTTCTATTTCTTTTGGTTGTTGCCACTTCTTATCTGGATATTTTATACACTTTGCACAACAAACAGTTCTAAAATGTTTTTGTTGTTGTAAATGTGTGCTTTTGCTGCGTTGTCTGCAGCACACTCACTCCAGAGCATGTCTGGAACCATACCATCGACAAAAAACCCAAACCCAAGACCAGCCCCCGCACAACCAAGTCAACGATTATTGAACCTGTAAGCTTGGTATTCCTTCCTATTGAAATTTAAGGCTCGGTGTATGCCTGCCAAACATTGAATCACCAGTCTGTCTTCTAGTTCAGCATACTTTCGTTAAGCTACCATGTAAACTCATAACCAGAGAGAAACAAACACACACACATCAAAACATACCAGACCAGGACAGGCAAGCAGTCATACAGAAGCCTATACATCCCGATAGAGAGGGTAGCAGAGACAGTCAAACCTACCGAGCGACATAAAGTTGGGTCGCTAAACTGGCGAGTGAGACTGTGACTGGGACTGCCGGCGTTGATGGTGGCGATGTTGATATTGACGTTTCCACGTTTAGAACCTTCAACCGTATATGCGGCAGTGACTGCCGTGAATCCTGGCTTGAATTTTATTGCTTTGCTACTTTAAGTTGTTGTTGTTGTTAATTTTTGTTCTGCTGATTTGCGTTGCATTTCGCAAAATTGTTTCTCTCTAGTTGTCGCTTGCAATGCGTTGTCAAACGTTAAGGCAGGAGGGGGTATTGCATGAGAATGGCTGGTGGACTAGCAACGGCTAGAATGGCTATGCACTGCACTGTACTAAACGAAGTTGGTGATACCATATTTTTGCTCTTAAAACATTTGTTTGATTTTTAATTTTATATACAGAGCAGCAAAAGCCAAAACAAAAACTAAAATCTCTAGACCTTCGCAATCAATATATCTCTGCTTGCCATTGAACAGAAACTTTATATGAATTGTTGTTGTAAGTTAAGTCATTTTGTTGTTTTTATTTTGACATGTTTGCAGCTCATGGTATGCCTAAATGAGCTTCAAGCTACAGCCAGAACTCATAATCCACACCGAAGACTATCAACAACAAACAAGTCAACCAACAGAACCTACCACCTAGTTTGCACATTTCAATACATAACAACCACATAGATTAACACAGCAACACCCGATGGCACTCAGAATTCGTAGAATGCAACCAGGGACACATCGTCGTTCGCATCATCATTTAACTCTGGTAACCTATGCATTTGATATTCCAATAAAATCACTCAGACACAGACGGAGAATTCATGTATTGAACCATGGCTATTTTGGAACTCATGGTAGTGGGTGACTTGGTATTGCAATCGAAGCGGACTAACTTGGGATTGCTTTCATGTTACGTTTATAGTACGAAATTTTTATTGAAAAATAACTTTGCTTTACTATATTTAACAAAATTTGCATAGTATTTTTAACTTTTGAAATAAAAAAGACGAATAAAATTTCATCATTTTGAAATCTTGAAGCCCTCAAAGACAATGTAATCCGTGTCGAAAAAAGTAAGAAATGATTTGATTTATGTGCATCAAAATACCAAAATATCGAATTTAATGAGTGTTTTTAAGATGGTACTAATTTTGATTTTGAAAAAAACGGCTTGAATTTCATCAAGGGCTTAGGTGGATTTAATACTTGGTAATTGCATTTGATTTTTTTTTCATTTTAGCAAGGTTTACAATGCAATGCGTGGTGAAAAATATACCAAAAAATTTAACTTTTGTTCGATTCCGCTAAAAATTAAAATTTTATGTTTTGTTTAATTGAGAAAAACGCACTTTTTAATCCAAAACGTACTTTTTTGAAAATTAGCTCTAAAAAGAAAATAAAGCTCTATATCAGCTTAAAATCAGTTCAAAAACTTAAATATAGTTTAACTACGTTATTTCAAAAATTTGATTTAATGAGCTTAAATTCATAGCATACGCGCTCTTTTATGGCATGCAAATAAGAAAATAATGGACTTATAGGAATATAAAACACAAATTTTCCAAATCGAAAAATGTACCTTTTGAAAAAAAGGCGTACTTTCGTACTGACAGTACTGAAATTGTACCCCAGAAGGTACAATTGTACCGCTTGTAGCATCACTGGGTTAAGTTCACTTTGTTCGCCTACAATGATTGCTTCTGTTACCAATATCTCGTATGCAGGTCCATCACCTTGTATAACATAAAGCTAAAAGAAGTGGAAGTAAGTACACGAACCTTCACTTCAAATCCGTCAGAGATTTATATGGTTCTTTGCTGAAATACCACTTATCTTCAATACACAATAAATTAAATTCGGGTTGATTATAGCAAAGGCTTTTTCAAAGTCTAGCAAAAAGCAGGTCAGGGGATATTCACTTCCACTTGGTTCGATAATGATTCTCAATGATTCTGTTGAGTCGAGATGCTGTTTTGTTCAATTTAATAGTACAGACGCCACGATTTTTGCAATTGTCTTAAGAACACAAATAACGTACCAGTTACCACACTTCATAAGATTACCTATATTTGGCAATTTACTCTTTTCTATTCTGAGTCAAAGCTTTTGACAAGCTTCTGCGTTTGGTAGACATATTTCCTACTGTGGGAGCCTGCGAAATACGAGAGTGTATGCTTGTCGATTATCAACCAATATTCGTTAATTAGCCAGGGTTTGTGATGTCTTTGCATTTTTCCAATGACGTCATCAATTGTTTTTGTGAATGAGTTTATGAGAGATTTCCAATCCACGTCATTGGTCGTCGGTTCGTCGGTTCGTCGTTGTTTATACGTGACAGTGCATTAAAAATAAAACGGGTTTTGAAGACTTATCTCACATTTGAGTTAAGTAACCTATGAATATTCATATAAGGGCTTTATGGTATTATATCTTCCCAAAAGACGAAGATTCACGGTTGCAATCTATTGTCGTTAGTTTATTTAATTAGATGTTAATATCTTGTCTATGTCGATGTCTACACTACGATTGTTTCTTATATTGAGCACACACTATTTAAACTAGCTGATAATTGAAGACATGAGAGAATGAAGGTGAAATTAACTACTTGACAATGTACGATTTAATATAGATTTCAGTATAAAACTTTGAACTTTATTTAATCGAAACTAAATTTTTGCTACATATCAGCTTCATTGACTTACATATGGGCATCTCCTAGTGGCACGGACTCGACATTCGCACGGTTTTAATTACTCGAAAAAAAAGAAAGAAACAAAATGAGCCGATATGTATTTTAAGTGTATTTTACGCGATGAAAGAGTGCTACATTTTATAAAAATATTGGCGAGATTTATTACAAAATAGTGCACTCAGAAAAAAGTTTCTCGGAATATGATAAAAAAGGCATCATATTTAGAGAAAAATGGTATAGACTTTGCTCCAGAGAATGCTATTCTCTAATTGCGATACTAAAAATTCTCTAAAAATGATAAAAAGGTTCCATGAAATAGAAAAATATATCGTTTTTAAGAAAAATACTTTTTTTTTTGAGAAAATATTTGTTTTTATTGAAGAAAATACTTCTCATAGTGAATTTTTTATCAAAATATAAGAAAAGTTTTTAATTTTCAATAAAATTTCTCTATAAATGAGAAATTTTTTGTGCGAGAAAAATACTTTTCATTATTAGAGACATTGAAATATTTCCATTTCCTAGAAGTAAAGAAATATTTCTTCGAAAATGTGAAAATTTATTCTAATTGAAGAAAATTTTATTTGAAAAATAGAAAATTGCTATTATCAAAAATAGAGAAATTTTTTACCGGAGCAAGGTATGTGTTTTTTTCTCAGTGTACAAAGTTATAAGCAATAATTCAATGAAACGGACGCGACAGAAAATATAAGTTTTTTAAACTCGTATAGAAATGTGCAAAATTTAGCTAATTTTGAGAACTTTTTTTTATATATAATATACATTTTAATGGAGGTCAAAGGATAACTATTCTTCGTAGACTTATGAAATATTAGAATTATCTCTTCCCTTTTTTTAAATAGCACGAATACGGAAGCAACATCATGGACGCGACAAATTTTTCCAACAGTAGTAAAATATAGTAAAGATGTTCATTAAAAATTTTAATAAAAATACATCATAATAAGTTAAATTGGAATTACATTGCAGTACATCAAAAAAAAAAAAAAAATAAAGTTTCAAGCTGTTTGACTGCCTAGTTATCAATTTGTTTTAAAATTCTCTATGTAACTGTGTAGACCCAACTGAACTTTTTGGCATGTATTATGTTCAATCAGCTTAACTTCATTGAAAAAGTTCTTAATATTTTAAAGAAATCAGAAATTTAAAAATATTTTACTATTTTCATCCTTTATACCTAGTTTGTGCTTTCCAAAGACGCGCTGTTGTCACTTCCCATTTAGCCTAAATTCAGTCTGTATACACGAGTCCTATCTATTGTTATAGATTAATTTCAAATCGGATTTTGACGATACTCAACTATTAATAATATTTTAAATTCTTTTCCATATTCCCGCTATTTAGCCTGCTGACAAAGTCTCTCAAAATCCATCAATATGCATTTCATAACTAAAGTTATCGATAACATTTTTCAATAACGCATTCTGTTCAAAATTAATCATCATATCATTATTGTTGTTCCCATCATCATCATCATCATTGTCGTCGACATTTTCGTGATCTTGTTCTTTCAGCTCTATTAACTTAAGCCTTTTATCTGTCTCTGTCTCTGTCTCTGTCTCTTCATCTTCATTATGTTTACATTATCTTTATTCGTGCTAATTCCTTTATTGATTCTCAATAAACCGCTTTCTTCACATACTCATCAAAACAGCGCTTCCCTAAATTAACCGGTATTTTGTTATGTTTATTTATTTTGTTTATGCCCCGCAATGCCTCAACTGTTAGGAGTGGAGTGTGAGCCACCTTTAAGCAGCCACAATAGCCCTGCCAGCACCAGCACTACACCACTTTTGTTGCATATCGCATTCCCTGGGTATTCATCAGAATTCACTTTAACTTCATTATCTTCATTATTGTAGAATTTATTCCACCTTCTGTTTCGCCTCAAGTAAGATGATGATCGCTCAATTGATTGCGTTTCTCCGACTTGTTCGCGGTTGCTGTGTGAGGGTCCTTCATGGCCCGCACCGCCTCACTTAGTGGCTTTGTTCAAGTCAACTGCCTGTCTGTTTGCGCTGGCTGACTGTTGTGTGTCTTTCTGTTTATTTGTCTGTCTAAGACATGCCAGTGAGACGATGAAGTCTTCTGGAGGGCGCTTTGGTTTTATTTATTTTTATGTTTTGGCTAGTATTTCTTGCTACTTTTTGGGGTTACTTTTTTGGGTGAGTTTTTAATATATTATCTCTTTTTGCTTTTGCTACGCTCGGTCGACACTTTATTGACTACTTTTCTGGATGAATTTGTTGTTTTGTTAATTTTTCTCGAGCAAACATTCAACGCACTGTCTGTCTTACTGGCTATGCCTGTCTGTCCTAGTAGCTGTCTGCATTGTTGTATGTCTTCGGATTTTGTTATACTTTGTATTCCAAGCGCTTCCATGGGCGGTCGTGTGCAACTTCGTGGTCGCATTCATGACAGCGATTTTTTCTTGTTGGTTGTTGGTTATTTGTTGTTGTTGTTGTTGTTAATGTTGCTAGGGTGATTTAATTCGCTCCCTAACCCCGCAATTTTGCCCCCTTCGTGTTGCTTTCTGTGTATGCGTTGATGGCTGCAGTTGTGTTGTTGTTAACTGCGACTTTGCCTTCAACAGTCGCAATGGTGTCTTCACCAACCTCTTTGCCGAACTCTTTCTCATCATCACCATTATCATCGTCATCATTATCATCGTCGACATTGTCGACGTCGTTGTTGTCGTTGTAGACTTCAGCGGCCAGACACAAAGAGACATTGATTTAGCAGTCTTTAAATATGAGCTGAGGTGTCGTCCTCGCTTAAATTAGTTGGCAATAAATTCTTTTTTTTTTATATTCTGCATTTCTCTGTGTTTCATTTTACTTTCCACTCTACATCCATTCAAATTCTTTTTTTAAATTTCAGCTTGATTTTGCATTTTGATGTTGAATTTAATATCATGGAAATATACATACAGTGGCTCACAGCTTATTTCGTGCAGACGATGTGTTAAACTTTGAAATGCTATAACTTGGTAACTAGTACTGGTAATGAAAAAATTTAAACGACATTTGTTTGCTAGTAATTATACATTTAAATATAAACTTTCATTTCTTTATATAAAAGTCTACTAAAAAGATAATAAACAAAAAACTGAAAAAGCAGCAGAATTCAACGCCACAGCTTATTTCGTGCACACTGTTTTTACATGTAAGCTTTTGAACGTGATGCCGTTATTTTCTTTTTCTCGTTCGCTGTTTTTATCTTGACTGATGTCCTGATTCTTCTGATCGGAGTTAACAGTTGTTTTTAGTCTGGACTTAAAACCTTAAGTGCACTAATTGATTTGTTTTAAAAATGGGCCGTCGCACAACAATATAACAGCACGAAATAGTTTTATTTCACTTTAAAAAAGAAAAAATCCAACCGCAAATAGCTGAAATAGTAAAATTGAGACTTTCTACAGTGCAGTACATCATCCAGCGCTTTTTGCAAGAAAATCGTGTGGCTGATAAGGCCAGAAATGCTCCAAATAAAATATGTACAGAAGCGGACGAGCGACTTATTCTGCGAAAAATCGTAGAAAATCTGAGGCTTTAGGGTCCCAAATTGGCCAAGGAGGTTGAGAAGGAGTTGGGTAAGAAATGCTGTGCCGAAACAATTCGTCATCTGCTGCGGGCCAACGAGTTTAATGGTCGAGTTACACGCAACAAATCTTATATTAAAAAAAAAAAAATAAGCTATGTCGACTGAACTTCGTCACATAACACGTTTTATATTCTAGGACATTCTGGAATGACGTCATTTTCTCGGACGAGTGTAAGTTCAATATTTTTGGCTCCGAAGGAATGCAATATGTATGGCGTAAGGCTTATACCGAGCTGAACAATAACCATCTCAAGCCTACAGTAAAACATGGTGGCGGCAGCGTAATTGTTTGGGCCTGTATGGCTGCATCGGGCGTTGGAAAATTATTTTTTTTTGGAGGCATTATGGACAAGACAATGTACCTAGATTTTATAAAAGAAAATTTGCTTCAAAGTATCGACACCTTGGGCGTACGAGAGACATTTCGGTTCTACCAGGACAACGACCCAAAACATAAATCGAGAATCGTCCAGTCATGGTTGATTTGGAATTGCCCGCATCTTATGAATCCGCCTGCACAGTCACCCGACTTAAATGTAATAGAAATTTTGTGGGCAATTTTGGAGAGTGGCGTTCGCAAGCGGAATATTTCCAATAAAAATTAATTAAAAAATGCATTGATGGAGGAATGGCAACAAATACCCCCCAGATATTACAAAAAATTAGTAGAGTAAATGGATAGCCAGTAAATGGATTAAAGATGTAATTTAACAAAATGGCGGCCACACAAAATATTAAAAAAGACAAACATATTACATTTTCTTAAGATTCAGTGGAGTGCACGAAATAAGCTGTGGCGTTGAATTCTGCTGCTTTTTCAGTTTTTTGTTTATTATCTTTTTAGTAGACTTTTATATAAAGAAATGAAAGTTTATATTTAAATGTATAATTACTAGCAAACAAATGTCGTTTAAATTTTTTCATTACCAGTACTAGTTACCAAGTTATAAGATTTCAAAGTTTAACACATCGTCTGCACGAAATAAGCTGTGAGCCACTGTATGTATAATGGAGGTCGGGTACCTCGAGACAAAAAACAAGTAAGCAGAAAAAAACTACACCGCCTCAAGTTGCATGTCAACCGTTTTTTATGGTGTACTATAGTTATGAAAAGTGCAACAAATTCCAAAATAATGGTTAGTTGAAAAGTAATGGTTGGAAACTTTGGTTTCCTTATAAGTAATACGAGTTACTTGGAAGCGTTCGAGATAAAACGTAGAAGACTCAAGTTCATTTTTCAAATATAATATTTTGGGAACACATGAAATTAAACATGAACGCATTTGGCTTCCGCATACTTGACTGCCAACTCAGAGGTTCCGGGTTCGAATCCCGGGCTGGCCATGGTCCTCCGGTTTTTCCTTTCTTTAATTCTTTCCTCATTTCTAATCAATTGAAATTAAAAATTTTTCAATATATACAACTTTGGAAGTTGTAATTGGTGGTAGAAATGTTAGTCGAATGAGATTGTTTAATAACTTGAATTGACTGAGGTTATGGTACAACACTTGCCTCAGATTCAAATTCGCATGTTGATATAGCGCTTCGCCACACATACAACATTCTACAACTGTTTCTCTTGGTTTTACTTTCTCTCCTACTTATCTATCTCCCCATCTTCCGCACCAAGGCAGGCTTGACTGAATAGGTTAAACATCTGAAATCCTTGGTTCAAAGCTAAAAAAAAATTAATTTCATAAAGAAGCAAAAACATGTATTTTCATGTAAACTTACGTAATAATTGTAGATCGACTGATAGAACATATTCGAAGTTTTGTTTTGTTTTTGCATATTTCTATAGTTTATACCTTTTAAAATTATGCACTTAAATTTCAATTTCATATCTCAAATTGCTTTTGAGATACAACTTTTAGGAGAGCAGGCGATTTAATTGTATTGAATCAGTAACTTAAGCTTTAAGCGCGTTTTTCTCGAAACTTCATTTTGCTGCAATTTTGACCCGAAATCAAAATCAACCGATAGATCTTATCTTATTGCAGCTTCTTTTCTATACGTTTTACCAGTTTTCCGATATAATAAAATATGTAATTTTGTCCGAAATTTGAAACTTTTTAAAAACTCTGCCATTTTGTTAAATTGAATTTCTTTCGATAGACGTTCTTAGAATGGGCAAAACTTTTTGGTTTAACCTTGCGCCGTCTCCGACCTTTTGACTGCAGTCTTCGTTGGACGAAATAGTTTTTGGATATTTTTTACCCCTTTAAAAGTATCCGACCGTTGTAAAATTTTTTTGGCGATTTAGTGTTCAAAAATAATGAAATAGGGAGTGGCTGGCAGTATTAGAACTCCGAAGAACGTGCATTTTGGGACTGCAACTTTAAAAATTCATATCTCGGGCCGAAATAAATACTAAGAACACACATATTTTAGGAATTTACTCTTGATTTTAGGACTTTCAAAAAACTTACACAGATTTGGCTGCGTTCCAAAAAGTATAATTATTTGGTAATCTGAAAATTTGGTAAAAAGCATCAGCTTCTGTTATATAATCATCATCATTTTCAGAATCGTTATCATTGTGTTCAACAGACACCTGCTCCTCCCAATCTAGCTCGCCTGGTCAATGCAATTTAGCAATAAAATAAGATTTTTGACACAACCAAAATTTTGTTACTTACTTTAAATAATTAAAATAATTACACCGATGTCGTCGTTGGAGGATTTCATCTACGGGCAAACTTTGATAACACCTTTCTGAAAGACAACGCGACGTCTGCTAACGGTCTTTCGAGGAAGGCCTTCTTTTTAAATGCTAAAGTTTTTTTAGTAGGGGTACCTACTCTCTTTCCCCACCCCTTTCCAAGATACAGCATTTCTCAAAAGTCACAAAGACAGCGCATGGTTTATCAAATTTTTGTCTTCTTTTATTTCAGTCACTGTGATGGCCGATTTCACTGCAGCAGTGGAGACTTTCTTTGTGTCTTGGGTGATTGCGAATAACTCGCTGAATTTTCAATTTTTTTCATTTAAAAATTTTATAATGTATTTATTATATATTTTACAACATTAAACTATTCCAATACTTTTCTTTAAAAAATTCCCGAAAATCACTCTTTTTCAGGTGGTGCCCATTTAAGTTAACAAAATGAATTCATCAAAAAATCAGGAACTCAAACTAATTCAGTTTCTTCTTTATTTTTTTTACAGTTTATGAATCAAAATTTAAGGATCATGATTTTTTTCGACTTAATTCTCAATTTCTAATAAGACCGAATAAGATTAATTTGATGTCTTATATGTGATATTTAAAAAAATTTATTCGTTTTTCGACTATACCAACCGCCTTAAAATTTGAATTAATTAAAATAAATGTATATTCAAATTGATTTAAATCCAAGATCATTGCAATAAAATTAAGCTTATTTCCAAATAGGCACTTTGAGGCTTGTGCCTATTGGACAAAATAACCTATTGAATTTGGCTTCAACTACTAACCAACCGTTGCATCGATCTTCTAATTTGCATACGGAAAGTAATAAAACACTCAATAAATAAAGTAATTCAATAAATGAATTAATTAAAATTTCATTTTATGCTCAAAACATTTTTATAAACGCTCAGCGCGCGACAGCAGCACCACGCAATCAGCCAACAGTTATTAAAATAATCACAACAAAATGCCGACATCAACGCGTTCCATTGGTATCGAGTGTCGAATTTCGTTGATAGCCTTACGTTCACCAACAAATTACCGCCTGTGTGTCGAGTTTTATTTTTTTTCGCAGTGCAGTGCAGAAGCTCAAGTCAATAATTAATCGGCTTAAAGCTCGTCCAACAACAACAGCAACAACCATTAACCACAGCAGCAGAGTAGAATGGGAGCTGACAGTAAAAACAGAAAGAGTTACGGAATCGCTAAAATCAACTCGTATGTACGACGACCTAGCGACAATCCGTATCAAAACGGACAAATTAAATAACCAAAAAATCAATTTACTCAGCCATTCAGTAGCATGACACATTTCAGCATGAAAGGATCTAGCCATAGGTTTTAAATTTTTTTTAAGTAATTTTTTTTAATTTTGCTAGTCCTGGTTATTATAATACGCTTTAGAAACTGCAATTAGATAAAATAGAAAAATGCATCATGAAATCTTTTACTGTTCTATATAAAAATAAAATATAACACATTTAAAAGCAACTCCGTAACTATTGTTTATTAGGTAATTTATAGTCAGAACTGAGATCAAACATGTCGCTCATGCTACGTACTTACTTTCGAAGTATCTACATAAATTTATTTTAAAAAGCTTTCATTATCCTACACAAGAGATTTTAATCCTTAAAAAATATGTGAATTTAATTTCTCAAAATAGCTCAATGGATGCATGCTAGACTGGCACGCGGGAGACGTGGGTTCGACTATTGGCTGTGTAAGTATCAAACATTTTAATTTAATTATTGAAATTGTAATTCTGTTTCATTAACTGCTTGGTCAAAAGGAACCGTCAAAATAAGAATAATAAAAATAATAATAAAAAACATTAATTAAAAAAAAAAATATTTGGTGTTCCTGTTGGAAATTGAACCCAGGTCACTCAAGTTCTTAGACTCGAACGCCAGCACGCTCGGCTAAACTTGAACTTCCAAAACAATGATAAAATTTCATTAAGTTTGATGTTTTTTCGTTTCAAGCAAGAATATTTTTAAGTTGATGACAACTGAATACTCGTTTGCAGCAAATACAGTTCGCAAACGAAGTATAGTTGGTGAATTTTTCAGTTACGATAAACGAAAAATTTCTTTGCGTTTACTTTCGAAGTATCTACATAAATTTATTTTAAAAAGCTTTCATTATCCTACACAAGAGATTTTAATCCTTAAAAAACATGTGAATTTAGTTTTACAAATCAATGCAATGCATTTGTTTGAATTCTTTCATTCCTTATCAATACATTTTTTAATATACATGATCTCTTCTTATGCCATTTGTCCGTCCTCAGCAAAGTTTTTTACAATTTCTTTGGTAGGCAATTCGTAGACTACTTAAAAATTTATAAGTACTAAAAATTATAAGAACGACATGTCCCCATGACCACTTGTTTACTTTCAGTATGACCAACAATGGTTTAACCGTCCTGTCTTCGAGAAAAAAGCTTGTTGCCCAAGTTTGAGCCAATTCTCAAGGAAGACAGTATGCAACTGTCGGCACATGTATTTTTCCTGTATCTTAGATTGCTGGAACAAAATTTTGTCTACATAACAAACCGAGCAGACTAGACCATGGTTTCGTCGGGCACTATTCCGAAACATCAGTCTCTGGTATTTCTGCAGTGCTCGTACTTTTAGAACCTTATAAAACACACTGCCCTTTGTCAGTAATTCCGTTTTGGTTTTGCAAAGGCGCTTATAAGCTCGACCATCCCAAATCCTCTTCTCAAATCAATTTTTAGATCATTTAAAAAGACATTGCAACGAATTTTTTTGTTTTAAGAAGGTAAGAACTCCATCCGACAGATAACTATTTTTAATACCTGATTTTACATGCAGTGACTTGAAAAATTGTTCATTAGAACTCGTATATTTTAAATAACTTATTTAATTGATAGAAATAATAATCTATACGAAAAATTATTGAAGACTTAGGCCCAGTTTCACCAACTATACTCAAGTTGTACTTAAGTTTAGCCTCAGCTAAGTTCAACTTTTTCACACATTCTTTTTCAAAATTTCAAAATTTGTTTTGCATAATATAATTAGCTATTTGCTGTCAATGACTTAAGTATAACTTATGTCACGCATTTTCATGATGAAATGCATTTTCTGAGCTTATACTTAAGTATAGTTAGTTAAATAATTTTATAAATAAAGCTATGCAATTGTACCTGGTTGCTGGAAAAATTATGTAACTGGTTTGAATTTAAAATTGTTCATAAAGATGTTTACATTTAATATAAATATTCTTAAGTTATCTTTTTAGGTGTTTTGTTCTTTTAAATATCTATCTAAATGATATCAAATTTTTATGCTTGCTTGTCAAATAAATATTTCATTCAATTAATTTTTAATATCAAAAATTCACATTTGGTAAGTACTTTGTGCAATTTCGTATCAAAATTCAAGTATTGGGACGTCATTTTCGTTGTCCTCTCAAAAAAAATTCTCTAAGCATTGTCAGGATAGCTCAGGACAGATTCATCTGAAATAAAAAACCAAATAAAAAATAAAGTCCTTCATTCGCGCGGAACAACGAAAGGCTCTATATCTTTGAATTTTACACCAATTGATATACAATTTTTGGCTAACTCTGTTCTCTCTCTCTAAATTACATCTTGATCGTCTAACTCAGTACATTGGTTTCGGAGTAATTGACCTTACAAATATTATATGCCTAATTGATATGATAGATGATAAAAAAACCTAACAAAAAGTTTAATTGCGTGTGTAAGTGGTAAATAGTTTGTGTACAGTACGAACAATTTTAAAAGGCGCTTGTCACTTCAAGTTTGATACTTACATACTTACTTACTTACTTAGGTAGTCAACAAAACCCGTGGTCGGGTTACGGCCGACTTCATCAGCACTCGCCAGGCACCTTTGCTTCGCGCACGCCGTCTCCAATTTCTTTCACCAAGCGCGGTTAGTAGGCATGGTCTTCCTATTCGTCTTCGACCCTCGGTTTTCGCCTTAAACACCTTCTTCGCTGGAGCTTTTTCATCCATACGAATCACATGACCCAGCCTGCGTAGTCGATGAATTGTTATACGCTGAACTAAGTTTATGTCGTCGTAGAACTTGTACAGCTCAAAGATTTTGCAAAATACTTTAAACACGAACACCCCAAGAACGACTGCATATGTTTGCGATACTACCCATACTATAGAGAAGCACAGGTATGATGAGAATCTTGTAGAGTGTTATTTTTGTCGATCGAGACAGAGTTCTGGAACCTAATTGCTGGCTTGACCCGGAGTAAGACCTATAAGCAATTGTTTTTCTTCTTGGAGTAAACATAATATATAACCAGGTACACTGAAGGAAATAGGTGTTAAAGTTAAATGAAATTGTGTTCATATTAAATGAATTTGTTTTTGTTTTTAAAACAATGTTTTCATATATAAAAACAAAAATTTTACAATTCAAAACAAATGTTTTAAAGCATAATTTTCTATGCCATTTTTTAAGTTTTTCCGAGTTTTTGGCATTAGATTCATAATCTCTAATCATCTATATTGTATGATTATAGTTGAAAAATAAACACATTTGTTTTAAATTTTGTTTTAAAGAAACGCAACGGAGCACAGTGAAGTATCCAGAACAATTTAGTTGGACAAAATTATTTTATGATTTTAAACTATAGGGAATGCAAAAACAACCAAAAAAAATGTAGTGCAAGTGGGGTTCTATATTGACCCCCTGGGCAGCTGTGGGTTAATTTGTAGGTTATAGGAGATTGTTTCACTAAAAATGGACTAGCAACGAAAGTTTTTGATGCAGAACATTCTACAAAGACATTTTAGAAAGATATTTTCATGTACTTTTCATGTACGATATACATTACTAGTAGAAATTTAAGTGAAAAATATCATTATTTTGTAGTCAAATCAAGAAATTTTGGAAAAAATTCACAATTTTTGAGTAAAGTCATTTTTGTCAAAAAAATACTGTGAGAGCCTGTATTTTGTATTTAAAATTATAATTCCTGTTAAAAGTTCCTTTAAGAAAGTATCATCAAAACGCAACATATGATATAAATATTTTTTTCTAATTTTGGTTTTCTACAGATTGTTGAAAAATAGAAGCACAAATCGGATCGCGTCATTTATATGGGAGGTTAGAGCGGGTTTTGTCAGATTTTGATAGTTTTTAACATTGACTTTAAAGAAAAAATATATGCGTCAAGTCGATATCTTAAGAACTATGGGATTTATAGATATTTTACCATGTTGATGACGTCACTTAATATGGGAGGTAGGCGCAGTTTTTATCCGATTTTTTTTTTCATTTTTAAACCTGACATTAAAATAGAAGAGAAAAACTTATGCACCAAGTTTAATGGCGATATCATGAAAAGGTTAGGTTCTATGAAGGTTTTACCAGTTTTTTTTTTGGCTTAAACGGTTTTTAAAAAACTCAACACTTTTCGGAACGAAGCGGACAACGAGTTTATATTTTTTAAGATTTCAACACCTGTAGTGTTAAGTTTATGAAGAAAAATGTACAGCCACGGACAGCCGCATATAACAAAACCCTTCGGATATCCAAAAATTATATTAAAAAATATGAATTTTTAAGTATGCACTTCTCTAAACAGCTAGCAATTCAAAGAAAAACTCAACTAAAAATGACAAAGTTCAGTGAGCTAAAAAAAATGTTTGAGCAAGTCAAGGTAAATAATACTCATTGTCCGTTATTCTTACACTATTCAATAAACTAAAAATAAATATATTTTTTTTAAATCGGTGTTTGACAAAATTAAATATTGTCCAGCTAAATCGAAGATATACTCCATAGCGCGGCGTTAAGTTTCTATTTCAAATTTTTATACCCCCACGCGTACTGCGTAAGGGGTATATTAATTTTGTCACGACGTGTGTAACACCCAAAAGGAGGCGTGGTAGGTATGGAAAAGTATATATATTCTTGCTCAGCATTATCACCTGAGTTGATTTAGCCATGTCCGTCTGTCTGTCCGTCTGTCCGTCTGTCTGTCGACACGATTACAGCCGCAATTTTGAAGCTATCGTAATGAAATTCGATATTTAAGCTTTTTTTAAAAAAACTAAGGTCAAGTTCGAGAATGGGCTAAATCGGATGAAAACCACGCCTACCTCCCATACAACCCAAAAATTGAAAACTCTACAAAGAAGCTAATATTAAAGCTACAATACTGAAATTTGGCACATGTGTATTCTATGTCAAAACAAAGATGTCAAAGAAAAATGGGCGTTATCCACCCACTAACACGTCCACCTCCCATACAACCCCAAAATTGAAAAATCTATAAAGAGGCTAATATTAAAGTTACAAGACGGAAACTCGGTATTTGTGTATTTAATGTCAAAACTGAGGTGTGTTAGAAAAATGGGCATCATTCACCCACTAACACGCCCACCTCCCATATAACCCCAAAATTTAAAAATCTATAAAGATGCTAATATTAAAGTTACAAGATGGAAACTCGGTATTTTTGTAATTAATGTCAAAACTAAGGTGTGTTATAAAATTGGGCGTCATCCACCCATTAACACGCCCACCTCCCATACAACCCCAAAATTGAAAAATCTATAAAGAGGCTAATATTAAAGCTATAAGACAGAAACTCGGTATTTGTGTATTCTATGTCGAAACTGAGATAGGCTAGAAAAATGTACGGCATACACAATCTAACACGCCCACCTCCCATACAACCCCAACATTTAAAACTTTATAAAAAGGCTTATATTTAAGCTGCAGGAAAACAATTTGATATGTATGTTTTTTATACACATAATAAAAACTTTTTAACAAAAAAAAAAACCTACTTCAAAATCACTAGAAAGTAAAAAATAATTTTAAATTACTTTTACTATTTATTTCTTGGTCAAATTTGTATTTTTATAATAAATATATTTATTTTTTTATGATAATAAAAGCTTCTAGTCAGCGCTAATCATTGATGTAAAATCATGATTTTTTCGCCATCCCTACTCTTAAGACTTTTTTATTTGTAAATATCCTGCTTGGGTGACGCTGTATTAATTTGTAATCTTAACTTTTCTTAAATCTTAATTAAAATGCTATATGTGTGTTGCAGCTGCATAAAAAATCTGATTATATTAGCGCCGACTTCGAAGCTCTTATTATCATAAAAAAATAAATATATTTATTATAAAAATACAAATTTGACCAAGAAATAAATAGTAAAAGTAATTTAAAATTAGTTTTATAATTCTTAAAAAACATATTTTTTAAGAATTATTTTTAGAGCTTGATGCCAAATAATTTATTGAAGCCAAACAGGTTGCTACAACAACAATGTTCTTTGCAGAACAAACCGAGCAGACTAGACCATGGTTTCGTCGAACGCTACTCCGACTCATCAGTAGTCTCTGTGGTTTATGCAGTCCACTAACTTTGATAAGTTAATAAGCTTAACTGCAGTAAAACCAAAACGGAATTACCCAAAAAGCTTTTCACTTGTCAAGTAGTGTTTTTCTACTCTTTTGCTAGTTGCAAAATTTCAAAAATTGACTACATTTATTCTGCAAAGATTTTGTTGTTGCGCTTTTTGTTTACTTCTTTATCACGTGTCCATCTAGGTTCCAACATTTTGTTGGTATTTAACCAAAGAAAGCGTGAAAAAGGTTTTTTGAAAGCAGATGTTTATTATATGCGCAAGCACATAATTAGTCATCATGTTTTCGTAGGTTATGCTCGCACCAGTTTACATGACTTAAAAAATTGTGGCATTTTAATTGTTTATATTAGTTTTATAATTCTTAAAAAACATATTTTTTAAGAATTATTTTTAGAGCTTGATGCCAAATAATTTATTGAAGCCAAACAGGTTGCTACAACAACAATGTTCTTTGCAGAACTAATATAAACAATTAAAATGCCACAATTTTTTAAGTCATGTAATTTAAAATTATTTTTTACTTTCTAGTGATTTTGAAGTAGGTTTTTTTTTTTGTTAAAAAGTTTTTATTTCTTTCTTTTTAGAGAAAATGATATATATTAAAAAAGTGTATAAATTAATTAAACACCAATTATTTATGCTCATAATATGGAAAAATGCTTTTCTGTCGTTTCTTATTCTGGTCTTTGTCAGTGTGTTTATCAGTACCTACTCTTGTATTTTTATCACTACCCCATTGTAAATATTGACTGAAATATAGTGTGTTTATAATATTGACACGCCTCTTTGTCGAGAATATCACACTCTTTGTCATAGTGTTTTCAATAGTTCTACCCATTCTAACAATGAATTTTACAATTCTTCGGTAGTAATTTGTAATAATTGTGCCTGCGTCTGTACTTTTTCAGTTAGTAGTGTCAGTATTCGATTTAGTGTTTTCTAATATTGCCACACCCCTTTGTCGAATGACGCCCACTTTATTCACAAAAACTTTTTATAAGTGTGCCTACCTCTATACTAAATATCAGTACTCTAGTGTCAATATTATTCGCGGTACAGTGTATTTTATATATTGCCACACCCCTTTATCAAACAAGGTCCACTGTATTGAAATTAATTGTTTTATAACTGTGCCTACCCCTGTAGTTAACTTTAGTATTCTAGTGTCAATATTATTCGAGATACAGAGTTTTTCTAATATTGCCACACCTCTTTGTCGACTAACGCCCACTTAATTGACTGTTATTTTTTACCTACCCTTGCATTTTTTCTGTGAATTTTATTAACTCTAGTACTCTAGTGTCAATATTTACTGAAATACAGTGTTTTTCTTACAGTGACACGCCCCTTTATCGAATACCGCCCACATTACTGACAGTTATTTGTTATATTTGTACCTACCTTTGTACTTAATTTTAGTATCGTAGTGTCAATAGTAATCGAGATACAGTGTTTTTTTTTAATATTGCCACTCCCCTTCTCGATTTACGCCCATTTTTTTTTTTACAAAAATTTGTAGTGATTTTTCCTACCTTTGTAATAAATTTCTGTACCCTAGTATCAATATTATTCGAGACACAGTAATTCTCTTATATTGCCACACCCCTTTGTCGAATTACGCCCACTTTTGTTATAGTAATTTCCAATAATTGTACCTACCTCTGTACTTAATTTCAGTACTCTAGTGTCAATTTTCGTCGAGATACAGAGTTTTTACAATATTGCCACACCCTTTTTTAGAATTACGCCCACTGAAGTGATCGTCATTTTTAATACTTGTGCTTGTCCTTGTAATTTTATCGTGAATTTTATTACCGTAGTGTCAATATTTACTGAGATACAGTGTTTTTCTTATACAGACACGCCCCTTTTCCGAATACCGCCCCCTTTCATAAACGGGCACCTCCGCGTTGATAATCTCTATATGTTGACAAAAAATTACGGCAATCGGGCAAGTACTTTAGGAGTAATCGATGTACATACATTCACAAAAAAAAAAAAAAAAAAAAAAAAAAACAGAGAAACCAACCAACTTGAGAACCTCCTCCTTTTTGAAGTCGGTTAAAAATAATAATATCTCTCAAAATCTCATACAAAAAGCACTTCAATTTAATATTCTTCCACCCTTAAGAATCGGCCGTGGGGGTATTTTTACTTCGGCCAAGTCGAAGATATACCTTACTAGTTTTGTTTATTTTTAAAGTATGTCTTTTTTCTCAATGTAAATATAATAAAAAAGTGTTATAGATTCAAAAGTAAGTGCAGGCATGCAGTACATTTGCTTGTTGTTGGCTTGTTACACAGTGAAACACTTAAAATATTCCTAAAATATACCCATGAGTATATTATATTCCATAATATTCCATAATCCCATGAGAGCAAAACCCTAGCGGGGTTTTGCAAACTTAGGGGCGGAACATATTTTTTTTGACATATTTAGTTTGGGTGAATGGTGGATTTCTTTGCAACTCAACACATCAGTTGTTGGGCTCTAACTTGTCCAGTATTGGAATTAAGACACTAAATAATAATTTTCCAAACATTTCCTACCAAAAATTCATACCATTTCCGAGTTAAGAGACAAAACACTCAAAAAGAGTCTTTAGATATTCCTGTTTTTTTTTTTGTGTTTCCTTCAGTAAGAGTTTAGCCAGACCAATTATTGACCAACTGGTCTGAATTATTGGTAAGAATTATTTGGAATATTATTATTTAACCTCTTGACACCAATAGTGAAAAAGTTGGATATCCAAAAATGATATATGATAGTGGATTGCAGAGAAATTCAATGTTTACCCAAATTAAATATGTCATAAAAATATGTTACGCCCCTAAATTTGTAAAACCCCGCTAGGATTTTGTTTTCATGGGGTACTACTACTTTCATCTCTATATAGTGCTTTATAAGAATTTTGACTTTTTTTTAAATTTGGTTCACTGTGATACGCACTGCAGTTTAGACGTTCCTTCAACTCCCACTTTTTGTGAGTATCTTCATAAAAACTAATCGCTTTCAATTTTGTCCTGCCGGTTTGTTCTATACGAAACACTATTCGTCACCGTGACGTCACAGAAACGCCATAATCCTAGCTAATTATGCTCGAAATATTTTGACAGATGCCTAAGTGTTGAATTTAGCTATGATTACATTTATTTTAATATATTCATGAATGCTCTACTGATGTCTATTGACTTTTACTCATGGGTGTGTGTGTGCTTGTTTTTGTGTCGTCTTGGCGCTGCTATTTAAAATGCTTTCTAAAAATTGTTTCTAACATTAAAATGCGTCAATTTTACGAATTAAGCCAAATTATTCGCTAAATAATTTGTGAGCAACAAATTCAGCAATACTTGAGCTCAAGTGTGAGTGACGTGTGTGTGTGTGTGTTTGTGTGTGTTGAGATGTGCCGCATGTGCTAGAGATGCAGGTGGATGAAATTGTGCTGTCGCCGCCGCCAACGCCACACAGTGGTATGGCTTCAAAAATTTGTAGGAAAAACAGAGAAAAATTTAAAGGTTTTGTTTTTCTAGTTTTTCGTAAATAAATTATAAGTTGCATGTAAATCTAAATCGGTTTGAGTTCATTTAGACTTAAAAAAGTTAATTTTTTCGAATAAAAAATATAAAATTTTAATAAAATCATTAATGGATTCTTCTCACAATCAGTGAAATAGTTCTCTTTAAAACTGCCTGATTCGACTTTTGAAATAGACTTGTTGGGAAATTTAATTTTTCCTTCCAAAATCCCACAGTGCAGCGTCCACAGTAGAGCCAATCAAAATAATTCAACGCTAAATAGTATTTTCTGTTTTTGTTGATGTTTTTCTTGTACTTGTGATCATGTGGTAAATGTGGTCAAATAGTCTATTTATTGCGTATGAGTGACTGCGGTAGGAAGCAGAAGACGTGGTGGCAGACGATAAAGATTTGTTGGGGTGTCGGTGCAGCTGGGTCTACTTTTGTGGCAACAAATTGTATTTTAAATGTTTTATTTTGTTCGCGCACAAACAACTTTTCAAGGAATGCGGCAATAAAAAATTAAATATTAGTTTGTACCTATTTTTAAGTATTCGATTTTTGGCGCTAACTTGGCGGGATTTCTGTATCTATTCAACAAAATTTTTTTTTGAGTTGACGCATTCGTTCTTGGGCAAATTTTACAAATTGTTCGATGTTTTATTGATGTCTATCTTTGAGTCTATCTGTTTATTGCATCAACAACAATTAATGAATCTTTCAGAATTTTAAAATTGTTCAGAATATTTTCGATATTGAAAACAACACAATTTATCATACGTAATTTGCAAATTTGTGCGAACTAATGGAAGATTTTTCATTTAAATGTTAAATGATGGAAAATGTTTGAATATTTTCCGATGGTCATGATTTAATGATGGAAACAGTTCGGCAATTGTGACTGCATAATTGTTATGAAATTAACGTTGATTTGTTCTTTTTGAAATGGTTAAGCACTAATAATAATAATATAATATCTTTGAAATGGAAAAAAATAAATTTTTTGTAAATTTTTAGACATATTTTTCTATAAATCTAAAAGAGAAAAGAAAACTATTTTTTGATTATTGAAATTTAATTATAATTAAGATTGTTTAAAATTTTCAACTATATTCTCGAAAATTTGTATCCCAAAAAAATTATTTATTTACACGATCTCTTAAAAACTTTAATTCTTTTCAATATTGTTAACAGAAACTTTATTTTGATTGATCAAAAAGTCTTTTGAATGAGAGCACAAGCAGTTTTGGGATAAGTGCATTTTAATTTAACCACTTGTATTCCAATCAGGGTACACTGAATAAGGTATCCGCAACACGGAGAGCGCGACTGCCGCAAATGTCAAAGCGAACTGCTTCAGCTGTTGTTGTTGCTGTTCTTTTTTTCGACAGCCAGTTGATTTTGACACTTTCGGATATGCGAAAGAGAGCACATTCAGTCTTGCAGCAACCTTGTTATTCAACCATGATTCCAATTGTTAAACTAATGTTCTTTAAAAAATCTAGCTGAGACCCTCTTAAAGTTGAAATGACCTTGAGGGTAATTTGACCGAACTTCTTATGATCAATTGAGTTGTGTGCGTATTATTAAATGTTTATATACAACTTATCGAGAATTGGAAATACAAGTCTTATACCAACTCCAAACAGATAATGTTCATGTTCTCAAGAAATTTTTCATGACAATTTCATGACGGACATGGATAGCTCGACTCACGAGGTGACGCTGATCAAGAAAATATATTCTTTTCTATACCGGACTCGCTTATTTCTATGCGTTACAAACGTTTGCACAAAGTTAATATACCCTGACCTTTCAGGCTTAGAGTATAAAAATAAAGTTATGAAGTAATAATATATTTAAAGATATACAAAATAGGTATGGAGGACTTTTTAGCAAATTTATGACTGAATTTTTGGCTGAACTTTTTGGCTTACTTCAAAAATTCAATGAACTAAATAAGCTGTTTTCGAATGCAAACAAACTGACAAATATGTATATCATAAATCAAACAAAAATCTAAAAACTTAACGAAAAGAAAATAAACGATTAAAACTCAACGAAACTAACGAAATTGCGACGCGATGTTGCAGCAAAATAATTTAAATCATTATTAAAATTGATTAATTTCATTTTCATTTCAATCGTGCAAAATGCACGCCAGCAACAAATACCAAAAATAACAACAACTACAATAAACAAAATTAAAACAGTGTGTTGCATGCCACAGCAGCTAACAAATAGGTAGCGCAGGCTATCTAACAGCTTTACATGTGCTGCTTTTGTTTTGCTGTCTGGCTATATGTCTGTCTGTCGGTCTGTCTGGCCGTTTGTCTATGCAGCTACCGCAAATGTTTGGATTTCTAATAAGTTTAGCGCTGCTTGCATAAATTTAAATGCCTATTTTTAGAACGCGATATTTTTTGCACATAATTTTGATATCTGTCATAATTTGACATTTTGCATATGCCAATGATATTAACACACACATACACACACTGATACACAGATACTCAAGCACATTAAGATAAATTTACAAACGAAAATAAGTGATCATGCATTTGTGTGTTTTCATGCTTTTAGCAATATTGCCTTTAAAAAAATTGGCGAATAATTAAAATATTTCTAATATACCAAATTATTAGAGATAAGTTAATTAAGCATTTGATAATATTCATTAATTTTGGTCAGTTTTGAGAAGCTTGTCATAATGTGACACACTTAACTGCCAAATGAGTGTCCAGGGCTAAAAACAGTTTTACAATAAAACTATAAAAATAAATAAAAAAATTTAGAAGAATTACAAGAATTGCAAGCAGTTTTTATAATTTTCATTTTAAAATATCATCGAACGTTTTAAAAGCTCATGTTAAAATTTTTATTATGGAAAATCAAACGAATGTTTTAGAAGATCATTTTAAAATGTCCGTTTTTAAAATGAAAATAGAAGTTAAAGGAACACAATTTTCTCAGTGTATAAGCAGTTTACATCTTTGATGGCAAATTTGGTCTAGCTCTAGCTATATCATTCAGCTTCAATTGTACAAACTAAAATAACAAAATTCATATTCATGTACGTGAGAATTTAAATTAATTTGTTTTTATTATTGTTTTTAATAATATACGATATTATTTTAATATAAAAGTTATAATAATAAACAACTTAATTGCACAATATTTATCAAAGCACACACTAAGGGAAAAAGTTATGTAGTCAGTACAGAGACAGCTATGTAAAATCTATGCACTGCAACTTGTATGAGAACGCAACAAGAGCAGTATTTACTGAGTAAAGGGAGCGTGTACTGACTACATATCAATTTATTCACTTTTTAAAATGAATAAAAAATGTATTCAATGCATCATGTTATGTGTTGAATACATAGCAGACTTCAATAGATACAAGCAACGTGTACTCAATCAACGTGTTATGTAATTTTTTACAAAAACTTTACTCAATACATAAAATATAGACCCAGTACACGTCCCCCTTATACGATTGAAGTAACACATTTATTCAGTACATAACTTATGGACTCAGTACCAGAGATCTGCAATGAGTACCAAACAAATTAGTATACTTAAGTCATGAGCCATAATTATTGGTGCAAATGTGTACTTATTCCAACTCAACAAAATACTTTGACTCATTCCCACTAAAAACAAAACATACTCATAGTTCTCTAACATGCATGTGTGTCTGCAAATTATGACTTTATTGGATGTGGGTTAACAATCTGATGTGACTCACTTATTCATGAGAGAGGAATATAAAAACTATGAGTGAGTGAGTATTATTTTGTGTTATGCTCTGCTGCTGATTTTCGCCGTTTTGTTTACTTTTCGTGTAAGAAAATGAAAGAGTTGAGTATTATTTTTTGTTATGATTTCTGCAAAACAGTTATTGTTTTGTTTGGCACGTGTTGCTGGACATTTAACAATTAAACTTGGATGAAATGACAAGAAAGCTGAACTAAAAATGACTCTAAGTACTAAAGTCATTTCACTGAACTCGTGGTGTTTATTGGTGTTATTAGTCATCACGGTATGGCACAATAAATCAATTAACTCAAAGAGAGAACTGAGCACTGCATCGATTCATATCAACATGAAAATTATTCTTGTTCATTTATTCGCTATGTGTACGGCACACGAACGAGTATGAGTGGATATAAGTGGAAGTTCTTCGATGACTTCAATTCACTTATACTCTTTTTTGTGTTAGTCAACCAATGACTCAAAAACAAGAATAATTGCAGTTCTCTGCTCAGTACAGTATCTGCTGCACATCGGTACACGATTTTGCTGTTTTATGTCATTCGTTTCTTGATTTTCAAATAAGCAACACCTCTAAAGACTCTAGAAAATCAGAGCAGGAATGAGTTTATCCACTGTACTCTAGAACAAAAGCGATGATTGGATAAGAATTAAATGGCTGGGTTTCTATAAGTAATTGCCAATTATTTTGTGAAATCTAGTCATTTCTTTATAAAATTATTTATTGCATTTGTTGAGAGGGTGCTTTAGGCACAGGCATGAATTGTGTATATATTCAATACATGGAATTATGAACAAAAAATATATAATGAATACATTATGCATGTACTCATTGCATAAAATTATGTTTTTAACATATGTAATGAGTAAATGATGTATGTACTCATTATATAAATGTATGCACTAAAAATATGTAATGAGTAAATTATGTATGTACTCATTACATAAAATTATGCATTTAAAATATGTAATGAGTAAATAATGTATGTACTCATTGCATAAAATTATGTACTCCAAATATGTAATGAGTAAATTATGTATGTACTGAGTCAATACTTTATGTAACACGTACATAAATCTTTACTCATTACATAAAATTATTTGTAACAGTTTGCGATGAGTACAGTGAGCATGTACTCACCACATACATCCATGAATTCACGACACATATTTATGCGTTGAGTACATAAAATTCTTTATTGACTACATAACCGCTTGGAAGCATTATGTAGTCAATAAAGATTTCAACATGTACTCAATACATGAAAAGTGTAAAATTTTTGTGTGCAGAAAACTATGCGATGAGTACATAAATTTATGTATTGAGTCCATTGGTTTTTCCCTCTGTGCATGTTTATGAAACATGTAAATTTTCAAACAATTTGCACAAATGCACTCCTTGCCGATACCAAGGTCACTTAAAAACAATTCCATATGGAGGGAATACGGAGAAAGCATACCAATACAGAAAATAGCTTTACATGCTTGAGCCTATCTCCATTTGCGACTGTTTTTGTTAAAACTGATATGGGCTGATTTCTTGAATATCGGCTCTGCACGGATAAGCAACAAATTCTGTACGGATAGAACACCAGGTGTATTAGGGTCCGAATCGGTACTAGCGGCATCAATAAAATAGAAGAATTTGTCTGGCATAACAGACTCTTTCAGAATGTCTTCCTCATACAATGCAATTAGCCATTAATGTGGTCGATGTAATCAAGCACAGCATTTAAACTACACGCCTTTTTAAAAAACTATCCTCCTAATTATTAAGGAGATCATGAGACGTTTCTTTTCACATTACAGAATATTGGTTGTCAAAATGTAACATGCTGAGAAGGTTGTATGAACAAAAAGACGAAGTTAAGCTGTTTATAACTGAAAAGAATATGAAAGATGTGCAAAAACAGTTTTCTGATCTGAAATATGCGATGTGTTATGATATTATCGATATTAAACAAATTTGAAGGACTTAAAATTTCCAGTTCCAAGATTCTGAAAACAGTAATTTTGAATTTTTTGCAAACGTATTTATCTTAGTCCAAGAAAATATGACTGAATAATAAAAAATGCAAGGTTACATTTGAACCTATCTTGCTTGAGGAGTTTTCGTGAAAAAAAAAACAGTTTCATACATATTTTGTAACTCCCCGGGATTTCACAGCTACGAGAGGAGATAAAGCATTGAAATCATATGAGGAATTTTCAGAATTAGATTTCTTATTAATTATTTTATTTTTTTTTTTTTTTTTTTGTTAAGATAACATAAATTTAAGAAATATATAAAGTTTCAAATAAATTATATAGTATTCATAAATAAATAAAGTTTATTATTCTTAAAACCTTGTGGTTCGTGCTAAAAACAAAAATTTCATAGTGGTAGACAAAAACCACTATTATATCTTGGACAAACCTCTGGAAAGCTAAAAGCTGTCGTCAAATCAATACTTTTATACTCACCTTCCATTTGGGTCGAGATAACCATTGAAGACACCGATATGTTTTCTGCATCTGTTCGAAAGTTAACCAAGAGAAACTTGAGCTCAGCAATACAGAAGGTATTGCTTTATTCAGAAGAAGACTGCCCTGCGAAGAAATGCTTCCATTCATCCTGGAAAGGAATGCAGTCGACTTTACAGTCTGCATCGTCATCTAGGGACCATTTTTCCAAGCGGTCAACTCCAAAAAACCAACAAATGACCGAGCCATTTTTGATGCTTGCTTACTCCGGACCAGAGTTGCCATTGAGTTGTTAAGAGTATGGATGTTGTGGATTTTCATCACTAAATTGTGGAGAGTTGAGAGAGTACGAACCGCTGAAAGTCAATGAGGTGACAGCATAAATGCTAGCCAACCCTGCAAACAAATGCCTAACGGTTGGTACCGTGGTTGATGAGCACCCCCTGATTAAGTAGGTGCAGAGAATAGTGTACTTTTATATCAGTGAATTGTGCATGCCAGTGAGGATTCTGATATCTTTTGATAATTCCGCACCGCCGGGTTAAGCCAAAAAAAAATCACAAAAACACACAAACCGACAGACTACCCGACAGACTACCATATATAGACAGATAAACTTGCACAGCAAGAACGCAAAATTCAAAGTATCTAAATAGCTAAAAATATTCAATAATTTACACACACACAAAAAAAAAGTCGAAAAAAACAAGTCGAAATAAAAACAAATCAAATAGAAATCAGATCAAAGTGCGAACAATTCTCGAAGTAAAACTTGATGGAAGGAAAAAAGTGTGTGTATTTTTTCCCTGGATAGAAAATAAATAAAAACTGATATTCAAATAAAATTCAAATAAAAAAATGAGTACATAAAGTAAGAACAAAACAAAGCATAGCATGACAACAACAACGCTGAAGAAAAAACGAACACAAAATTTATATTCAACGTTTATAGATACAAAAAGTAGAATCAACAAATAAAGCTAGAATATAATGGGGGGAAAATATTTCACAATAAAATTCAAATACAAAGCATGAAATTTAACTTTAGACAATAAAGAAAAAAAGAACAGTAGACAATATGATTGGCGGAGTGAACTATTGTACAGCCAAACTAAAATCAACATTTATAAATATCAAAACATATAAAAGTCAAAGTCTAAATATAAAAAAATCAAAAAAATATATAAAAAGTATGTCACTGACTAAAAAATTTACAATTTTTCAAAATTTTTTTCGATTCTTAATATTAAATAGGTTTTATTTATATATTTCTTAACATATCAAGGTATTTTAACTAAAACTAAAGATTACTGAATTTATATTACATTCATAATTACCAAAGGGTTGCTTGGATGGTAAGAGAAGTTGAAGCTGAATTAAAACTTAATGATAACCCCTAAAATGAAACATTTCGGATAAATTAATATTACATTATAATATTAAGTACAAGCACAAGAAACTGAGGGAAAGTATAAGGACAGGAATAGGGACAACGGAAGGTTTTTTTAAAAATTAGTTTAGACATTGGAGATATATGTGCACCCGCTGAAGCTATTGAAAGCCATACAACACCTATTTATTAGATCATTGCTTGTGTAGACTGTTATGATGATATTCATTCAATGGTCGTGTAAACCTTGTTTGCCTTCATGGGTCATTATTTGTAATCTTGCTTCATATATAATCGCTATAGATTAATCTGTCAAGAATATCCAAAAGCAAAACATAAGTTAAGTAACGTCCTTTTTTAAGTCATATATTTTTTTACAATTTTGCACGTTGTTTTATCAAATCAAGTTTTTGCTGGCCCCTGGATCAATTTTAACGTAATGCAAATTGAATAGAAACTTGTTATCCAAGACGATTCCTCGATCAACGAGATAGTTAATTATTTCAAGAAAGAAAATATTGTTTTCTACTTAATTTCGGTTTTAATGCTTAATTCAAATAACAAGTCTTAACTTATTTTAAACGTAACAATTGTAAAGTCGGTCAGGGAAAGTTTTTGTGAACGATAGTTCAGATCCTTACAGAGTTTCGCAAAACTTGGCTAAAATAACATATGAGTTCGATATTTTGATCATGTCTATAAAACTAAACCACCTACTAAAGATTTCATTTCAATAATCAAATTATTACATTTCACAACATTAGTTTTGGATACATTTTTTTTTTATTGCTGTAATGTTGTTGTAGTTGATGTTTTTGTTGCAGATTATTATCCTCATCATTGCACGATATAAGCATTTCGAGCCAACTGTAAAAATTTGTCATCCATCATGGTACGGATGAGTGCGCTCCGTGCGTACCCAGTTCATTAGGAACTCACGGATGTTTTACGCTGCAGCTACAACAACAACTACACAAAGTTGTCGACGCAACGCATGTAAAACTAAAATGTTCGAGATATCAACTACTTTGCACTTTGCCAGATACTTAGCGCGCAACTATCTAAAAGTCATGCTTTTGTGCATCTCGCTCGCTGGCGGCCTGTCTGCGCAACCATCTCTCTTTCTCTCTCTATCCATCAGTCAGTCATATTAACTGTCTATCTACCCATCTGCTTCTCTTCTGCTACTTATAAACAGTGTTGCCATTCATTAGCCATTAATTTGAAAAAATATTATTAGCCATAAATTTTCTAAGCCACTTTTTGGCCATTTAAGAGTCCATGCCTCAAATATTGAGTTTTATAAAATTATCTTAATAGAACAACTATTCTCCTTTACTTGTTATCATATTTGAACGATTCCTTGATAAAATATTTTTAATAATGTAAAGTTCTGACGTTCTACGGAGAAACTGCGTATGCTGAGTCCTCTTTTACATGAGCCAAAATTGTGTAAATATTGATTTGAAGATTGATTTCTAAAGTAATTTTGCACAGTGTTATAATGAATGTCTCGTCGCATACATTATCATTTTCAATTGATTTTGTAAAGCTTGAGAGCAAGAACCATCTTCACCCGAACAAAATAAAGAGTAGAATAGTTTAAAAATGCGAAACTCGAGACACGTAATGATTCTACAAGGAAAAATTATTTTCAATATAGTATGTTTTATTTCGGAAACATATTTCGTTCGCTATAGAGCTGTCAGTATCAACGTTCAGTTTTTAAGAGGCTAAATTAAAAAAAAAATAGCCTTTTTTGGGAAATTTTTAGCTAACTTTAAGCATAATAAGTTGGCAACCCTGCAACTATTCACGTCGATAAGCATATATTTTCATATAATGCTTAAAAAGCTGTCGGTTTGTTGGACTCACTGCCGTGTCGTGTGTTTTGCGCTCTTTTGTGTGTCGGCCTGTGTGGATTTGCCATATTTTTAGCCAATTTTTAACGCTTGTTGACAAAACTGTCAACAAAAGAGCAACAGCAACAAAATTAAATGCGGCATGCAACGTGGAAAATTGTTGTTGCAGCCTCAGTTGTAGCTCTTGTTGCTGCTGCTGCTGCTGCTGATGTTGACGACTTGATGAGCTCTGACTTAAGGAAGATTGAGTGAGTACGAGTAAGACATGGGCAAGGGAAGTGTCAGTGTAGCTCGTTTTTGTCTAAAACAATTTTTCACTTTTGCTTTTTATTAATCAGTTAAAATGACTGAGTCAATCAGTCAACTTTAACTTTTTGGCATTTTATTAACACATTTAGAGCTTACCATTATTTTATTTAATCAGATTTGAACCGGCTCCTATGAATATAAATGTGGATATGGATATGATTTAGAAAACAAAAACATATTTTTTATGAATTTTCGAAAAAAATGTCCTTTGCTATATGTTTTAAGGACTGATATGAAGTTAAATATGTATTTTAAAATCCATGTAATAAATTCACACCAATCGATACATTTTTATTTATATTATTAATATTTGAATATTTTGCGAATATTCTTAATATTCATAAATTCTTTTACAGTTGACCCAAAGCATGGTATTATATATATTTTCTATGTTGGGATAATCCTTTCAGTCCCTTACGTGTCTATTAAAATTAATATTAAGATGTAAAGAAATTCAAAAGGAATGTAACAAAAACTTGAAAGTCAAAACCATAAAATAATTAAAAAGACAAAAACATTAAATCATAAATTTAATCATATAAAAAATATCAAAATTTTAAGAATCAAGAACAAGAACTAGAATTGCAAAGAAATATGAGCAAACATATCGTGAGATGAAAGGTAAATTCTCTCATTTCTTTGACCAAGGCGATTCGGGAAAAAGTCAGACTTTATAGCATGTCTACACAGAGGCTTAGTTTAAGTTTTTAGTACAAAGTTGAATTTTACCGTTGAACTCAAAATAATCTCTTGAGTTCGCAGTTCAATTATGCAGTATGAAACTCAACTAAACCCATCTTGCTTCCATTTGTAATTTATTTCTGAATAATAACGTTTTTATGCGTACTTTAATATTCTATTAAAACCGAATTGAAAAAATTTTAATGCCATCACATCCAACGTAAAATAAGCTGATCTTTCAGAATGTACCATATGATTTTTGAAACAAACCATTTCACTAGAAGTTCATGGATAGAAATTCGAGATGAAAAAAATTACAAATCAATTAATTTTGGGAGTGATTCTGAGCTAAGCCATAATTTTCTTGACATCAAGCTCTAATGTGATTGTTTATCAAAAAATTAACACTTCCATTCGTGCATAATGCATGTGAATTTTTGATCATTTATCAAAGTTTTTAAGTTTTTTTTTTATTATTAACGTCTGTGGATAACAATCTTTATAGACCAAGCACTAATAATGTAATAAAATTAATAAATCTATTATAATTTAATAAGTTTAAATAAATTAGATTCTATTTAACAGTATTTGCTGTTGTTTATAAAAAAAACATGTTTCCAATGCATGCCATTAATGGATTGCTAGTAAAACAAAAGAATATGCCCAATCTAAGAAATTTTGAAATTATTTATAAAAATATGACAGATGTCAACAATATTTTCAAATAAAAACAAAATATATGAATACTGTTTTCATTGTACAAATGAGATATATTTTTATCCAATGCGGACAGGAAAATATAATGTTTTAATTTATTTTCTGCACTTTTTTCACTACCAGGAACAAAAACCAACTGTTGATGTGCAAAAACAAAAACAACAAAATTAAATTAAAATTGACACAAATTGAAGTGTTTCTCAATAAAATGTTCAAGCCCAATATCTGTCATAATCTGCGAACGTGAATAGCATGTTTTGATATGGGTTTGCTCTATTAAAATGATTTCAGTTACGAACGCTTTAAGCTTGATTTTAAACCTATTTTCTCTCCGTGTAGCGACACATGGTTTTTTAGAAAAATCGAATTTTGTACTCTTTCTTTTCCCCTTTTGCATTTCGTATCGTAGTTTCTTGCATCCAAAATGGCGACGCAAGGTAACAAGTTTCATACAGTCCTTAGGATTCTATTCCTTCAGAACAAAGAAAGTTTCACAAATTTTCTTAATTCCAAAATAAGAAATTTACAGAACTAACAAAGCAACAAATCTTAAGAACATCAAAAAAGATGGATCCTTTTAAAAATTTGTTGAAAGTATTTCTAATTATTTTCAGTTCCAATAATTTAAAGTTCTCCGTTGAAAAGCATTGATTGGTTTTTAATATATAACAACGATATAACTTGATAAATAGTGATAAAAAGGATAAGAAAATGCATATTTGAAATCTATGCAGTTTTTCGTGGTGATTCTTTTCATACTACTTTTACAAACATGCCCTCAATAATGTGAAAAATAGTTTGTTATTATCTGATCATTCTAAAGATGATTTGTTTTTTGAGTTTCAAAGTTGTTTTTTTTTAAATTGTGGTCTTTGCAGTTCAGCAGCAGTTAAATTTACAGCGTAGGCCCATTTTCAATATTCGTACAACTTAAAGTCCAACTACAAGAAAACATTAATTTCATTATTGTTAATTAAATTCATTATCGAATTACAATTTATGTCAACTCTTTGCATAATTAGTTCACATAGATATACTTGTATTTTTTGCAAGTGTTCTTCAACTTCTAGCAACTACTTGAAATTCTCATGAGCATGCTCATCGTACTGCTCATAATTTTGTTGTGTGTTGATTTATGCGCTTATCAACGAGCACATCAACGCTATCGATCGTTACTGGTGATGATAGTAATGGTGCTGTTGCTGTTACTACCATCGCGACCATCATCAGCAACACTTGACTTAGCTTGACTTGAGACTTTGCCACAAGCTTAGTTTTGTTATTAAAAATCCTTTAAGTGACTTCACTCTACACTTGTTGCACCTCATCTCCAACGGTGCCAACCTCTGCTTCACACCTCGTTTAGCCATTCGCCACATTTAAGGGGGCGTTTTGCACGCTGTCGTATTAAGTTAATTAATATGCATGAGGGGCGTGTCACTAGCAGCAGCAGCGACTTGGTCATTGAATTGATTTAGTTTTTGTCTGTTTTTTAATTTTTATTGGTTCATTTTATATATCAAAGTTGTTGATTTTTTTTAAATTTATGATCGCACACTTTATATAAATTTTTTTGAATACTACTTGTCGCTCCCCACTTCATGCTAATTTATTAATTTGTTAATTCGTTGTTTGTCATATTTTGGTAGCTAAACCGTTTCGTTACGCCGCAAAGATCTTAAAATTTATGGGTTTAGTTTTCTGGTTTTTTGTGCTTTTTTTTTCAATTTGTTGGTCTGTCGGAATTAATTTTGAGGAACATTTAATATGCGCAAAGTGGATACAAATAATGTCTATGGCGTGCGCTGGTGTTTAGAAATTGTTTATGCACAAATATTTAGACGCTTGAAATTTATTTAGTTGAACTTGTTTGATATATTTTTGCATGCATACAAATCTAAATGGTGTCGAACTATTAGTATTTATTGTAGTAATTTGTGGAAGTTTTTATGGTTTTCAGTGCTTGAATGAACAATCAGGTTTTATAGTAAATATAATCTTCTTCATAATTTTCATAATTTATAATGCTCTAAACTGCTTTAGTTGGTGTAAAGCGTTTTTTAAGGTTGTGAAATACAGTTTGTGTTAATGGTTTGCCCTACCACAATTCTATTTTAAGCAATTTAAATTTTCTGTTGTTGTTTAGTTTTGGTGTACTAAATAAATGCTTTCATTACATGTAAGATCGATTGTCTGGTTACATAGGCTTACTTCATATTTTTTCAAATTCCGAAACAAAGTTTTTACTCATCTTCAGATTTCTCAGCCTATGCCTTAAATATATCACTACAATATTATAGAAAGGCCCTCACTACCGTTTTTGTTACTTTACAGAAGAAGAAAAAAGCTTAATAAAAATTTTTTATTATTATTACTTTGAGGTAGGTCTTTTTTTTATTTGCTTGTATTTTTGTTATTTTAAATCGTAGCACACCAATTTTTTTATTCAAATGTGTATTAATGGATAATTTATAGAAATATGAATTATAATAAAAATATTATTTGGGGTCTTTCTACATAAGGGTAGCGTTATTTAAAATACCCAATCAAATACGATCAATGTTACCATATGGGCAATTAATCCTGTTTTGGGCAGTATTTTCCAGATAGACAGGATTTCTATTTCTCCCAGGACTTGGGCAGCTTTCCTTTTTGACGTAGAATTACGTCTTACAGTGCTGTTTGTATGGAGTCGTTTTAACTGATTTTTTCAAGGCCATGAAACTTTTTTGACGAATACTTTAGGGTATACCTACAACCTTTAATACTCATCGTTCAAAGATAATATATGTATTGAAATATCAGATATATCCTGCGCTGAATGAATACCTAATTTTGGATTTTGTCACTATTATATTAAAGTCACAAAATAGTAATATATAAGAAGAAAAATGCAAATATTTATATAAGAAAATCAATCATCAGCTGCTTAGGCTGTGACCGCGGCTTTCTTTGTTTTTGTTTCGTTGGTTTTGCTAACGTTTGTTTTGTTTTGTGCGAACTTGGTTCTCCACTTCACGGCATTGGCAGCATTGGTTCTCTACTCCACGTTAAGAGGGTGATCCGATTAGATTTATCTCTTATGAAAAAAATAACTTGCATCATATTTCGTTTTGTGCTATTAGCCAATAGATGGCGCTATCTGTTCCGCTGACATGATGTTTGCATATATTATCCTAGACAGACATATGGTTTCCGTACTACAATCTGTACTACAATGAAAGCTCAAGAAAGCAGGACCTAGCATAGCGACAGACATGTGGTATTGTACTAAGTTGTTCACATGTAAGCTGATGCAAAGGTTTGTAAATAAAAACAAGAAAATGTATGCAATCAAAGTTATAATTGCTCCACGTAACTGGGAATAAAATGTGCCCACTCCTAATTGCATTGTTTCCAATATATTTTTTTTAAGTTTTTCCATCATTTTTTCTGTTTTTACTGATAAATTGGATATTCTGCTAACTGATCAAAGACATTTTTAGTGCTTTTTCATTCCTGATCTTCGTCATATCGAATTGCTTTTCTTTTTTATATGTAAAATTTTTTTAAAGTTCTCAGTGACTTTTTTGTGACAGCCACCCTGCACAGTTATACCATTTTATTTTTGAAATAGTTGGTCTCTTTCTAGCACGTAGGCATTAATGTGATCTGCTTGTTGATTCAGTTTCTTTTTTAATAAAAAACAAAAGATTTGTTAAAAGCCACTCCGCTATGTTGCTACATATAACACACAAAATAAAAGTACCATGCGTTTTGAAATAATTTCTGTAGAAGAGAAGACGCGCATTTTTTTGATTAAAATTTAAAAACTTAATATACTGTAGGTACTTTATTTATTTAACTATATTGAATTGTTTGTCCATTTCTGTTATTTTTTTACTTTCAATAAAGTATTAAATATATCAAAAAAGTTTCATTATTCATGGAGCAAAAAAATTGTTCAACTTGATGTCAAAGAGTACAATTTTTACTCTTTTGCACTCTCAAGAGCTCGAGAAATTGCTTCAGAATGGCTCAAATCGAAGCATGTAAAACAAGCTCACTCCAAAAATTTTAAACTTACCTGCACAAGGACTTCCAGGAATAGAATTTAACCTTTCGAAATTGCACCTAGTATGTTTTTTGCATTCTTACACAGTTTATATTTTGCCATTATTTCAACATGTATTTCCAAAAAACCGTGGTGACCGTGGCATGCAGGTTAAGTTTGTGGCTTAGCATGCTTGGAGCCCGGGTTCGATCCCCAGCCGCGGCGAAAAGTTTTTTTCAATAAAAAATTTCCTGACCACCTCTCTGCAGACAATGGCAAACCTCAGAGAGTAAATAATGCCATGTAAAGCTTCTTGAGAACATGAGCCGTTCGGAGTCGGCATAAAACATGTAGGTCCAGTTCTCGGTCAATTGTGTACAAACATTTAATAACACACACAACACAATTGATCATAAGAAGCTCGGTCAAAGTCCTTTCAAGGGCTGAAATGGCCAATTTGTTTTTTGTTTTTTTTTTTTGTTTTATGTTTTTTGCATTCTTACACAGTTTATATTTTGCCATTATTTCAACATGTATTTCCAAAAAAAATTTAAAAATTTAAAGTTTTTCAAAGAGATAATTTGTGCAACGTGAAAAGATGACTCTAGGCAGGAAAATGCAGTTTCTTGCCTCAATAAAGCTGGTTATACTACGGCCCAATATCTAATTGGTCAAAAGTGATATGTGATCAAACCTTTTGAGTCCGTAAACATACCGAGTTATATAATGAAATGCAACTTGCAGTTCACTGCAACAAAATGTAATAATATAAGTAGCGTGCCTGATATTTTGTACTACAACTACTAAATGTGCATAGTTTGGTCATACATTCAAACAATTTGCTAACTGAATTATATCTTAAATAATTATTTTGTTGTTATTTCTACTGTAATTGTTGACATATGCCAGCAACATGTATTCATGTTTAAACTATCAGTTTTGTTGGGACAACATTTCTGCATGCTAACAAATAATTGTCGACCGTCATTCCATTCTTGAAATTTCAATTTTTAATTGATCTGTTATTCTTCTAACACACAAAAACAAATTATTTAATCTAGAAAACAGTCCTTATCAACTGCTAAGAACTTCATTAGTAATTAATTGCATTTAAAATTATTTATAAAATAAAATGTTGCCAACTTGAATCACATTTATGCAACGCTTGCCTTGGGAGCACTTTAGCGCATCGCAAGCGGCTGCGTCTGTATTGCCACGCTTTTTAATTGTCGGCCGTTGTTAGACGCACAAATTATGATTTCTTCTTTCGGCTCATTGCACTGCATGTTCTGGTTTTTTAAAAGCAATTCAAAGTATTTACAGAGACGTCATTCGATGCCATCTTTTGTTCAGGGGTGGAACACAGAAACACAAATATTTATAATAAATTTCAAGATTAATAGCCTTATTATGGTTCACAACACAACAGTCATTTCTGTCTTCAATGTGAAAATTGCTATTACGATAGACAACAATACTACTGAATACATTCCACTGTTGTCCGTCAATGATGATGTGTCTTCAATACACTTATTATGATACACAACAGTTGTGTTGGATTGTCTTGGTATCTGTCAAAATTTTAAGATAGCTAATTTGGTGTTGTGTTGAAGTAGCAAGATGGATCCATTGAAGTCTTGACGAAATCTAGCGCTTCTCTTAATATACCTGAAACTGAACTTAGCCTATCCAACCCATAAATCATTGTCGTGCATTTTTGATAGCTAATAGCCATCGGCAAAGAAGCACAGCGCAGCGGTAAGCTTCAGTATTCGTGGGATTGTAGTTTATTTTGTTTTTTTTTTGAGCTTGTCTGGAACCGCATCCTACAGAAAATTGAAAATATCTGTACTTGAAAGAACAAATGGGACTAACAAGAGCCAATTCAGTAGTATATCCAAGTAACGTTCTTCAATGGATTCGAGTGGTCCCGAAGCCGTTTCTTATCTCTACCGGTCGTCACATCGTGTTCACCGTCACCTCATAATAAATATAAGAATAGTATCCATCGCGTTCTACTTTTTTCAAATTAAACCGAAAATTGTTTGTTTATTATAATTTTTTTTTGAGAGTGAACAGCCAAAGTAACAAATTCTACATTCGTTCCACAATCAAGAATAACAACAATGTATTGTTGTGAATCATAATAGCTCGAAACTGTTGTGTCTTCTTGACTGTTGTGTTTACTCTATAGAAGACACATCAGTTTATTGCTGTGAACCGTAATAGGCCTATAAGATTAAGATTAAGATTAAGATTAAGATTAAGATTAAGATTAAGATTAAGATTAAGATTAAGATTAAGATTAAGATTAAGATTAAGATTAAGATTAAGATTAAGATTAAGATTAAGATTAAGATTAAGATTAAGATTAAGATTAAGATTAAGATTAAGATTAAGATGAAGATGAAGATGAAGATGAAGATGAAGATGAAGATGAAGATGAAGATGAAGATGAAGATGAAGATGAAGATGAAGATGAAGATGAAGATGAAGATGAAGATGAAGATGAAGATGAAGATGAAGATGAAGATGAAGATGAAGATGAAGATGAAGATGAAGATGAAGATGAAGATGAAGATGAAGATGAAGATGAAGATGAAGATGAAGATGAAGATGAAGATGAAGATGAAGATGAAGATGAAGATGAAGATGAAGATGAAGATGAAGATGAAGATGAAGATGAAGATGAAGATGAAGATGAAGATGAAGATGAAGATGAAGATGAAGATGAAGATGAAGATGAAGATGAAGATGAAGATGAAGATGAAGATGAAGATGAAGATGAAGATGAAGATGAAGATGAAGATGAAGATGAAGATGAAGATGAAGATGAAGATGAAGATGAAGATGAAGATGAAGATGAAGATGAAGATGAAGATGAAGATGAAGATGAAGATGAAGATGAAGATGAAGATGAAGATGAAGATGAAGATGAAGATGAAGATGAAGATGAAGATGAAGATGAAGATGAAGATGAAGATGAAGATGAAGATGAAGATGAAGATGAAGATGAAGATGAAGATGAAGATGAAGATGAAGATGAAGATGAAGATGAAGATGAAGATGAAGATGAAGATGAAGATGAAGATGAAGATGAAGATGAAGATGAAGATGAAGATGAAGATGAAGATGAAGATGAAGATGAAGATGAAGATGAAGATGAAGATGAAGATGAAGATGAAGATGAAGATGAAGATGAAGATGAAGATGAAGATGAAGATGAAGATGAAGATGAAGATGAAGATGAAGATGAAGATGAAGATGAAGATGAAGATGAAGATGAAGATGAAGATGAAGATGAAGATGAAGATGAAGATGAAGATGAAGATGAAGATGAAGATGAAGATGAAGATGAAGATGAAGATGAAGATGAAGATGAAGATGAAGATGAAGATGAAGATGAAGATGAAGATGAAGATGAAGATGAAGATGAAGATGAAGATGAAGATGAAGATGAAGATGAAGATGAAGATGAAGATGAAGATGAAGATGAAGATGAAGATGAAGATGAAGATGAAGATGAAGATGAAGATGAAGATGAAGATGAAGATGAAGATGAAGATGAAGATGAAGATGAAGATTAAGATTAAGATTAACATTAAGATTAAGATTAAGATTAACATTAAGATTAAGGTTAAGATTAAAATTAACTGAAGACTTGGCATATTTCACCCTTATTTGAAAGAACACCCCTGCTGCAGTACTTTTTAAAATTTTATTTCTATATACCTATTTTTGGCATTTACCCCGAAGACCCGCTTCATTATCATGCGTCTCATTATCACTTATCTGACTCGTACATTTAGCTCTTCTTCCTCTCTGTCTCACGCTATTCACAGAAATAAAATATCGAAATAATTCACAAATTGAATTATTTTTAAATACGAACGCATACAAAAATAATTCAAAACTTTATACAAGCAACATGTTTGCACAATTAACTCAATTAAGCAAGAGTGAAAGAGAGGAAGGCATAAAGAAGCTGCATGTGCGAGTTCTCTTGATGTTGCCAAAGTTGCACAAATTTGTAGGCATTAAATCTTTTAATGATATTTTTGGGATACTTTTTAAATAACTGTGACTTGTTTGTATGCGACAATGCATGTGCAAGCATAAGCGTTGTATGTATGTGTTCTAGAGTGTATTTCTGAAATTTATAATAGACCCTAATTTGTTAATGCGACGAGGCAATCCAACAAAATTCCAAACCAAGCCGTTGCCACAAAAAATTCTGTTATTGTATGAGTTGCTGCTTTCCCTGTATGCATTTATTGTTTTGGATTGCTTCTTGTGTTCTGTTTTTTTTTTTATTTGTTTTTACTGCCTGCTGTTATAAAGCATTTTATCCAAAAGATACTCACTACATATGCATCTTCAATTAAAAGCCAGTTATGGAAGTTTAATGCTCAAAAAGATTTCATTTATACTTGATTTAAACAATTTATACATATATGTATTTATAAAGTAATGATTTGACTTAATTATGGAATTATTAGCTTACTGTAACAAATTTATCATAATCTAGCAAAGTTTTGTTATTAAAAGTTCATAACTTCATAGCCCCCACAATTCACTTCTTCTCATCAAATTTTATTATTTTCTTGTTTCTTGTTCTAAGAATTTCCAAATATCTGATTGATTGCCACCAATTAATAAAAGCCGCTCAAATGATCATAACTCAACGCAAGCTTTGTTTAACTGGCTATTAAAAACATGTTTAAACCTAGTTGGCCTTTCAATATGGGTTTCACAAAATCAATTCTTACTATCTTCCATCATCTACTATCCATGCTTTCTAGGTTAAAACAAAATTGTTCAGTGAAGAATTTCAAAATCACACACCAAACGAGGGCCAACAAAAAAAATTTAAACGTTTCAATCATAGATCAATGACCATCTTAAAGAAAATCAAATTTAAATACGTCAAGATCGATGACCTATAAGAAAAAAAATAAAAAACATAACAAAAACAGACTAACTGTAATCACAAAGAAGTCAACAATTTTATGAAACCAACAAAATTGTTCCAAAATGATCAGCAGTAAAAACAATGAAGGCAACAACAGCTCAAAAGTAACAAAGAGTAACAAAGCGTAGAAACATGCTTACAAATTAAAGAAGAGTTGGTAACCGATGTGCCAAAATTTCATTGTTTTGTAACTCGCTTTTTAAGTTCTTTTTATGGGGTATGCATGATTTCGTATTTGTTTGCGTTGCCTAATTGATTCCAAGTTGTCATGTTTCTGCTATAGAAAAATTGCGGTTTGGCCATTTTTTGCACTTAATGTGATATTATTCTATAAAGCTAAATAAAAGCACGTTAAGACTAGAATTTTACCCTCTTTTGCGTTTCTCGAACTTAAACTTAGTTTCTCGAAGAAGTTACTCGAATTAAAATTTCGTCCAATTTGCATTTTTGGACTGTCAATTAGTTTTTATGAGAAGCCGCAAGCGTAATTTTGAGCCAATTTTCACTCATTAATGGGAGAAACATCATACCTCATACCTCAATAATGACTTGAGACATAGCTGTTGAATTGTGATAACGTCAAGTTATAAATTAGATTATTTTTTTAATATTATACTATAATATAGTCCTTAGGTCTGAAATTTCTGATAAGTAATTGATAGTGATATCAAAACTCAAATTGTAATCACGACAACTTACGATCTGCAAATTATCAAAAGTTATTATATTAAAGTTGAATTAGCAAAAGCAACATTAGTTCGTTATCTATTATCATCCGTTGTTCTCTACAATATCCTTTTGTATTTTACTGTTTTTGTTCAAATAAATAAAAATAATAAAAAAAATTAATAAAAAAAATAATCCGATTTCTTTGAAAGCTTTTTCTTATCATTATAAGAATTTACGCCTAAAGCTTCTATGGTTCAATACGCCTTAAACGTTCTCAGTGCCAGTTAAAACTATTTTCTTTTGCTGGCATAGTTAAAGACGGTAACCACTCTGCGGAATTCTGAAGTCCGAGTGAGATTTATAAATTCGGAACTGTATTTCTAGCACGTTTTTACAACTTTCTTACTTTCAGTCACCTAGAAGTAGTCACAAGTCATATTTCCATTATTCATTTTAAAATTTGAAGAAATTGGTTGACGGTAGGACTAACACTATGCGCCAACGTTTGTATACACGGCATCCCATTATATTTTTATAGATTGAAAACCAAAAAAAAAAAACAAATTGGCAATTTCAATTGTGTTGTGTGTGTGTTATTAAATGTTTACTCTCTGAGGGCCATTGTCTGCAGAGAGATATTGACCGATCAGAAAATTTTTTGTTGAAAAAAACTTTGCCACGAGTGGGAATCGAACTCGCGCTCCGGGCATGCAAGCCACACTTTTAACAAGTATCCATGTTCACCATAGATTTTTTTTAGATTTGGGGTCCCTAACACGAAAATCCCAAAAAAAAATTGTATGGATGGGTTTTTTTTTTAAATTTTGTATATATAAATTTTTTAAATATGTTTTATTTATACTTATTGCCTGTTTATTTAAATATATCTTAGATACTACTTATTCGATTTTTGTTATCAAGTCTATCAACTTAAGCCCAACAAAATTTTCTACGTGTTCAGCAAAATTATACATTTGTATTTGTAGTTTTTACGCTGTCTTAAAAAATTCACAAAAAATCGAAAATTCTAAAAAGTGGGAAATGTTAACTTTTGATTTCAAAAATACTTGTTTTAGTATAGGTGCCCTGACTTGGCACCCAATAAACAAACCATTGTTTATTAGAAAATATTCATAGTAAGGTGCAAGACTTAAGGGGACGTGACACCTTCAAAACAAAATTAATTTGAATGTTTTAAAATGCCTATAAGTTGAATAAAAAATGAGATATCATTTTGAAAAATTAAATATATATTTTCTAGTAAAAAAATTACACAAAAAAAAAATTTGTTTGATTTTTTTATTTCCATATATGTCTACTGAAATTATTTAAAAAAAAACACATCAAAAAACCATGGCGGGCGTAAAAACAAATCACTAGAACATCGGAAAAAAAACAAAGAACGGGGTTTTTATCAGCATCAAAACCACCATGGCATGAACTAGAAGTAACAATTTTAGTTGAAAAATAACTAAATGGCTGCGTTTTTTCGAAAATTGTCAAGTTTTTGGACAAAATCGGTCAAAAACTCAAAAACTATAAAACCAATTTTTCTGTCCGTAGTTCATTCCATGCATCGACAAGTGTAAAACAACATATAAAAATTTCAGTACGATCGGTCAAGTAGTTTTTGTTTTATCACGCCCACCATAAGTTTTTAAAAAAATTCTAGTAGCAATGTTTGTGATTAAAATAATGAAAAAAAAAATTTTTTTTGCGAAATTTTTTACAAAAAAATATATATTTCATTTTTCAAAATGATCTCTTATTATACCCCCGCTCGTACTGCGTAAGGGGTATATTAGTTCTATCACGACGTGTGTAACGCCCATAAGGAGGCGTGGTAGGTATAGAAAAGTATATATATTCTTGCTCAGCATCACCACCTGAGTTGAATTAGCCATGTCCGTCTGTCTGTCCGTCTGTCTGTCTGTCTGTCTGTGGACACGATTACAGCCGTAATTTTGAAACTATCGTGCTGAAATTCGATATTTGAGCTTTTTTTCAAAAAACTAAGACCAAGTTTGAGAATGGGCTAAATCGGATAAAAACCACGCCTACCTCCCATACGACTCCAATGATGAAAACCATAAAGAAGCGAATATTTACGCTATAAAACTTAAATTCGGTATTTGTATAGTCTATGACAAAACTCAGGTGTGCTAGAAAAATGGGCGTCATCCACCCACTAACACGCCCACCTCCCATACAACCCCAATATTGAAACTTATATATAGAGGCTTTTGTCGAAGCTATAAAAATAAAATTAAAACTATATTATTTTAATATAAAAATTGAGACGTCTGAGAAAAATGGGCGTAATCCACTCACGAACGCGCCCACCTTCCATGCAACCCATAATATTGAAAACTCTATAAATAGGCTAATATTTAAGCTACAGACCTGAAATTGGGTACTTGTGTACATTATATCAAAATTGAGGCGTGTTAGAAAAATTGGCATCAACCACTCAAGAACACGCCCACATCCCATACAGCCCCTAATTAAAAACTTTATAAAAATTGACTTTGCAGGAAAACAATTTGATATGAATTGGACTTAGATTAGATTCAGATGAATTAAACGTCATCAAAATAGTAGGTACATTTTTTTAAATATATACCTTACTAGATTTTTATTCAACTTATACGCATTTTAAAACATTAAAATAAAAAAATGTTTCACGTCCACTAAAAATACATTCCTTTTTTTGTTTAGTCCGTCTTAAACGCAATCATTAAGAACTTTATTTTAAAAGATATAAGATATTGCGTGATGTTATCAATTTTCTAAAATAAAATTAATCGTATTCGAAATTTTTTAATCTTCAACATGTCTTAAATTATGTTCTTTATAAATATTATTGAATTCTTTCACTTAAATTGCAACAAATTTTAATATTATTTGTGTGAGTACCATTTTTAAATATGACAAACACAAAAAAAAAACTCCAACTGAACTTATGTCACTCTTTTGATTGTTTGTGCTTAAATTCCTGTAGACTTAATTAAAATATCATAAAAATAAACACCTGCTCTCAACTGATGCCTTCCAAACAGCAAACAGCTACAGTAAAAATTCTACACAATTCACCGAAAAAGCTAATGAATCAAAAGTCTTCGCATTATTTTTCATTTCTTGTGATTATTTATGAGTCTCTTTTACGATTTACTACTAAGTACATCATTCGTCCGTCAATACCATGTTCTATCAGTCTATGTGTCAGTTATAATGCAAATAAAATTCTAAAGCTAATTTCAAATATATAAAGAGCGTAAAGTTGTTATATTAACATCAATACGGAAGGGTTTTAGCCCATAAAAATTTATAAATATGGTCTGTCTGTAATTTGTCTGCTTATTATAATTTAATAAACAAAACAAAATATATATGTATAGTTAATATGTATCGCATCATATACATGCATATGTATTAACAGAAAATTTTTTAAAGAGAAAAATTTAGTTGTTAATTGAAGAACTCTACCTTTTTTTATATAAATTATTAAGAGACAGTCATATACTTATGTACGTTTATATATTTTTATATAAAAAATTTTTGCTTGATTTCTTTTGCAAAAATTTTGCAATCATACACACTTTAACGTTTGTTTTGTTTTTATTATAAATTTTAATAGGTTCAAAGACACGAAACTGGAATATTTTTATGTTAAGTCCACGCAAATTTCTTTTTTGAGTGAAGATAATAAAATTGTGATTCGCATTAATTTATTTGCAGAAATTCTTTTTTGGAAAATTTAATATTTATTTCTAAGAAATATCGTTTTGAGATTATGTTTTTGAAAGATCATTATTATACTTCATTATCATTTATTACCTCATTATTACTTTAACGTTTATAAACACGGTTATGATTAGAATTTTACTAGGTATAGAGACCACTGCACTCTTAAAGAAAACATTTTTATTTGAAAATAATTCCTAGATCGTTCAAGATTTTGTATCATTATGATGTTTTTACCAATAGTTAGTGTTCAAATATTTTATTTAATTTTTTTTATTCAATGAGAATTCGTCATGCAGTTGAAGAACGAACAGACAAGACATTGTTTATTGCCACATTTAATATTGATGTACTGGTTTCTTGGCTAGTCTTAATATTTTTGGAAATGTTATTATATTTTAAGCTCATTGGCTGTAGCAACCACCCCAAAATGATGTAACATAAACATATTAAAAACATCATATAAAACACATAAAAAAAATCCAACGAAAATATTGTTCTTGTGTCGAATATCTTCAGAACAGCTTTCAAATAAAACAATTATGTATAACAACGATAGGTCAAATGCAACATAACAAAAATAAAAACAACAAACGTAAAGGAACTACTCCGAGTAGTAATAATATTGCTGTAATAAATCTTTATACCTCTTTCATTCTGCTGTCTTGAAAGGTAGTATTAATTATCTACTACTTTGTAGTAGGCTCTGAAAGCAGCAAAAAGGTTGTTACTTTAATGAACATCAGATGCCGACGGTAGGCTGTTTTGTTAGAAGCTTGTTTAGCTGTCTAACCTCAACGGTCAAATTATAAAATTAATTAATATTCGTCAGTCCAAACAGGTAGAGCTGTATCCTCCTGTAATTGTAAAGTTATATAAAGATCGACTATCGATTGAAGTGGGTCACTTGAAATTATTTTCATTGAAAACGGAACCGTGGTTTTAGAACCCGTACAAAAATATCAAACAGAAAAATAATCCATTAATATAAAAGAATTCATTTAAATTGAGTTATCTAGTGGCAACTACACTGAGCTAAAAAACAACGTAAAATCAAAGAAAACCACTTCGATTCAAATATTTTTCGGAACAATTTGGCACCAAACACGAAATTATTCAATTCAAAGTGTTTCCACTTCGATAAAAAACATATCCATTTTGATGTTGTTTCCACTTTAAACTAAGGTATAACACACTTTGAAATGAAAAGTATTTCACTTTAATTTAACGTGGACTTAGATTTAATTCAAAGCGGAATCCTATTTAATTGAAATACTTCGTCTTTATTTTAAATACGCTTTAGCTTTGAAATAAATTATTTAATATTTTGATTCCACATTGTTACATTAATAAATCAAAGTGATTACCACTTTGAATCAAATCTTCAACATGTTTGATATTAACATACAAATAAGTAAAAGAATATTATTTTTTCAGAAATTTTCTTTTATTGAAATATATGAAAACATTTGACAAAATACTTAAATTAATTAATTATTTAGCGAACCTAGAATACATTAATTTTAATAAGTATTGTATAAGTATGTAAATTGTATGATGTCAAGTTCCAACAATATATGTATACCTTAAAATAAATATTATAAAAATTGAAATTATATCTTGCTTCCTCGATACACATTACTTCTCTTTGAATTCTGTCCTGAGTCCAATGTTATCGCTTTCTTCTTAATTGTCTTCTTACTTTGCACTCACTGATTTAATTTTCACAAACGAACATTTTATTTTCCAAGAGGATTTATTTTCCAGCTTTCGCAATTGCTTTCAGAAAACTAAAATTATTTTTATAATTTATTTTGATACACGAAAGTATAAAGCTTCAAACTGAAGTGTCGTCCACTTTAAGACAAATATATTTTTCTTCGTTTTCACTTTTTACAACTTCAAATCTAAACAACGTTATTTTCAACTTACTTTCCAAGAGGATACACTTCATTGAATATAAGGGTAAAGTGCCTCATCATTATTTTGAATTTTTTCTACTTCTAGTTGAATATCAAAATGTTTTCATATTTGATTTGAAGATTTTCAATGTGGATTTAAAGACGATTTTTTGAAAGTGGAACAACGTATAATTGAGACGATATTATTTAATTTTAAGTTGCTATTTTTCCCTGAGTGTAATATTTACTTTTGTGAACAAATTTTGTGGTGCTTTATGAGAGGATTACAAAATCTCAAATCTCTCTATTGTTTAAAAATAAAATTTTTCTTCGTCATATTAAAATTCCTGGTTTTTAAAACCACCAGTTTTTTCTATTCAAAACATAGGTTTTTTGTTCAGAAATAGCAATTTGTTTTGTAATTTTTTGTATATGTAGGTACTTATTTATATATTAAATAACCGCAAAATACCTTTGATGAATGCTTTCAAGATTTTTTTTAAGGAAATTCTGAGCCCCACGCATCGTGGCTTCTGCAGTTCTTAGCTACTATGCCACTTGTCTGACCGAGCTACGCTATATTATATACAACTGAGCTTAAAGAACGATTAATTTCTAAAACTATAAATAATACCTTCGAAGAAATTTTAATAAAAAAGTTAAATGCAATTAACTAGGTCGTCCAAATCTAAATATGACATTATTTTTGCTTCTCTGTCCCCAAGTGCTGATGTTTTCTGCGCTGTTGTTATTGTTGTCACTCTGATGTCATAATGAAACCACAACAATAACAATAATAACAACAACACATGTAGACACAGCAGCATATCAAAATATCATGCTGCTACGAGAAGCTGCCAAATAATATTACGTACAATAATATTTCATAAATACAGATAGTTTTACGAAAATTTGTCAAGAATTTGTAAATATATTTAAAGACAACATTATTAATTATATCGTCTTTAACATATACCATAACATCACGGCACACAGTGGCACTTTTGGACAATCTGGGAGGGAAAAACTGATAACTTATAAACTAGTTGAGATAATGTAATCAAAATCATTCTGCAGATAAAAATTATGGTGATTCATATATACAGTTAGTTGCAAAAAGCTACACTGAGAAAAAAACACATACCTTGCTCCGGTAAAAAATTTCTCTATTTTCGATAATAGTAATTTTCTCTTTTTCAATAAGAATAATAGAATAAATTTTCACATTTTCGAAGAAATATTTCTTTACTTCTAGGAAATGGAAATATTTCAATGTCTCTAATAATGAGAAGTATTTTTCTCGCACAAAAAATTTCTCAATTATAGAGCAAAATTTATTGAAAATGAAAAACTTTTCTTATATTTTGATAAAAAATTCACTATGAGAAGTATTACTATAACATAATTCCGTAAAATGTGAGTGCGGAACGCTTGATTTTTTTGAAAAATTTCAAAGCATATTTTTAGGCATTTTCTGTTTTGTGATTTATTGAAACTTCAAAAACTTAATATTTTTTTTTCATTTTGAAAGTTCAGTTTTACAAAAAATTTTTAAAAATATTTCGTCGTACCTACTATGGTTTCCGTTTTTACTTTGAGCTATTTTTTAAGTATTTGGAACTGAAAATTATTTTTTGAATAATTTAAAATCGAATTAGTGGATACAGGACCGTCATTTTTGACGGGAAAGAACTAGTTTTCTTCAATAAAAACAAATCTTTTCTCAAAAATATAAAGTATTTTTCTCTAAAAACGATATATTTTCATATATTTTTCTTTTTCATGGAAGCTTTTTATCATTATTAGAGAATTTTTTGTATCGCGATTAGATAAAAGCATTCTCTGGAGCAAAGTCTATACCATTTTTCTCTAAATCTGATGCCATTTTTATCATATTCTGAGAAACTTTTTTCTGAGTGTAGGCAAAACTAAAAAAATGTGTTGATTTATTATGCTTACTCATTTTTTAAACCACAACACAATATTTAAGGGAAGTAACTAAAATCAAAAAAAGGAAAAAAACATTGTTGCGAAATGAAATTAAAATATACATTAATAATGTATTATAAAATGAAGATTGCTCATATTGTGACTTTCCAAACAATGAAAAAACAGAATATAAAAACAACAGCATAAACAGTAAACATTAAACAAAAATCTTTTATTCGTTCATTTATATTTTAATCTAAATCCTCATGTGGTTCATCTAAGAATGAAATGAGTTCTTCAGTATATACATTTGTATTTTTAAAGATCCTTTTATAACATGCTGACAGAGAAGTTATTAACGGATCGGATGTAAAAAGCATTGCGTGCATAAGGTCCTCCATTGTTTTTTCTCGACTTGATTTTCTAGTGTTGTACTCTCGCAGTCTACGAACATCTTTGTTGCGAGCTTCATATAAATATTTATCACATTGTCGATCAAAAATCAGTTGTAAATTGCTCATATTTTTGGGAGAAACCTTACAGATTGCGCAAATTTGCACTGAAGTATCACTAATGGCACTAAAACTTTTTCCATCTATCATAGTCAGTTTCATAGAATGATCTATATAAACGTGTTCGTTGCCTATTTTAATCATTTATGGCGACAAATTCGAGATTTGCTCTTCAATATTCATGATTTCAGTTCTTATAACACCTTAAGTTTCCTTTTCAAAACAAAGCTTTATAGGGCGACAATACCTAGTATATGATGGCGATTTGTTTTCCGATATTATAACGTTGTGAGCTATTGCTTTAAGCTGCAATGGAACCATGTAGATTAGGGCGTATCGAATTACATTTTTTTCGAATTTCACATTCAAAGAGGTCTCAAAAGTTTCATGTGGTTGTGAAGATCTTCCTTGATCTTGACAAGCCTATGAAACTTTTGAGACCTCTAAGAATACGATCTAAATTTTTCGATACGGCCTAATGTAGATCACATGAATCCTACTATCATCCTTTTCGTGGTCATCACATTCGAATTTTTGGTTATAGCGAGCTTGACTTGAACTACCATCGCACCCCCATTTGGTTGTCAAGAGCATTCCTTGTCTTAATTGATCTATGTTTTTTTTTTTTAAATTCTCGTCTTCAACCTGGGCTATGCGTGATATTGTGTGATCGAGAAGGTCTTGCACTTTTACCACTGCTGAAATTTCCGAAACTTATTCTCAGGATAGCACTTTTTTTTTTTTTTTGCTGATATAAGTACATTATAGGGTGGATAAATGTTAGCTTTTCTTAGCTTAGCTCCATGTTGTATTATATTATACGAGTTTTTGGATAAACGTGCATCAACTTACATAACCAAAGCTTCATCAGCAGTGTAAATCTCATTATTAACCTTCGATAAATGGACATTTGTTTTTATTTCAGTTGCATTCTCCAACGAACTATCGGTAGCACATTTTACAACATCTGCTGCACAACATTTAAACTTACACGAGCGGCATATGAAAGCTCTGCATACGTATAAGTATCTACCAAATGTGCTACTCGTTTTCATTTCATTGAGTCACTTAGATCCTCAAAATTAAGCCTAAGCCTTCCTGATGAAGTTGATGGTAGCTCCTCCATACAAAAATCTAATTTGTAACTAAGCCAACCTGCGTAGTGCTTTAGAAAGTTGGCCTGAGTCCATTTTGATTTTAGCCATCTGGAGCGCAGATTTGTAAGGAACTCTTTTTAGTAACCTCAAACAGTTTCCAAATGCATCGTCATTCGAATCATCTATGCCCAGCTTATGACGTACTTAAATATTATAAAGCTCACTGCGTATTACTTGAAACATTTTAGCTCGGGCGTACTAGGGCAGATCAATTCTATTGGAACATGTCAAGAAATAATCAAATATTGTTAAAAAAACGAAATCAGCGCAATGTCGGGTGATGCGTAAGATATGCAGTCCACTAAAGTCATAGTTTTTGTTATTTAACTACATTACAAGTCGTACATAAAGTATGCCCTGAAATTTTTTCTCAGGACGCACAATCACTCTTCAACTATATTAAAAAAAAAAGGCTTACCTTAGCCTTTCACGAATGTTAAAAAATATAGCCCTTTAATATTTTTAACGTAATATTTTCGCACAAACCGCAACCACTGATCACTCGCTTGAACGAACAATTTTTTAAATACAATTATTCCTACTTTTAAACCATTGACACCGCGAAAAAATGAAAAGGTAGGCAACAATCGAGATTTTCGTTACACACATTGGTTATAGGACTATGAAAAAAAACGTTGAAATTCGTATAATTCTAACATGAAATATTTTGATTATTCGCTCCTAGATTGCTCAAAAGTGCCACTGTGCGGCACCCCCAACTATTACACTGAAAGTCATCCTAGCAAATTCCACGCGGACTGATATAACTTAATTTGAGATAATTTGCTTTCAGTTTGGGGCAATATTTAAAATATGACAACTTGAATATTTTGTTGGCACCTTATTTTAAGCCTATTGATGATGTTAACGTTTTGGCATTAAGCATGTCAGAAAATCAGTATTTTTATTGTTGGCATCAAAAACCGTGTTCCTCATGTGGTGAGAAATTGTTGAATTGTTGATTTGTGCCATAAAAATTTTTATAAAATTATATTTTCACAGATTCAACACGCGTTGGCTCTATCCAAATTTAATGAATTTATTTGTGATGAAAAGTACTTTTGTTAATAATATATGCATATATATTAGAGCGGATCAATATTTTTATCACCCAAAGACATTTAACTTCTGATTATACGTTCAATTCAAAGCAAAAAAGGGTCTATTATACCCAGTAGCGTAGCAAGGGGGGGGGGCGGGGGGGGCGGTCCGCCCCGGGTACACGCCAAAATGGGGTGTAAAATTTGGCAAAAGAACTTTTTACCGCATAATTTCTGATTTTTTTACTAAAAAGAACACACCTCAATGACTTCGGTTTTATATTTGAATATCAAGAAGGTGCAAAAGTGAATGAAAATATTTTTTACCATCACCACGACTTCGTTTTTATTGAAACAAACTTAAACTTTATATTAAATTTTGTTCAATATTAACGCTCACACTAAAACCCAAGTCAATTCCATATGTAATTTTTCATTGGTTAGGGGTGCAATTTCCAAACAAATTATATTACAATTTTCATGATATTAAGATGGAGTACAAAATTAAAAATGTAAAAACCCTTTTTTTGAAGTGAAACTTCTTTGGCGGCGAGTGAAATTTCAAGGTCATTTTTCGTGACGCTAGGCTAACGTTTTCAATTAATATGAAAATTTAAAAAAAATTATTGCCGCTGCCAAGAATTGAACCGCGAACATCGTTGCTTATAAGACGGAATCTATTCCCTTACGCCACGTAGGCACATAAATCAAGTTTAACAAAAAGTTATTAAAAGTGAACACGTAACATAATGAAAATAACATTAACTTTAGAGTAACATTAACATTACATTATTAACATTACCGTAACATTAATTTTCATCCTACAAGTATGCACGGAAAAAAAAATAGAAAAATAGCTAAAACAGGAGCAGAACGCGTTCGTGAATATAGAGAGCGGATTAAAGCTCTTAAGAATACAGCCGCAGCTGGGTCTGCAACTAATGATGAAGGTAAGGTGATTGCAACAAGGGCTGAGTTTCAAAATGCATTTTTACGAAACATCAGTGTATATTGATGAATCTACAAAGAACCAATCCCCAAAAAACACACTGATGCATCTCAACAAAATTTTAAGGCCAACTAAGTTGATGCACTCAACAATCAACGTTCGCTGCTTTATGAGGCCCTCTATCAACATAGCAATTATTATGATCAGGAAGCAGGAGGTAATAATGAACAAGATTTGCCTCTGCTTTCGGAAGCTCCTTCAAAGAGTACTATGCAAATGCAATCTAGCATTCAAAAAGTAACAATGTTGAGAAGACATTCGAAAGCAACTAAAACACCAACTGAACTAAAACAAGTACCGAAAATAACTGTTATTTTACAATTTTCAAATGAAAAAAATGGTCGAAAGACTTTTTCAAATATACCATTATGTTACAAATGTCCTCAGCCTCACGAATAGTAAGTCGCTTTTATATTTGAAACTGATTCTTTAAAAGTTAATTTCTTGCCTAGTATATTTCGAAGAAAAATAAAGGTTACTTTTGACTTTTATTTTATCGGTCAAAAATAGCAGTTATTTTGTGACTTTAATTTTTTCGGTCAAAAATATCAAGCAATTTGTGTTTTCTTAAAGGCCGCTTGACAGATTGAACTGTTGACACCATGTGAAAATGTCTCACCAATGAGATGAAAATAATAATATCAAAATTTTTTTTTACGGTAAAATGACTTGAACAAATATAAATTACCTGATATTTTTGACCGAAAAATAAACGGCAGAAAATAACTGTTATTTTTGCCCAAAAAAACTATAAGGCACAAAAAACTGTTATTTTTGTCGGAAAAAATAAAAATTAAGAGATAAAAGTTAATATGTGACACTTTCGACAAAAATCATATTCGGTACGGTCCCTGGATGCAAATATTGAATCAACAAATTATTATTCCATTTCGTATTGATTGAATTTCTTTTCAGATACTTTCTCTCTCTATTTCACACTAAAATCTCTCTTATTCACTTCTGCCACGTGTACGTTGCTACACACGAGTTTTTTTTATATTTCATTATGTTTTATAAAAAAGCACATTTTTACATCTTATATTCAGGTTAAGAAGCGTTCAAACTTGCTAGCAGAGTAGACATTTCTAAAACCATTAAGTTTCGAAAACCTGCATGATTTTCAGAGTATGATGAATGGAGGCGTCAGTTGTTTTGTAAGCAATACATTTCTCCAAAACTTTTTAGAAAAACATGTTCATGTCATAATTGTCAAAAATAAAAATATACTTTTTGATTTTGTGATTACTAAGTTCTGAGACTATATATCATGAAACAAACCTCACTTACAGCTTTTAACCTGCTAGAACATAATTTTGAATAGTAATATGTTTTGGGTATACTGTTACATAAAACTACTAGTTTAAAAATCATTAATAAACTTTTTACTTGCTTAAAAAAATTTCTAAAAAATTGATTTAAATTCATTAAATTTTTTATTTAAATTAAATAAATGGCGTTTAATGACAATTTTATGGCCTTCTGACGTTTTTTTTTATTTTGTTTTGAAGATGTCCATTAAAAACTCTAAGATGGATTTCCGACTCCTTTATTTTGCTAAAATAATTATTGTTCTGTTCAAAAATCAACCAACAAAAACTAACAAAAATACAGTTTTTAATAGAAGATATGATGCATAGTTCCTTAAAAATTATTCTAATAATTAAAATTAAATTTTGTTCTCAATCAACGAATGTGAAGAAACACCAGATTTCTTGGAATTGTCAGCTCTTTTTGAGCCATTCATGAGTCTTGACCTTGTTCAACCTGGGCAAGTTTGCTTTGGGAATTATGTAGAGAATGAGAATGAAAAAAAATTTCTGATATCAATTTGGTATCACTGTAATATTGTGATACTGAGATATTTATGGTGGTACTTATGGTGATATTTATAAAGCAGTCAAATGTTACAGACCTCAATCTTGTCTATAAAAGTCCAAGCGGAGATTAATATAGATACACTGAGAAAAAACATACTTTAAAATTAAACAAAAAATATTAAAATAGAAATTTAACGCCTTTGTTTTTCTACAAAACAATATTTTAAACAAGTGTATTTAATTTTCACCTACCTATAAACTCCTTTCTTTTTTTATTTTTCTCTTATTATTTTTTTGAAAAAACAAACAAACATTTGAATTCAATGATAATTTTTGAATTTTTTGAATTGGTTTGACAAATACCGAACATATGATAAAATAACAACTAATTAATTAAATATTAAAATATTTCAAATGCAAACTTCATCGAATGAAGTTTACATTTGGTATTCGGAAGGTCCCGGGGGTAGCTGGTTGTGAATCTGGTGCTAAGACTCGGAAAAGTTAATAAAATGGAATCGAAAAGAATATGCTTTAAAACATGAGTTTTTAATTTTAAAATGTTTGTTTTAAATTTGGTTTTCATAGAAAAAACATTGTTTTAAAAACAAAAACTTTTGTTTTGAATTTAACTTTAAAAACAGCTCTGTTTAATTTTTTTGAATTTATTTCAAGCTCTATTTCAAAAACAAATTCGTTAGATATGAACACAATTTCATTTAATTTTAACACATTTTTTCCTCAGTGTACTATAAAGAAATTGATAAAAATTATGAAAAATGTTTTAAATGAATTTTAATATTTCATTTAAATTTTATATAGAAAATGGGGGTTGATTTCGAAAAAAAAATAATTATATTAATAGTTATTCAGGGTCACTAGGGAAAATTTGTCAACGTTTTGCTTCCAGGTCCTTTTTTTTCTTCAATTATGCAAAATTTTTCGTAATTTTTTCAAAGTTTTCTATATTCAACTACTAGAGTTCTTATATTAAAACTGATATTGTGTGGTTTACTCTTAGTACATTTGTCTCTCACAACTTATAGGCCCGGAGACAAAAATATTGGAACAATTCAGAAAAAATTCTTTAAGTTTCTGAAAATTTTAGATTCTTACTTCTTTTATCAAATATTCATGGATAGCATAGTTTTGTTTTTTTTTAATCTCTTCTAAAATATGTCATTTTTGTAGAGGTTGATTCGAAAATATGTAGTAAGATTCATCGACTTATTGTATAAAAAAAAATCTTCTTAAGGGGTGCACAATTTAGTTTCCGCCCCGGGTGCGACCAACCCTAGCTACGCCACTGATTATACCATACGCGTACGACAAGCTGCAAGGTGCTCCATTTTTGATTTAACATTGTATTTGTCCAGTGAAATTAAAATTTAAATTTTGTTCACATATGTTCGCCTATGTCGTAGTGGACTTATCCAAAAAAATTAATCCGCTGGTGAGGAATTGATTTGAACTGTGAATCACCAATTTTAGTGCTTTGTTTCAAAACTTTTTACATTTCGAAAGTCTCAATCCCAGCATCTCCTGTTGGGCCAAAAATAATTTATATATTTTATTAGTTTACCCGTCATAACTGGTTTATATCTATTTCAACCCCAGTAAAAACATGTGTTTAAAAATTTTGTAGCATTTGGAATAGGGTTTTCAGAGATGAGCTATATCCAAATTAAGCACAACCATTTCTCAATATTGAAATTTAAAAAAAAAAACTTTAAAAAGTTTGTTCTGGAAAGTTATAAATTGTGACGAATAGATATTAAAATAAAGTACAGTATTTTACATAATATATATAACAATTGCAATTACATTTGAAGGTTATATCATAGCAATAAAAATGTATGCATAAACTTATGGAAAGTTCCAATTAGTCGTTGTAGTCATGTTATCTCAACGTTTAGCAAATGTTGATAAACATAAGCAAGAATAATAAATAAGGTGCTTTTACAGAAATCTTTATATTTGTAAGATATAAAAGCTTCAAGCTAATAGCTATGGCAGTTGGGTAACAGTAAACCATACTGTAAATTTTACAAACCAAAAAATCCAAATTTCACCTGAGCCATTCCAAACCTAAAGCATAGTACTCTGTTCGGCTACACGTGAAATTCCACTCAAATCTCCATACAAAAAATGACAGCTGTGAAACAACCGTGAAAATTTCACAACATTTTCGTCAAAGCTGTACTATGCTTCGTTGCGGGAAATCTTGTACTATATTCCGCAAAATGCGTCTAGCAACATTTTTTTCACGGCAATTTAATTGAACCGACCATTTATTTTGCGACCATTTTTTAAAAATGACATTGTCATTTTATTTAAGAAAAAAGTGCAAGCAAAAGAACAATGTTTCTAATTGAAATGACATTTTTGTACTATTTCTAAAGTTTTGCAATTAATAATTGCAGTTGTTGGAAGTTGTAAATACAGATGCACCTTTCCGGGGTGTTGGCGGTCGCAAAACTTCGCAGCTTGCAGACTGCCATAAGCTAATGACTTGTTCTGCTCCACAACAAAGGACATGCATACTTGTATAAATATTTATTTTGTACTTACATAATCACAAATATGGAAATTAAAGAACTTAAACGCTTTTCTGCTTTTCCTCTTATAAATTGTGGCTGCTTATTTACGGCTTGTCGAAATTTGTAAGCTGATCATCAGCTGTTCGTTCGAAATTTCACGCAATCGAGCTTTTTTTTTAAAAAAAGTTACTTTTTTAGTTACTTCAGGAATTTTGTTCGTTTTGATTTGGTTCAGATCGCCACGCAACACTTTGAGTGGCACGCTCTGTGTGTATTGGTGCGGGAATGAAAATTCGAGCAGTTAATGAACTAGCACGCGAAGGCGAGGTCCCCGCTAAGTGCGCAACACGAATGCAATAGGATTATCTCAGGTCACAGGTCATTAGAACATTTATGAAATCAATAAAGTATTCGGACAAAAACGTTTGATTCTAATTTGGATGCAATGAGATTATCTCAGGCCAATGGTGAGTCATAGAAATTTCTATTGATGAGTTTGAGCAAATAGTCAATATTAATAGTCAATGAAATCAAATTACCTTATAATGTATTAGTTATATATTTATTTATATATATTTTTTAATATGTATAAAAGTGTATAATCGTGACAGAAATATAAGTGATGCCATCCCATTTGCCTATAATTTATTATGTAAAGTAGCAAGTCCCAATTGAGTGTCGCAGCTGGCACGTTTCCTTTTTTTTATTATTTTAAAATAATTTATAATTTACTTTCTTTCATATAATTTTTAATTAATTTAATATATATTCTTATTATTATATTCTTTCTTATATATATAACAACTTTTCATCATTTCGAAATTTACTCACCTATAAAATATTGCAAATGTTGTTTTTAATATTTTCCTTTTAAAAACTCAATTTTGCTGTAATTTCGCCTTTACCTTCTGAAGCTACCCGAGTGCTCTTAGTTGAGAAATTATTTAAATTTTTAATAGTTTTTGCATTTCTATGAAGTAGCCCGAAAGAAAAAAACCAAAACAAATAATAACAGTTCTTTATAGTGACAACAACATGAACAACCCGTTCGTATATGAGCTTTGAGTGCGACAACAATTGCAGCAACAACAACTACAACAATAATATGCAAAAAGCACACTGATAAATTAAAACACATAAATGTTATTTAAGCCATAGAAGTGGAATCGACATCAGCAAATAAAAAACCGCCATATAACAAAACAAAATGAAAAAGGAAATAAACGATTAAATTAAATTAATACAAGTGACCTTAGTACAATTTTTTTGCAGCAGTATTTTAAAGGAACCGTAATTAAACAAAACATAAAATTTATCATTAATTAATATACAAAACATGCTAAAGTGAAACTGTATACATGTTCATTAGACCGTCTCACCTTATAGGCAAAAAAAAAAAAAATTTCGCCGCACACCAGCTAATCTGAAGCATTATTGAGAGAAAGTTTCGCCCAAGAAAAAATTTTTTTGACCGAACGTAGGGGTCGGCCATCGACATATTTCTTTATAAATTCGGTATTTACCGTCTGATCTTAATGATCTAAATGATTTTTTTTTTTGTTTTAGTCTCAGAAAGACCTTTTTTTGTGTCTTAAACTCATTGACATCAATTGATACCTTATAGCACTGACCCACCGGACCTCTTCCATCTTAACGTACCATTTTGATTTCAGAAATGAAAAGCCCTTTTGAACTTTTAGTAAATAAATTGTTCGCTTGTATGGTATTCATCATTAAAAAATAAAGGGTGCAAGAGTCTCTTGGAGTGCTTCCGAAACTTTACTCTTAATATTGGAAGGCCCAACTTTAACAAATATTTCCGATGCATTATTTCCAACAGTTAATTTTGGCTTTATCACATTTTATCAGTGCTCGTATGTAAACAACAAAATTATTTCTTTCAACACTGCACATACATAAATCGTGGAAATTGTTTTTGTAACATTTTCATTTAAGGTTGGCGTAATTTATTTATATAGTTTGTTTTTTTTTTCTATATAGAACATTAGATAACAAAAATTAATAAAACGCAGATCCTTTTTTTACGCTCACTGAATGAAGTAAAAAGAATTAAATAAACCTGGAAAAATATTACAAAATATACTACGAGGCGAGAAAATTCAAAAATATTTACATATATCAATAACATATAAATGGAGTTTAAATAATGAAGCGACCATTTGAAATGTGGTGGCCAATAATTCAAAGGACACTATAAAACTGAATTAACTGATACATAACACATTTAGCCTAACCTCCTAGTTTCTAGGTAATTTAGGGCCGTTTTATTCACTTTTATAACTTAAGATTTAAGAATAACTTTGGGATTTTTCAGCGTTTCTAACTTTTTTCATTTTATTCACTTCAAGTTGTCAAACATTACTTTAGAAATTCAAGTTTATACATAACTTTTGTTCGATAACTGGAGTCAACTTGTGATTTTTTTAACTTCCAAAAATATGAGCAGTTATGAGTTGTAACTTGGGATATTTGGTATAACTTGTGTTTTTTGTTTCAATCACGTTTCAATCACAAGTTTTGGTGTGAATGTCAGTACGATTTTAAAAAAATTGTGTATTTATGTGCTGACAAATGAATTTATTATAAATTAATTTTCATAGCACGTATAGCACGCATCATTGTATTGATCAAAAGACAACAGCTTAGATTTTTCTGCTTGTTTGTGGAGGTCCTCTTGTGTTCGACAAGTTTCCGCTGTAGCTGCAATTCCTGCTTTGCCGTAAAGTGAGATAAAGGTGATAGATAGGAGGTGCTGCATTCAGTTCAATCAATGGTCTTCACACATAGTTCAGACTATGTCATCCTTGAAGCTTATTATTTAAGACCAACCTGATACTTCCAGACGCAGGACTCCATCATCAAAAATGTTCTAAAGAACTCAAATTTAGGAGATTTCATCCAAACCTACCTCTGTGTCAAAAAATAACATACTATCTCGAGATAACCTCATATAATTCAATGCAGACAGAAGAAGACTTTGGAAGCACAAGAGCTTTTAATATTCAGGCCAAGGTTAATCGAAATTAGGCAGTAATGCAATGCCTATAGGATTGATGTTAATGTTAAGGAGTTGCTTATTATAACAGAATTATTGCCGAAAAATAACTATTTAGTCTCAGTCTGTGTTGTAACTGTATAAGGTAGTTCTTTATTATGTACACGTTGCAGAAAGAAGGTTTTGTATCAGGTATGATGAATGAAGCTTTCATTAAAGCAACGCTAATCATATAATTTAATGAGAAACAACCCACAAATAAAGTGGTGCGATGTCAGCTTATCAAGCAGGCATCTAATCTGTCCAAAATCGAAACAAAAATAGCTGAACTGACTATTTGACTTCAAGACCTTCGTTGCAAATAATGTCTTTATGAAAGCAACTTCATTCTGGATTAAAGACGTTTCACAAATTTTATGGCTTTTTCATGCTTGTATCTAAATCCTGAAGAAATTAAATTTTGCGAAATATTTTGTTGAATGAATTTCGGAACTTAACATTTAAGGATATGATTTATAAGCCTTCTATAATATAATAATTTATAAATAATAAATACTTTAAGATAAAACCAGTCTTTTCCTTTGGTATGCATTTCATCTGGTAAAATAAATTGGTATAAAAACGCAGGTCAATATGTAAAAATTTTCAAATGCATATGATACAACCCATGTGAGCTTGTCTCATAGGGTCTGTAGTCAATTTTTTAATAGACTGTATTTAAAAAATGCATCTCTGTTCGAAGTCAACTCAAGCATAAGTGCATTTAAATCACGTCCACTGTCTATTCTTTTTTGAAGAACGGCATTTTCATTGATCAGATAGCTAATATAATAAAATAATCGGTAATTACGGCATACATATATCTTCTTCAGTAGAAAACTTTGCTGAGATTTTAATAATTTTGTTACATTCAACAAATTTCGATTTCTCAATTTATATATATCAAATTTATGTCAAATATCAATAAATTCCCTGGGATATTTTCATAACTTGAACATACATAACTTTACTCAACTTCAACGTCGAAAACTTCAGCTTGAATTTGTCGAGACTAAATAAAATAAAATTTTAACTTGAGAAATTAAAAGTAAAAACTTCGCAAGTTATACAAAAAGTCAAGTTATCAAAAGTTATTGAAACTTCTCAAGCTAGCTCAAGTTAGAAAAAGTGAATAAAACGGCCCTTAAAAATTTTTCTGAACTTTATTTTTCAAAGTCTAGTTTTTGTTATCGAATTCATCCAATATTATCTATCTTTTTTCTTTCTTTTTTTTTTTTGTTTTAAGTTGTGTGATGAAAAAACGTGGGTTGCCAAATTATTAGACCTAGTATTCATATGTGTATTTGATCATTATTTTTGTTTTTGATAAGTGGCAAAACTAGAAAATTCACCAGCTCTTCAGCTGAGAGCTCACCAAAAAGGTTATCACCAAGCAAGTGATCACCACCAACCGCCGGTTGATTTCAATTCTTATTTATAAATAGCACATATTTACGCTTACAAATTAAAAATACCTTTGAGTTCGAACTACGAATTACTAAAATGTGATTTCTTGATACTAATAGTTTGGCAACCCATTGTAATTGTTAGACACAGAATAACTCAACAAAAATTCCAATAAACACACACATAAATAAATGTATGTAGCTGGAGATACGTTATTTATAGATAATCTCGACGGTTTTGTGTTGTATTATTTTGTTTTGTCACATCTTCTGAATGTAATTGTTCAATAGATTGTTTATTTTGCCTTCATTAGGTTAACAATAACAAATTTGTACTTTTTCTCCGAAGCACAGTGGGCTACTTTGAAAATTCGGTGGCTACATATCATTTTTCAGATTTCTTTGATTATGAAATGTTAAAATTTTTAGGTTTATAGGGGAACGGGAACATATTTAGAAAGGTCAATTCACATTTCTTTGTTCATTTTCATTTTTAACCCTTTATTGCATGATTTAAAAAAAAAAAACAGTAATTTGCAATATGAAAAAAAAAGCATCACACTAACTTGAGTTTTGTGTATATTTTTTGCTCTTTTGCTCAATTGCAATGAAGGGTTAAGATATTTTTTTAACTTTCGAGCAGTGCAAATTTTGCACGGTACAATATTTTTGCATAATTTGTTTTTCCTCCTTTGCAAAATTAAAAATTCTGTTACAATATGCTGTTAATTATTTCAGATATAACACTCCAGCAGAGTTTGATTGATATTTTTAAAAAGCTAAAAGCACCTTAAAATGTTTCGCCTTTTGCCGTATGTAGAACACTTTTTAATATAAGGTATGCTCCTCAATAAACAGAATTATTTCAATAGAGCGTATATAAAAAGATACAATTTTTGTTAATGAATGTAATGTCATATGAAAGCGATTAAGAATTCATGTAATTTTGAGCTTATATCCTAATACTATTTAATTTAAGTTCATTATCCTAAAAAGAAATTTTGAGAACATTTAACGAAAAAAGAAAAAACGATATCAAGCGTTGCTACGTAAAAAAGCTGACCGAAGCTGGCTGAAGATAGCTTCGCACAATGTATTTCGATAACTCATTTTAAAGATACTGCATTAAAAACGATTTTATTTACTTAGTAGGCATAGAATTTGACCACCGAATGTCAAAAAGCTCTCATTTTCGACCACTGTGCAATATTACGTTGCTGGGTTCAGCTATAATGAATTGAGTGGAAACTTGACAACAACAAAAAGCTCAACAACAGTATCGAATCTAAACATTAGAACGAACCTAGTTTTGAAAAATATCTACATAATGAAAAATTGTAACTTAAAATAAGCAAAAGTCAGACAGTTGAGGTCAGCAGTTTGACGGCTGTTTGTGTTTTTATATAACTCTTAATCGCATCTTTTTCTCTATATATTTTGAATTTTTTATTTTGAATAAACAAGTTAACTTTTTTAATTTTTAATTTATTTTTTATTTATATTTAAAGTCTTTAATTTTGTTAAATTGTACTCATTTCATAGCATATGAATTATACAGGTTTGCGTGACTCCAACAAGATATTAATTTTTAAAATGACGACTAATTTGTGACATCCAAACGACCGCAAAAAAGAACAACAACAACAGCTATTAAGCCAAGAGTTAATATATGATATAGGAAAAAATACCTTTGGACCCGATTCATTCATTTATACAAACATACACACGAACACACCACAATAAGATGCGATCTTAATGCTAATGAGCTCGTTTTTGACAGCTCTAATTAATAAATTTGACAACTGCAAACAGAGAACAACAATAAAGGCATAACTAAGCATTATATTACGTAGTCATAACAAAAGTAGAGGAAAAAACCTCCACAGCTACAACAACATCAACAGCGATAAAAATTTAAAAATAATAATAATGTGAATTAAATTTAAATAACTCATACAGCCATACAATGATAGCCAATAACAAAAAGCAGAACTCATATTTTGACAAATTGCAATTCAAAAATGTATAAACAAACGAATTTTTTACACAACAATTAAGAATTTCCGAATAAAAAAATGTTGATCCATAGCAGCGATTTTCCTATTGACCATTTTTTCTTGCTGCTACAAGCTGGATTGGTAGTCCATAGTACCTTTTTTTCAACTTTTACTTTAGATAACGCTTACTCGCCATATGGCAAGTCGAAAGTTTATACAAGCGACATTATAAATCATCTTATTTGAAATAACAATAAGCAGAAATATGTAAAGAAAACAAAATCATTTCAGTTATAAAAAATAAAAAAAATTGCTCGATTATATCCAAAAATGGTCATATTTTAATTGTCTGCATTATTCAACATAATAAATTTTGCTTCATCGTTACAACACCCACATATCACAGAGCAATTTTTTACTGTCGCTTAGATCAGTGTTGCCAACTGCACAGTGTTGACACTTTCCATGATGACAAGCTGTTTTTGAAAATGTTAGTCATGCATGCTTTGACAAAAATAAAAACTTTCAGACTAAAAACTGTAATTTTAATAAAAATTTCTAAAGCTTCAAAAGTTTTAAAATTATTTACCAACATAATTATTGCCTCTTCTTCGTGTTTATTGTTAATTTGCTTAAAAAAATAATCAGAAAGTAAATAGCAACATTAAAGTCTGATTCCATTATATCACATTAAGAAAGTCACCGCAACATCTTGGATAAAATTGGATATTATTTATTTAATTCTACTCATTATTTCAAATAAATTTGATATATTTTAACTTTTTCAAAATTCGAAACACACAAAAAAACTCATTAAAAATATATTTAAGGTTAATATAACTTTGTGTCTTAAATTATGCCTTTATTATTCAAGGATAATATCAAAAGTTGATTAAAAAAGAGGTGATTTTATAGGGTCTTAATAGTTTAAATAAGTTTTTCTTGAAACCAGGACACTAAGTCGGACGCCATGACAAAATTATTGAGATCATAAGCCTTTCCGACTAGTCAGAAAACATGTACATCCAGTTAAATAACGAAAATAAAGCTCACCTATAATTCGTCCTATACACTAGTGCATTTTCACTTACGGAATAAATAAAGGAACATATCGGATGCTTTTACGATATTACATATACAGGAATAATACCACCTCGGCACTTTAAGCATTATTTGCACCCTCTACAAATAAGAATTTAAATTCAACTTTAGTTACAACTAAATAATAAAGAATAAAAATATCATTAAAAACAAGAAAACGAAACAGTAGCACCAGATAAAATAAGGTATGGTTATAACTTACGACCAAACAAAGTGAATATTTTTACACAAGGTGTATTTTTTTACGAGGATTTTATTCTAACCAATTTACTGCCATGAAACGAAATAAACACAAAAACAACAACAATAACAATAAAAGGTAAGACATTACAATGTAAGTGTAATGCGAGCGAAATTGGTTAATTCATAAATATTTAAAATAACCTCCCCGATGTTGCATAACATATAGCAAACAACACCAAAAGCAGCAACTAGCAAAACGGCATAAGGCATAATATAATCCGATGGAAATGGTTGGAACGATGAAAGAAACAAAAAGGAATGTAACAAAATTGCATGGAGCTTGTGTTGGGGCTACAAAATACATATAAAAATCAAGCCCATCAAAAGCCATTAAACATTTAGTGAAATTAAGCTTAAATGAAATTTGAACAAATTGTAGGTAGATCAAGAAAACTAGTAAGAAATTATCTTTGACTTGGCCAAACTTAATATATATCTTCCACAACCATGTTCAAGTTTGTTTGCATTTACTTAGGTTTTATTATATTGACGGCGACCCTTTGTGTGTGAGATAGATGCTGTTTTCGCGAGTACGTTTTGAGGATTATTACTAATGTATGAAAACCAAGACAATATTTTTTTTTGGGATTAATGAAGGTTTTGATATTTTTATAAAGTAACTTCTTATGGGACGTAGGCGTGGTTTTCGTACAATTTATTCCATTTTCGAACTTGATGAAGATTAAATATCAAAATTCACTGGATATCAGGAAGACGAACAGACAGGCAGATATGGCTTAATCGACTAAGGTGGTAATACTGATACTGAATATATGGGGCAAATCACGTCAGATCGACTTAGAGAAAGTAGCATGTCTCAGATCAAATTTTTAAAAAGACCTCGTTTTTTTTTTCTTTTTCAAATAACTCAAAAGATAATTAAGTTAAAATTCTGAAACTACCAAAAATTTATTTCGCTCTTAAATACGTACGGTAAAGCCAAGAAAATAAACTAGAAAATAGCGGAAATTCGATTTTAAATTAATTTTATGAAATAAATATAATCTCTTAAATTGACAACACACTTTTAGCTTTGTTTTAATTTATTTTTAAATTCGATTTTGTTGAAAGAATTCTTACACGCAGAATTACGTTTTAGTTTATTTAACTTCTATTGTGGTAAGTTTCGATTCCGTTGTTCATGATCAAGATTATTTTAATTTTGTACAGTTTTTCATTAAATTGTCTTTTTTTTCTGTCGGATATCTCGCTTATAATTATAATTTGTAATATTTTCGTAACTTTTTTACAAGGGAATTCGCTTGTGGGACATTTTTAACGCATATCGGGAAGAAATATGTTTTATGATAAATAACATTGGCTAATTTGATTTATTGACTGACTCGACATTTCAATTTGAAAATGTAAAAACTTCTCTGCTTACATGGTGACGTCACAAAAATATCCATAACTTCCACAATTTTGACCTCGAAATACCCTCGAAGCTGAACATGTACCTAAATTGTTCGTAAGAATCGCAGCATTATCATATATTTTTTTAAACAATATAATATCGGGTCTTTTGAGATCAAACTCTTTTGAGAAGATGTTCAATTACCGGCTCGGGCAACTTGGATTCTATGTTTCCCTGCTCCTCGTTAACTCGTTTGTAACTATTGTAATTTGCAGCATGTCATTTTTTTAAATTAATACTGATTCTTTTAAATCCATTCATAAACATATCTTTCCACTGCAAGTGATTAATTTTAAACTGGTGCACCTCCTTCACTTCTCAACCCATCAAATTGATTTATTTATCCCACGCAATCATAATCAGTCCTCATAATCAGGCAACGCTTAACCCCCCTTAATATTCTTCCACCCGCACTTTGGACACAACTTTTCGATCCAAACCATTATCGCAACCATTGTAATCAGAATCAACAACATCGTCCGGGTACGCGTCCACTAATCGGCACACATTAAAAAATCGTGTACAATTTATATGAGTGAGCAACGCACACGACATGACAACTCGACTGGCCGTCTTTCTTACATTCCTTCATACATACAAATAATTTATTGTCAATTCAGACAATCATTTGTTAAATATTCAGCATTCAGCGCGCTGTCAAAACACCAACAAAAATAATGATTTACAGTGGGGGATGCAAAAAGACAACAACAAAAATAACAACAACACTAGAAACAACTTGGCATTTTGAAAAAAGCACAACTTCAAGTGGAGCAATACAACAATAACGTGCTGCTTTAAGAAAAACATATGCGTCGTTTAGTTGATGCAGGCGGTGAGGGTGGCGCTTCAGTTTATCAGCTCATCCCTCAACAAGAATAGCAAAAATGACAACACAAACTTAAACTGCGGTCAAACACTTGTCATCGCAGTGATCATCAGCGTCAACAACAAACAAATATGAAGGCAGTCTGACTGACTGACAGGCTGTCTCATAAATAGATGTATAAATGTTATATGTATGACATACAAACAGACGGACGTACTAACAGACGGACAGTTAGTCAAACAGGCAGGAAGGCAGGCATGTCGCAACTTAATGTCATTTAAATGTGTCAAAACTGATTAAGAAACGCGTTGATTTGTCAGCGTATGATTTTTCGGTGATAAATCGACGCAAATTGAGGACATCCAGAGAGTTGTTGTAACTGATCTTGTTATGTTTGCGGATTTGTAACGGATGTGCCACAGTATTGTGCATACTTAGTTAGTGTCACATTTAAGTATCAAGCTTTAAAGATGACATTTCAAGTTGGTTATGATTGTTAATATGTTGATGATTGAACTAAGGATGTGTGTTTCAAGAGTATTAGAAATAATTTTTAGAAAATATTCATACTCATTACTTGTTTTTAAGCTTTCTTTAATCTTGAAAAAAAATAGTAAAAGAAAATAATTTGTGAAATTTATAGGCGCATTAAAGGTACGATTTTTATTTCATGTATTCAATGCTTCAATAAAACTTACTAAAATTCGTTTTGAACATTTTTTTTAAGAATTCCCGTAAAACCTAACGGATTTTTTCTCATTAGCGGGGGTTTTTTAAGCTTATTTTTTACATTTTTTGTTAGTTACTCGAAAAGCTTTAAAATGTGCGGTTGAGTATAAATAACAACTAGTAAACCTGTTGCCCGAATTCGAGCAATTCAATAAAAATTAAATGTTAGCAACATCATAGACGTTTAATTTATGATATTCTATTCAAGCAGCTTTTTCCTCAATAACGATATATTCAGTCTTAATAATGATATGAAAATTTTAAATGTAATTGTCAAAATACGAAGACGGACTTACACTTATGTAACTACCGAGATTAATATTATTACTATTTAACAACATCGCTGCTTAACTTTTAAAGCTATAAAACATAACTAATTTAAATAAAAACGAATTATAAAAAATATTTTAGAAAAAAATTAATGCTAAGATATAATTAAAAAATTATTTAAAAATACTTACAGAACACCTACAACATCAATTTTTAGCATATTCCAACGAAAAAACGCCAATAAATCCAAACATTTATTTTGGAACTGCATTTTTCGGACAATTGAAATTTGAGGAATGCATAAAAGATAATTTTGGTCAAAAATTTTTAGTTTTGAAAAAAATTCAAATTCGATCAATTCATAAGCTCTTCTCAAACTAAATTTCAAATCGATAAAATAACGGATTTTTTTTTCTGTTTTAAAAGGTTGGGAACCCCCTGAAGTGAAATCACAATTTTTGGAAGTGGTTTGCACAATTTCAGCCATAACTTGATTAAATGACATCTGAACCGATAAAATCAGTCTATTTGTCTGGGAGGAGTTGAAGTCACAAAAAAAACCTTAGCCTATTAATTATATAGATTTAAAAGAATTTTATATCGCACGGAAGTGTTATTTTCTGTTGTTTGGTTTGTTTGTTTTTTTTTCTGCTCTAAAAGCTCGAGGCGGAAAAAAACGTTACAGAATGCAATCGAAATATTTTCTATTGACAAACAATTAATGGGTGCGTTTTCGAAACTAAATTTTTCGCAACAATTGCGCAACTGTTGACTAAAAGTCTTCTGAACGGCAGGTATCAGTTTCCGCTACTTACAACATGTTGTGTGTTTTTCGGAGCGCTTTATATTTCCGTTACATTTACTAAACATGTTGTAATTTTCAATTTGACATATTCACATAGTTTAACAGATTTAAAAGTGAAATTTCTATAATGAAAATATTAATTATCTCGTCCAAATATATATATCTAATAATGATTAAAATTTTCGCGCTCAAATAAGTAAATTTTTAGAAGTGTTTATAGAAAATGAAAATAACCGTTCAGAAGACACACAACGTGTTGTCAACATGTTGTATGTCAACATTGTACTTTAGTTTCATATAATTTAAAATTGCCATTTATTTTATGTATAAAATTTTACATACATATGTACGAAGGCAGATTTTTTTAATTTTAAAAATCTTGGTTGATGAAAAAAAACATTTGAGATCAAAAGAGAGTTGCTGAAATTGTATTCTAAAAATCAAGCAAGTTTTTTTCTGTGAATAAATAAATGAAGTGATCACAGAGTCTAATAATTCTACTTTGCCCAAAATTATGCGAATAAACGACAAAGAAGTGATTCAAACTAGTGTCGGCGGATGTTAAACTTTTGGTAAGCATAATAAGTTCATATCTTAGGGATATTCCAGGGACCGAAAATAACTGTTATTTTACAATTTCTAAATGAAAAAGACACAATGAAAAAATTGTCAATGAAAGGACTTTTTCAAATATACCATTATGATACAAATGGCCTCAGCTTCACGAATATTAAGTGCCTTTTAAATTTTCGACTGATTCTATAAAAGTTAAAAATTAATTAACTTTTAATTATATTAAAAACCATAACCGGTACGGTCCCTGGGAAATTCACATGAGTTTGCTCACTAAACTTTATGAAATATACATTGTTGTAGAATTATTTTAAAGAAAATTATTTTTATTTTAAATATAACTAAATATTTTCACATAAAATAAAAATATATTTTAAAAAGTTCGGGTAGATAACTACTGCGTTTATCCGGTTTCTGTGGAAACACGTCGATTAAAAAAAATATAATAAATTCCTTTTTTTGCCTTTTTCAATGATCATATTGTTATTTCTGTTGTGTTTTCGTGATCTATAAGAGATTCAAGCATTAATTAAAGTCTTTATGAATTTCGATTACAGCTTATAAAACTACCTTTTTTTGGAAAATAGAAGAATTAAGCTAAATGTTAGTTACATTGTACAACATTTATATGGGTAAGTTAACAGTCCATATTTACTAAAATTAAATTAAATTTACTTTAATGTTTTTTTTTACTTTTTAGTGGTCAGATGTTATATCTTTAAATGTATCGATGTACTCAATTAAACATAAAATAATAGATTAACTGCAATACTGCCATTGATTCTGATCATGTTCTTTCAAAGATTAATAGTTTATACCTGGTGGGGGATACAAAATAATATACACATTTGTATGGATCTTAACCTGTTGGAACCACCTACATTCATCTATTCGAACCTCTTTGGTCAATGTTAACTCTTCGGCCGTTCCATGTTGGTTAATGATACCACCTTCCTAATGATGTATTTAGTTTTGCTGTAGGCTTTGTAGATTTGCTAGAATAATGGGAATAAATGTATAGACAGAAGAAACTAAACTCAACTTATCAATTTTAAATTTTTAATACTTCGTTTAAAGAATATGTGTATTAATTAAACCACGAACAATCGTATACGTCGAAGTTTATTGAACAAAGGCATCGCATAGCTTGAGGGAAATCGAACAATTTTCACACTGTCCACACGCAGGCGTGCATTATAGTCAAAAATAACTGTAAAAACTGCAACAAGCAACAATAACAATCAGCTTATCCGATTAGCCAGTTATCGAAGCTTACCTCAATTTGTTGATATCTATGTTCGTACGCACGCGCTTATCAACAAAGCGTGAGGTCTAATCACGTTGTTAACACGCTCCAATGTATTGACAGTGGGACGCGTTTGCTGAACGGATTGCTGAGGTTAGAAACCGCAAGATGTTACTAATACCAAATAAAAGCAGAAGCAGCTAATAGGCGATAACAAGTTTTGCGCCATAAAAACTATCAGCTGCACAAAACCGTTGAGATGTTAGCTACTAAACTTGCTACTAAAGTTAAAGAGTAGCGAACGTTTAAGGTTGAGTTAAGCTGCTAGTTGAATTGAAGTTAAAATATGCAGCAGCAGCTGTTGTTGTTGCTTGTCGATCTTTGAAAAGCTGTCATACATGTCATACCTATACAGATTATAGATCTTGACTAAACTTAATGTTGTTGTTGTTGTTGGTGTTGGTATTGTTATAGTAATTTTTGACAGCGCTTGCAACTAACACTCTCGATCTGCGCACATCTTTATGCATCTAGTTTATTCTCAAGCATTCTCATTGCCATTTGAAAAATTTTTACCATGACGTGGTCATAATTTTGACAGCCATTAAATAGCGTTCCCAATTAACACTGAATTGCAATATATATATTTTTTTCATAATACTAATCCTGATTTGCAGTATCATTGCATCAGTCTTATTGTTTTAAATCACTCTGCGCGTCTTATTAACTCTTCATGCGTTTGTTAAACTTGATTGAAATGAAATGAAAAAATGAAATGAAAAAAAAAAACAAAACACCTAGTTATTTGTGCACTAAAAGATAAAAGTACATACCACCTTCTTTAGCCCCCTCCTCCACAAATAAAGTTTTAGCTTCGGCCCTTTTTTCAACCATATTAAAATATTTCAAAGCTGTATTTAATCGATTTAATCTGCTCTAATCAAAACTATGAATTTTTGGTTTTTTTTATTTCTAGATATTTTATATCTATTCCCACTTTACTTAATAGATTTACTATTTTTTAGTTTTTATTTTTCCAAGCTATTTCCTTAAAACTTACTTATTTTGGATATTTCACAGTCTGTGCAATCTTGGCATCTAGACAATTTTTTCATAATTAAATTATAACAATAAGTTACATCTTACATCTAACTTACACTCCTCCCACCCTTTTTCATCACTTTCACAACAAAATAAAACTCAACAATAATTTCTTCAAAAGTACCCGACTCATTAAGATTATCGGGGCTGCGCCCACTCAGCCCACTATTTAACAAGTAATTATCAGGAAGAGATCAAAAGAGGTCTGCCGCAGACAGACAAGCAACAAGAATAACAACAACGATAGTCAAACAACAACAAAACCAATTGTTGACAATATCACAGTCCGTCTGTCGCTGCCTGGTGATAAGAAGTAAACAAGCAAAAAGGTAGTTTTAAAATTTGTTTATAACAAATTCAGTATTTTTGTTCATGCAACTAGTAAAGAGTGTGTGAGATAATGCTTGAAAAAATACTCACTCTCATTTAATTGTAATGAACCAAAAATACTCTCGAGCCAAAGAAATAATTTTCTCGTTTTCAACAATTCGTTGTTTTCTTTGTAACTTCAACTTATCCTCATTTGTGCGCTCTAATTCTTTATCAAGTTAAAAACTAGTTATTACTGTCCACTCTTCTATACTCGGCATGCATTTTCTTTATTACGGCTATACCACAATAAATTTAAGTGTTTCTGCTCCTTAGTTAAACTCCCAACCAGGGTTGCCATAGCCTAAAATTTGTTTTTAACAAAATTCCCAAAAGAATTTTAAAGAATTATATATAAATAAAATTTATTGAAAAAATATTTCTTTAATAAATGTATTTTTGGTAAATCATTTGTGCATTATAATTCAATTAAATGTTTTATATTATTATTCATTTGATTTTATAACATCAATACTGCTGTATAACAGTATTAACTGGGATATTTTCTACGCGGCTTCTTAACAGAACATTAAATTTTTCTTATGAAAAGCTTTTTTACTGAGACGATATTGAAGAAAACCAGTAATGTTATTGACATATCGCACACTAAATACAAAACAGTCACAACTCAAAAAACATGACTTTTCAGGAGAAGCGAAAAATAAAACCCTTTGGTTGAAACTGCAGAAAAAAAACAATATTCATTAAAACACACAAGCACCATTCTTCCAGTTAATGAAGAAAATAATGAAAAAGATAGTGAGATATATGTTTTGTAAATTGATTTATAACAAAAAGTCGATATAAAAAAATTTTGAGTTGTGACCGTTTTGTATTTAGTGTGCGATATAAATATCATACTAACCAAAAATATGAGTTTTGTCAGTTGTTATACTTTACTACCACGTTTTTATGTTTAAATTACCTGTTTGGAATCGCAATCGCTAGGATTTTACCCTTTAAATTATAAAGTATTGCAATGGTAAAACTTCAAAATTTTTCTAATTCCTAATATGAAATTGTTGTAACTTCTTGAAAAATTTGAAAAGCAAATGTAATGTCGAAAATTCGATGACCTTTTATGTACTAATAATAGCTGAATTATGCTGAAAGCTAAATTATGATAATGAATTCAAATCAAAATATATAACTTCTGTCTTTGAAATATTTTTCACGGAACAAATTGTCTATTAAAAAAATTTAAAAATGGTATGTTAGCAAAATTAATTTTACAATTTGATTAATTGAATTTGGTATTGCTGCATAATGATGCACCACCATCTTTTAAATTACAGGATCAAAATATCAAATTGCCAAGGAATGATTTCATATCGTGGGCCGGGCATATTTCTTTTAGTCTCGTGTAGCAACGTCTTATTCTCCGTCAGGGCGTGCGCACAAATCAGGCTTATGTTGAAGAATTTCGTCTTGATATAAATCGTGGCCACCCTTTCCTTCAAAACTGTGAACCAGGAAACAAGGTGGCATAGTTTTCGTTGATGTCAACCTTTATTTTAACAAAATTTAAAGTGCATTTACGTAAATTATATTGTCTTTTGTTCATTTACGGTGGTCGTTAACATTCATTGGGCGGTTTTATTCTGATATGATATTCGGCTATGGGTGACAAGGGGGTTTTAAACCCTTTAAGATGCACCGCTGCTTGTCCGCGACCGCTTAGTCACAGCATATCTCTATATCTTGAGGCCTTGCACTATCCGCAACTTTGTGACCCGGTGGCATAAAGCTGAGCCCCGCAAATTTCACAAATTATCTACGGAAACGATGTATTAATCATAAATAAACCATATAAGAAGTATACGGAAAAGCTGTCTGTCGGATGGAGGATTGAAGACGTGCTATCACAGTCCATTTGTTCGCACGCCGCAAAGATTTTTTCATATGATTTGGAAATTAACATAAGTTTCACATTGACATTTGATAACAATTTCGAATACTTTTGTATTGAATTTTATACAAAAATTCAAGTCGAATTAGTTTTAAAAACATAAAAAAATGTTCGCTCTAAATTGAAAACATTTTTCTTAATACGCAGAATGTTAAATCTGTACGAACGTATTTAATTTTACAATCCCTTTTTTTGCTCTCTGCAAAAGTCGACAGAAGCAGCACCAGCAGCAATGCTTACAACATCATCAACAACAACAAAACAGCAGCAGAAGCAGCAGTCAGCTACATTAAGCAATCCAGCAACAAAAACCAAAACAAAACTAACAGCAGTGATGATGGCTCCACCGGTGAGGCGTCGTCGATGAGAATGATGTTGATGTTGCCGTGTTATTGTTGTTGGTCTGGTGATTCCTCTTGCTAGTCAATTGATTATCTTCTCTTCTATTTTGTTTTAAATTTACATGCATGTTTGTATGTATGGGAGCGTGTATTAATGTATCATGATCGCCATTTATTATTGTGATTTCTTTTTTTAATTTTGTTGCTTATTTTGTTGACATATTTGCTTATACTATATGCTCTTCTCAGTTATCGCCAGTGTTGCCATATTTTTTTAAGTAAAGCAGACACTGGTCGATTCAAAAAACACAAAAAAGAAAAGCGTAAAGAGAAACGCATATATTTTAAATATATCGTCGCCTTAATAAAACAATAGTGTATACGCATGTACACCATTATTTTTTTATTGCATAATAAGAATCTACATAACTGATTCTATATGTGGTCAAAATTTGGTGAAATTCTACTTCCACAAAGTGGGTCGATTGTTTTCTCAAAAATTGACTGGTTTCCCAGATGTCTAATAGCACAAAAACTTTAAACTCTATTATCTCGAAACGGCAAAAAAATTATACACTATTGTTTTATTAAGGCGACGATATATTTACACGAAAAATTGATTGGAGTTTAAAACAACTTGAAAAAATCTTATTAAGTCGATATTATTTCGATTATGAATTTAACGTTTCGATAATATGAAGCACCATTGGAAAGGTTTTTGTAATTAAACAATATTAAAATTTTAAAAAATCGAATTAAAAACGAGTCTACCTTAGATGTTGATAAAAATTAAGTTTTACTAATTCCTAAAATAGCAGTAAAAATAAATATTTAATGATAAGTGAAAAAAATTTAAGTAAAACTAAAAATTTCACTGATTACGGAAGAAATAAAACAATAAATAAAATAAATTAAAAAAAGTGGAAACTATAAATAATTAAAATAAAAATTTATTTTAATAAATAATATTAAAAATATGTATAGTAAAATATAAATTTTTACTGAATACTAAAAAATGATCAGGGTATTATAAATATTTATTGCTCTATTATTTGAGTAGAGCGTAAAATAATTTCATTTTTACTGATAAATCTATTTTTCAGTCAGCAATTTTTTTAGCAGTCAGTAAAATTTTATTTTTACTACAAAATTTTTTCAGTATGTATCAGTAAAAATTTATTTTTAATGTAATTTTTTTTCAGTAATCAGTAAATTTTTACTAATAATGAAATTTAATTTTTTTTTTAATGCTGTAAATAAATACTGCAGTGTGCCCATATCGTGCACGAGTAACGTCATAACTCAAAAAGTCATTTTGCAGAAAACGCTTTTAAAGTTTTTCATTTATTCACACCTTGCATTTCTATGCACGAAAAGACATATCTTCTTACGCGAAGAGTATTCAACATAAGAACTTGAAAATTTTACACAATAGTAAGCATGATATAATGAACAATTTCGCATTATTAACTCAAAAATAGCGTTTTTTAAGTTATGACGTTATTCGAGCAAATGAGCGATAAATCCAAAACCCGTCCAAAAATGCTTTTATTTAATAGTTTTTATTAAAAAGATTTTTGAAATTTAAGCTTTGCAGTTCTCGAAATTCATTTTAAATATCTGGAAAATCTTCCTGTGGAACAAAACACAACATTTTTGGAAAAAGTGAAAAACTAAAACGTTGCATTATTTGAGTGTAAGCTCAATGTAAAATTGAAAAATTTAAAAACAAATGTGTTTGCAGTTTGTAGATAATGCGATTCAAGTTTTTGTAATTTTTTAAAGTTTTCGCAAAATAGAATACATAATATTAGTTTTAAAATACGTATAAAAGACGTATTTGACGTCAAGATGGCAACACTGGTGATAACTACGTTCAGTGTTGCTGTTGCTGCTGCCGTTGCTTCTCTAATGTTGTTGTTTGCTGTTGATTCTAGCATATTTATATCAACGACTGTAGCTCTGCTGATTGTATATTTATGTATGTGTGTGTGTGTGTGTGTGTGTTTATGTATGGTATTTCAACAATATATTGTTACTGTTTTGTTGGTGTTGCTGCAGATTAAACTGTTAAGTTTAACAGAGTCGTACTTGGAGTCACAGTTGTTGTCACTGCTTCTCCAACAAGGTAGCAAGTGGCTAACTCAGTGCACGTCTCTGAGCAAGTCAGCATGACAAGCAACCCGCGCAGACATTGTTGGTTTTTATTTTTTGTATTTTACTTTTTGTTGTTTCGGCCTTATTTTAGCAGAGTTTAAAAAGATAGCAAACATTTCGTTCGCAATTCTACTCTTTTATATGTTTTACACTTTTTGTTGTACTTTTTATTGCGTACACTGTATTTTTGTAATATTCAAGCAAACAGTTTTTTAATGTTTTTATTTTATGTCTGCAACAAATCCTGCATTATCCAAGTTCTGATTGTATTGCTTCAATTTAAGGATCGTTTTCATTTGAAAACAATAAATTTTAATTTTTACTGCGTACAGCGGGTATATTGATTTTGTCACGACGTGTGTTACGCCCAACAGGAGGCGTGGTAGCCATAGCCTTATATTCTTGATCAGCATCACCACCTGAGTTGATATAGCAATGTCCGTCTGTCTGTCTGTCTGTCTGTTCGTCTGTCTGTCGACACGGTTACAGCCGTCATTTTTAAGCTATCATATGAAAATATTATCACAACGATATTTGAGGTTCTTTCTACAACGCAAAGATCAAGTTTGAAAATGGGCTGAATCGGATGAATACCACGCGTACCTCCCATACAACTACAGTAATTAAAACTCTAAAAGAGGCTAAAATTTAAGTTAAAAAACTGAAATTCGGTTACCCCAAAATTGAAATCAATATAAAAAGGCTTCTCTTTAATTAACAGGAGAAAAATTTGATACGTTTGTATTTTATATCAAAACTAAATCGTGGAAGAAAAGTTGGCGTCATGCGACTACGGACAATATTTAAGCTACAAAAATGGAAACCACCACGAACACGCCAACTTCCCATACAACGCCTGCAGGAAAACAATTTGATAAGCATGTATTTTAGCCGTAATAAAAATAGTAAAACCTCATACAAAAGGAGTGCCAATTTAAAATTTTTTTGCCCAGAATCGGCCGTGAGGGTATTTTAACTTCGGCCAACTCGAAAATGTACGTTACTAGTTATACCCCCACGCGTACTGCGTAAGAGGTATATTAATTTTGTCACGACGTGTGTAACGCCCATAAGGAAGCGTGGTAGGTATAGAAAAGTATATATATTCTTGCTCAGCATCACCACCTGAGTTGATTTAGCCATGTCCGTCTGTCTGTCCGTCTGTCTGTCTGTCTGTCTGTCTGTCTGTCTGTCTGTCTGTCTGTCTGTCTGTCTGTCTGTCTGTCTGTCTGTCTGTCTGTCTGTCTGTCTGTCTGTCTGTCTGTCTGTCTGTCTGTCTGTCTGTCTGTCTGTCTGTCTGTGGACACGATTACAGCCGTAATTTTGAAGCTATCGTGCTGAAATTCGATATTTAAGCTTTTTTTCAAAAAAATAAGGCCAAGTTCGAGAATGGGCTAAATCGGATAAAAACCACGCCTACCTCCCATACGACCCCAATGATGAAAACTCCATAAAGAAGCGAATATTTACGCTATAAAACTTAAATTCGGTATTTGCATAGTCTATGACAAAACTCAGGTGTGTTAGAAAAATGGGCGTCATCCACCCACTAACACGCCCATCTCCCATACAACCCCAAAATTTAAAAATATATAAATAGTAAGGAGCCTCGACTTGTATGAAGAAAAAAAAAGTTCCATTTGTACCCATTTTAAAATGAACCTTGATGCATTCTATGATCATTCCCAAAATATTTTGGCCATACTAAAATCCGTCAGTGAGCTAAACCATTTTGCCAAAACCTCCATAAATCATGTTTTCCGTATATATACTGGCTAGTGTAATATATGTTAATAAATAAACTGTCTCAAATTATAGGCCTAAAAAAGTTCTTTCAATCTGCATCAAAAATTTGTAGAAATTTGCAATTGGATTAAGGATAATGAGGTTTTTCATGATTTTTTTCTTAGTTTTTTTGATGATTTTCAAAAATTCTACATTGAAACAAATGCTTGAAATAAAAAAAAAATACAGTATTTTGGATTTTGAAAATTTTATTTTCAGGTAAACTGTACACAAATGGAGAAATAAAATAAGAGCCACACTTTATTAAACAAAGAAAAATGTCCAAAATATATGACAGCTGTGCATACCTTTCCAATGATATCTTGATAACGGCGATCGCATAAGATATAATAAAGTTGTTTGAATTTTTGTGAAAATAATCTAAAAAAGAAGCATTAAAACATCATTATACTTAAAACAATTGCAAATATTTTCAAATTTTTGATGCAGATTGAACGGACTTTTTCAGGCCTATAATTTGAGACAGTTTATTTGCTTACAACTATTACACTAGTTAATATATATATACGGAAAACATGATTTTTGGAGGTTTTGCAAAATGGTTTAGCTCACTGACGGATTTCGGCAAAGCCAAAATATTTTGGGAATCATCATAAAATACATCAAGGTTCATTTTAGGATGGGTACAAATGAAACTTTTTTTTTCAAGGCACCTTAATAAATAAGCTTCTGTCGAAGCTACGAAAGTGTAATTAGATATTTATTCTTTTTATAATAAAATTAAGATGTGTTAGGAAAATGGGCGTCATCCATTGATGAACACGCCCACCTTCCATGCAACCCATTATATTGAAAACTCTATAAATAGGCTAATATTTAAGCTACTGACCTGAAGTTGGGTACTTGTGTACATTATATCAAAATTGAGGCGTGTTAGAAAAATTGGCATCAACCACTCAAGAACACGCCCACATCCCATACCGCCCCTAGTTAAAAACTTTATAAAAAGGCTTGTCTTTACTTTGCAGGAAAACAATTTTATATGAATTAGACTTAAATTAGATTTAGATGAATTAGACGTCATCAAAATAATAAATTTTTAAAAATCTCATATGAAAAGAGCTGCAATTTAAGATTTTGTACCATTGCAAATCGCCCGTGGGGGTATTTTAACTCTGGCCAACTCGAAAATATACGTTACTAGTTTTTTTTTTGTTTTCTTTCATAATTGTTACTATATGTGTGTAGATTTGTCCTTTAAAGTCCTTTCCACGGATGAAATAGCCAATTTGTTTTTTTTTATATGTATGTAGAATACGTGTTTCAAATTTCAGATAATACAAGATATACGAAATACGAGTATATATACAGCAGTGAACCAATATAACGCACATAGATTACATTAACTTCAAGTATAACAAATTACTTTTTCATATGCATTGGAGACTCTCTTTTACAAAATTTTAAATTATAGTTATTCTTTTTAACAAAAAAATTGCTAAAAAAGGGTGCCTCTCTTCCCTCTGCGTACGACCATGAGTGTATATTTGTGTGTGCGTGTTCATGTGGGAGGGATATGTTACTAAACTGCAACAACTCATCCTTTCGAACAATACAAGTGTCGACTACCTTCAATGAAAACCTGTTTAGTTGTTTAGTCGAAACTCCAAGGCATGTTGCAGGGACAAAAATTACAAGAACAACAAGAGTCGCAGCAACTTTTTTAGAACGTGCGACAGCAGCAGCAGATGATTTTACTGTCTGTGCTAAAAAAATGAAAAAAGGCAACACATCATTCTCTCCCACTCTCACGCTCTTTATTCCACAAGCACTTCTGAACAAGCATAAAATAGAGCGTAATGCTTACAAGTTTTTCTGATTACTTACAGGGTACAGTACAAAGATTTATTACTTACTTAGCTTGCGCTTACAACCATCGCACAATGTATGGGAATATGGGAATGGGAATGAAGTGTCTCCCATTAAACGATGGGGAAAAATAGAAGGAGTCGTTGGATATATATGATATTTGATACATTTTTAACTAACTCTTGTATTTGTTTTTTTATGTACAGTTTTGAGTTCGTAATTTGAGGACACTGAGCTCAAAAACTAAATCAGATTTATTTTTTTTACAAGCATGTGTATGTTTTGAATTTTTTTTTTAAATTTTATTTTAAATTTATTAAAATATACTAACCATTCTTAGGATTTTCATAACAAATTAACATATTGGAAATTTTCCTCATTTACAAAATATGAAGGGATAGGATAACAGCCTGATAATAACAATAACTTGTGAAATTAATATTAAATCAACTACCAATTGACTCGTTGAAAATTTAATTTATATCATTTCCTCTCACTAGTACTTATGTACCGAACTGGGTATATAGAACCAATTATAGTTTCGAACATAAATATTTATGCATTCTGTAAAAAGCTCATTGAAGTTTTCTCCATTTATTTTCAGACCACAAGATTATATTCTTAATATTCATGAAAATTTTATATTATTTGACTCTTATCATTCTTAGTAATTTCTGCTGAAATATCATTATCTAAAAGTTCACATGTAAAGGGAGTTTTTGATGAGGTTTTTTTTTCAATATGGATTACTCTATTGTCTGACAGTTGTTTTGACAGTTTAAAGTGACGTCTCTACTCAGTATTGTTTGGCAAATAATCATGAATAGGTTAACTCCAGAACAACGCTTCCAAATCGTGGAAATTTATTTTCAAAAACAGTATTCAATTAAAAATGTTTATAGAGCACTTCGTGAATTTTATGGTGCCCATTATCGTCCATCTGAGACCACCATAAAAAACGTAATTACCAAATTTCGGTCTACATTCACTCTTTTGGATGCCAAGCCACCGAGAAGAACTAGAAGAGGTCTATGGGCTGGTGGAATCATCGGTCCTTATTTCTTTGAAAATGAGGAAGGACGACGCGTTACCGTGAATGGAAATCGATACAGACCCATGATCAATGAATTTTGTTGCCAAATCTTCAAGATATGGATGTGCACGAAATGTAGTTTCAACAGGATGGTGCCACTTGTCATACTGCGTGCGAAACAATCGACTTATTGAAAGAACATTTCAACGACAACATTATTTCGAGAAATGGACCGGTGAATTTGCCTCCGCGTTCGTGTGATTTGACGCCACTTGATTATTTTTTGTAGGGATACGTGAAGTCATTGGTTTAAGTGGATAAACCCGCAACGATTGAAAAAAACACCTTTTATATAAAAATGATTAAAATGTTAATACATATAATTATTTGCTTCACTTTGCTTTATGCAATTACCAGTGTATCAGCACTTCATTTGAGAAAGGTTTTCGAACTTTATTAGCCTCCTGTTTTCCGCACTGTCAATTGTTTCGAATATTTTTAAGAAAACAAATATGCCGATTCAGTTATTTTTGGAAAATAAGAACTATTGCAATAACAATTTACCAGGTAGTTCCTTGGGTGTTGTAAGTTTGCTTCTGTCTTTTTTTGAGAGCAACCCAATCCGCCTTGCCGCAATTTAGACTTCAAGTTATGGATTTTATACCGGCTTTGAAATAGTAGTATTCCTATTTCATACCCACATACACTTTTATTTAAATTACGTTTTTTATTTTCTTAACTTTTTAAAAAATTTTACTATATATTTTGATGACGAATGTAATGAAAATACATTCATATCAATTTTTCAATAAAGTTTTCCTGCAAAGTGGAGACAAGCCTTTTTAAAAAGTTTTCAATTAGGGGTTGTATGGCTGGTGGGCGTTTTCTTGAGTGGTTGATGCCAATTTTTCTAACACGTCTCAATTTTGATATAATATACACTTTATTATGGGTAATAAATATGGGTTACACAATATTATGGGTTGTATGGGAGGTGGGCTTGTTCATGGGTTTATGACGCCCATTTTTCTAACGCACCTGAGTTTTTTCATTGACTATACAAATACCAAATTTAAGTTTTGTGGCTTAAATATTTCCTTCTTTATGAAGTTCTCATTATTGGGGTTGTATTGGGGGTAAGCGTGTTTTTCATCCAATTTAGCCCATTCTCGAACTTGATCTTAGTTTTTTAAACAAAGCTTAAATACCGCATGTCAGCATGATAGCTTCAAAATTACAGCTGTAACCGTGTCCATAGACGGACAGACGACAAACGGACAGACAGACGGACATGGCTAAATCAACTCAGGTGGTGATGCTGAGCAAGAATATATATTCTTTTCTATACCTACCACGCCTCCTTATGGGCGTTACACACGTCGTAACAAAATTAATATACCCGTTACGCAGTACGCGTGGGGTATAAAAAGGAATAGAAGATAATTGACAACATTGTTTTTATTTTAGAGATGCTTTCTTAATTATTACAAAAAATGTATACTCTGAATTTGACGAAACTCTTTTATCTCTTTATAATGATAAGCATGTTGTAACTTTTTTTTAAATTAACAAGAGTCAGGTAATATTTTTATTAGAACATTTTTTTGGGTGTAGCTTTGTTTGCGCTATCTTGAAAACATTTTTTATTTTTCTGTCTTACTTGCCAAGTTTTAAAAGGCAATCGATAAGATATGTGTATGTGTATATGTGTTTCTAATCCTATAGTGAAATTCTTGTTTTTTCATGATCCAAAAAAAGTGGTTTTTATTTTTATAGGTTTTTTTTGTTGAAATTTGAATTTATTTTGATGCAAATATTATACTAAATTTTGCAATCACTTAAATAAAAATGTAATTTTTTGTTTTAGAATAAACAATTAAGCTTTTAATTAACCACATTTATTTTTTAAATAATAAGCTTTTTAGTTTGATTTAATTTTGGATTGGAAATTTGGATTTCCGGTAATTATTTGCAAAAAGCACCTCAAATAGTTATGCCCAAAATCAGATTTTAGTCTGAACGGTTATAACTACAAAGAACTTTATTGTTGCAGCGATCTGATACACCCCATTTTCCAAGAAATATTATCTGATGACTCCAAATTCTCAGACTACGCCAAACTGTGATATTTCAAAGCAAATGATAGGCTTCAATACCTGCACTAGCTGGATCTTGAAATCCTTCAAGCAAAGATGTTTTCAAAAGAAATAATATCAAATTTATCGTCCAAGTGAGTTCTCAACTTTTAGGGAATAACATTTTTTTCGAAACTTTTTTTATATAAGAACTTGTTGAAATGTTGGCTTGGTTATTTTGTTTGGGCGTAAAGTAAATTTGTATTATTAAAACAATATTGATTTGTTTTTAATATCCAATATTAAGCATTAAACATAAAGTTTAACAACTAAAAATAAAACTGGTAGACATAACACATAAACGAATAACGGTATAGTCTTAAAAACTTAATAACATCAACCCATTTGAAAAAATTTGAAATTTTCATAACTCATTATAACTAATTTTCATAATTAATGAAAAAGGTCGAATACTTTGGAAATTATAAGTTAATACAAGATATGTATAGATATATGTTTGTTTCAAAACTTACTTTTTTTGAAGGCAAAGGTATTTGGCAAAAAAATATTTATTCACAAAAATGAGTTACATAGTCAGATCACAATTTAAAATAATTTGTCTTTATAGATTTTTCAAGAGATACCCTAAATTTTATAGAACTTTAACTTATTATAAATTACTTTATTGTCTGCAAATAAAAACGTGTAGTAACGTATTTATTGCTAAAGATATTTTAAATTTTATACAACTGAATATAATGGTTATGTATTGCATAATTCAGTAAAAAAAATTATTTTCTTATTTTCATAAACATTTGATGTATTGTCATTCTGTAATAATCGAATGAATTTAAGTTTTTAAATAATATTTTTATTAATTAGCACATAAATTTTATTAGTAATTGTCATTTTTTTAAAGGAATTTAATAGTTAAATGGCTTGTGTGGTGGTCATGGACGTGCTAAGTGTTTGGGATCCGAATGACAGCTTTTCAAAAGTGAAAAATTTTCAAAAATATATCAAACAGTTTTCTATCTCAACACCCTATATTCATCAACCAATAATGCCAAAAGCTCAAGCGAAGGTGGCACTTTGTACCTACAACAACAAATATTATAATAATCACAACAAATGAAAATACAAACAAGCCGAGGCGACATAGCCAAGTCAAGCAAATCACGTAAGCAGCAGCGATGTGGGATGACAGTCAAATATCGACAGAAACAACAACAACAATGCCAAAACCAACATCCACATCATCATCGATTTGCCGCGAGTCCTTCGCACATTACCACGTTCATAGATTGCTGCCGCTGCTGCTGTCTCTCCAACACCGTAGCAAACCCTACCGTTCATCCACAAAATCCCTAACCCATCTACACCGCCCTCTTCCACCACGCTTACATACCAAACTCCTGCCAATAGGTAACGCTCGTTGAGCGCGTCACTCGTTAGCAACTGAGTGAGAAACGCCAGCCGCGTGCTTCCGTCTTCATACAGATGCTGCAGTGCCAGTTTGAAGTGCAGGTGTGTGTGTATCCATGTGTGATTGAGAATGCATTTGTGTGCGTGACTTCCGATGGCGGCCTCTGTCAGTAGAAGAGCTAACTTGTTTACTCAATATGGTTAAACGTTTCGATTTATAAAGGCTGCACATCGCGCTCTGTCATAATGAAAACCAATAGACAGTGTTGCCAGAAAGTTTTGAGAAAAGAAGCTAGATGGCCTTTAAAAAATGGCTAGAAAAGGCTAGATGGCTTTAAAAAAATAGCTAAAAAAAGGCTAGATTTGTTAACGTTATTATACCCTAAACCTGTAATGTCAAGGTATATTGACTTTGTGCAAACGTTTGTAACGTTTAGAAATAAGCGAGTCCGGTATAGAAAAGTATATAAATTCCTGATCAGTGTCACCTCGTTCGTCCATCTGTCTATGTGTTGTCTGTAAATATAGGTTAAGAAAGAGTTGAGATTGGTACACATATTCACATGAACCCAAGCATCTGCACTATTGAATATTTTTGGAATCCGCCCACGGACACGCTTACTTCCCATACAACTAAAAAATAAAAATCGCTGTATACCTAACGAAATAAAATTTAAATGTATTTATTTTATATCAAAACGCAGACGTACACAAAAAATGAGAGTAATCCACCCATGAACATGCCCACCTCCCATACAACTCCAATATTGAAAACACTATTAAAAAGACGCTTTTATTTGAACTACTGGGATAAAACTTATCAGATATGTATTTTATATTAAAACTTAGATGTGTGCTAAGATGTAAAATAGTCGTCATTCGCCCTTAAACACGCCCACCTCCCATGCAACCCACTATAGTAAAAACGCTATAAAGAGGTTTATATGAGCCAAAAATATAAAACTTAGTATTGAGATTGTTGTATCAAAACTAAGATGTGTTCAAAAAATGAGCGCCATACAAGCCACAATACGGAAAACACTTTAAAAACGTTTATATTTGGCCTACAGAGATAAAACTTGGTATGAGATCAAATTATATAAAACTAAGGTGTGCTCACAAAAAAGTGTCATCCACCTACGAACGTGCCTTCCTCCCTATTTATTTAGTTCTATAAAGAATACATGGATTTTAAACAAAAATAGGAAATTACTTCTATTTGTTTTAGTATTTTAATATATAGTTTATTTAAATATTATAGGAGGTTCAGGGTATTTCATAGTCGGACTAGACTTTCTTTACTCGTTTTCTTTTAAGAACATATCTTATCGTTAGAAGAAAATTTAGCATGCCATTTTGAATACGGTTTCTTTCATTGTTTTTTTTTTATAAATTGCGTTGTACTAAGAATTCTTTCTGCCTCAGCGTTGCTTAATGCCAAAATAATAAAACTAAAAACCAAATCTGATAGCTCTTGGAACGGATCTTCATTCAATGAATCTCTAGCTTCTGCCCAGCTAGATTCCTATTCTACTTGTGATTTACAATTTTTTGCCATTATATTTCAATTATAGTTATTTCTTCTGTAGAGTAACTGGAGTTTTCTTTCTCTATAACAGAAAATATTTGGGTTTAACCACTTTAAAAGAATAAAAAGAGCAATAGAAGATTCACACTTTCAAAATTGCAAAGTCAAAAAAATTGGATGTAGTAATTCATCTTTAAGCAAAATATTAAAAAAGGCTAGAAAAGGCTAGAAAAAAATAAAAAAAGGCTAAAAAAAAGGCTAGAGGCTAGATGGTAATTTTCGAGGCTAGGCAACAAAAAAAAAGGCTAGATCTAGCCTCAAAAAGGCTAGATTGGCAACACTGCCAATAGATACAAATATACGCTCTTTAAATGCGCTCTCATTTTTAACTATTCTCCTTTGAAACGTTATTAGTACGAACGCTGTTTTGCTCTTTGTAAAAGCTCAGATTTAAAATTTTGTACATTCCATGATGACTACAGCAGGTAAAGTATCAGAATATCTCACAATGTTTGCTGATTGACCTCAAAAAATGCTCTCATACTCTCTCTCTGTGGTAGTTTGACAAAAAACTCAGTATTATGTTTAAAAAAAAAGAAAAGAAAAGCGCGCACAAGATGAACAGCTGTTTTTGTGGTAGCACATGTTAGCCAACAACACTTATGCGAACATGTTGCAAGCTCTTCGGTTTTAATTGACTCTCTGCTCTCAGTAAAAAATCATATTTTTCACAATTTCCTCTTTGAATTTAAAGCATCGTTATATTTTTCAATTTTACCTCTTATTAAAACTGCTTCAATCGGATTTAAATTTTTGAATTGTTGTTGTTGTTGCCTTTATCGTTTGACATGTATGGCACTCACTGCTTTGTGAGTGTACAATTAGACATTTGAGCAGCCATATTATTGTCTCTCAATCTCTTTAGCTATATTTTTATACATGTGGTCATAATCGCCTAAGTCGCCTTAAGAAAAAATTGAGTTATTGATGAAGCTACATTTCACTAGCATTGATCGATAAACACACAAAATCTGGAGCTTCTAGCGTTATTCAAGCCAAAGTTATGACACAAAAACTAAAGAACTTTTCATAGAACTGATATGACAATTAAAATCTTAAAAGTGAGATTTCTCGAAACATTAAAATCAACCTAGGCTATTATAGCATAAGACCATAGATATATGTCATGCTCATTTTGCTACTCAATTTGATATTAACGTGAGTTTTTTTTATCACCTGTAAATTAAGTCAACACAGCGTACAGGCAGTGTGCAGTGTTGCCGTCTTATACTAATGCTTTTAAAAAGTAGTATTTATGACGCAGTTGCATTTGTATACCAATGGTTTTAAATAATTTTTATTTTTGATAATATTTCGTCATGAAGGTAATTTGCTGATATTCCAAGAATATATGACTTTTGTCTTGGATTTTCAGAGAAGAATATACAAATAAATAATATATATGTAGAAAAGTTTGATATATTGTAAAATCTCAATAGGCCAGCTCACGAGCTTTGTTAATATTTTATATCAATTGTAAACAGCTTTATTTTTTTATAACTCTGCAACACTTGTTTTAAAACTAAACACAGCTGATTTGCAAAAGAAATAAAAAAAAAACAATATCAGCTTATAATTTTTTAATTTTAATCCATAGCAAAATAACATAATTTATTTCTTTGATATCGATTTCATATACATTTTTGACACAAGACCTTGCAACACAGTGTTGCATGTATGTAGCATTTATATGCTACATGTTTTAGGTGTTGCATGTTTGGAACAACCTAGCAGGTGCAAACGTGTGTATTTTGTTAGTGTATTGCAAGAATATGCAATAAACTTTTGCAAATGCCTCTAGCAAGATCATTTGCACTAGATCGTGAACTCCATTAATACATAAAAACAAGTAAAGAAAGTCTAAAGTCGGTCTAGGCCGACTATGAAATACCCTAAGCCCACTTTTCAAAAACAAAAAAAAACTTTTATTGTAAATGGACGTGCATTTAAATGTTGATGAAAAATTTACACATACCAAGTTTTATTCCTGTAGCTCTCAGTTAATGCCTTTATTGTGCTTTAGCTATGGGAGGTGGGCGTGTTTATGGACGGATTTCTCCCAATTTTTGAACACACCTTAGCTTTGGTATAAAATACATACATACCAAATTTTATTTCTCTATGACAAACATAACCTTATTTATTGAGTTTTAAACTTTTTGGGCTATATGGGAGGTAGGCGTGTCCGTAGGCGGATGACGTCCATTTTTCAAAACCATCTTTGCCTTGTCATAAAAAACATACGTGCCAAATTTTAGCTCTGTAGGTTAAAAAGAGGCTTATTTATTGCGTTTTCAATTTTTGGGTTGTATGGGAGGTGGGCGTGTCCGTAAGCGGACGACACCTTTTTTTTCGAAGACATTTTTGTGTTGATATAAAACACATATACACCAAATTTTATTGTTGTAGGTTAATTATGAGCTTATTTATGCAATTTTCAATTTTTGCGTTGTATGGAAGGTAGGCGTGTCCGTGGGCGGATTTTAAAAATATTCAATAGTGCAGATCCTTGGGTGCATGTGACCATGTGTACCAAGTTTCATCCAATTATCTCAACTCCTTCTTCTTATCCTGTGTATACGGACAACACACAGACGGACAGACAGACGGACGGACGGACATGGATAGCTCGACTGACTTGGTGACGCTGATCAAGAATATATATATTTTTCTATACCGGACTCGCTTCGTTCTATGCGTTACAAACGTTTGCACAAAGTTAATATACCCTGACCTTTCAGGTTTAGGGTATAATTAAACGTTTTGCTCAGCACCTAATACCGCTCATCTCAATCTATACTGCAACATTTAATTGTCGTATGGTGGGCTATTATACTAGTAATATATAATAAAGTGACTTTATAAAACGGTAAAATCCCTCAAATTCTTCTAAAATTAATCCAATGCCTTGATTGCTTAGCTTTGATCACAAATACCACAAAAAAATAATTAACATAGTTGCTCGAAAGTTTTCAAAAGAGTTCATTTTGAATATGTTCTCTAAAAATTTGGCAAAATCAAATGAAAACTTAACTTACCTCCCGTAGAAACAGAAGTCATCAAATTATCATAATCTTGATGAATTCGGCATTTATTATCAAATTTTTACTTATTCTGATTTTAACATGTGTACAGAAAAAACAATTGAAAACCATGCCTTTCACCAATGCCAAAAAAAAAAACACTAACAGTGAAACAAGAATTTCTTGATACTCTCGACTATTACTTCCTAAATATAAATATCAAAATTGAAACCGAACGGCGGTCGTGAAAGTGCATACTAAGTGTGGGGCGTAGGAGATAACTAATTTTGGCAGACTTAGAAATTAATTCATCAGCAGACAGTAGAAATTAATTCATCTGATCGGCAATGTTACATCGGCCAGTAAACAATGCCATGAAAACTTCTTAAGAACATTAACTTTGGCCGTTTGGAGCGTGAAATGTGTAGGTCTAGTTCTCCATTCATTGTGTACAAACAAGAAACTCTATCAAAGTGCTTTCAAGGACTGAAATGGTAAACTCTCTTTTATTTTGTTTTAATTGAAACTAAACTATTAACAAAGACATTAATTTATACGAGAGACTGCAACACTGGCGTTTTTTTGTACAACGGCAACACTATCGTACATAGAAATAAATCAATTGAGCGGTGAGAACTTAATATGAATTAAGAGATCAAGTCTGTGTAGACAACAACAACGCCGGTAACAACAGCTCGGCAACACTGTCAACATTTAAATGGGCTGCTCACAGCATTGTGGTTGTCGTCAATGTATTTATTTTGCTGTTATGTTTTTGTGAGTGCTTTTGGTTAAGGAAGAAGGTTATAAGAATAAAACGTGTTGTAAGAGAATTAAGGAAACTGCAGTAAATTTTCCAATAGCTCTCTCTCTCTCTCTCTCTAAACAACACTAACGAGAAATTTCTACGAGAGACGGATTATTTGAATCATTTCCAAATATTTGCAATGGCAACTCATGTCAGTGATGGGATTTTGAGTTTTGGCCAGATTTCTTAGGTAAATATATATAAAAAAATTTAATTTTGAATTGATTGCGATTTTAATACGTAAATTAAATTGATTAAATTGCGGTTTTAATACGTAAAATTAATCATTTTAAAATAATGTATTTAATCATTTTCAAGTCGTTACACCAAATGATCCTCTATTAAAACTAGAAAATTAAAACAAAGGATTTAAAAACCTTTGGCATCAGCCAAAGTAAGTACTAAGAGATTCAGATCTGAGGTTTTACATCTAAGAACGCCTTTCACTTTATATAAAAAAAAAATATATTCAAAGGATATTTCTTCACTCTCAATTTAAGAGAGGAAAATAAATGTTTAATTTTAATCAATAACCAAAGCTTTAAAGGACTAAAATGATGTATAAAATTTTTGAGATCTGTTTTGAAAAACTGTTTTTTGATAGTTTTTAACATCCAAAAAAGATTTAAACGGAGTGCAATTGCTATACAAATCTTTAATATTTGCTTATTTTTTCCCAATAAAAGTAAAACTATTCCCAATTTGTTTTTAATCAAATTTTATAATTTTATAGCTGTTCTACATTCGCTTATAAATTATTTAAAAAAACTTTTTTTAAGATCCAAAGTTCAAAGTTCGAAAATATATTTTACTTTATTTTAAGTGAAATCAGCAATAAATAGAGCAGCAATTTATATAAATACTGTCTACTGATTTCATCCACAATATCTGATATTAAAACAAAACTGTGTGCTTTAACATACTTTGATGACATTTGTACGGGATTTTAGTGTCTTTTTGTAGGGATAATGTGGTACAAAGAGAGATTTTTACACATACTTTTGAGATTTTTAGCAAAACAACAATCACATCACTGACTCATGGTAAAAATTGCTGCTATTTATACAACTCTCTTCCACAACAAAAACAAGTTTTATTTTCCTTTTCCACTTGCTGTCATCACTTAAAGCACATTTAGGCACTCTCTCCGATTTTCATTTACTATCTCTCTTTTTCTCTCACTCTCTTATAGTCAAAATGCTTTTAGTGGTAATATTGTGGTTGCCAAAGGCTAGTAAGCGGGCGTTTTGTGGGGCATAACTCCAATATGTTGTTGTTGATGCTGTTATTGTTATTTTTTGTTGTTGCTTTTGCCTTGTATGCTTGTGGACTTAACAACATAAACATAGTTTGAGGTCGTTGAAAACCACACGGGACTCACACAAGTGAATTAATCCGAGTATGAGAAAAATGAGTGCCACACAGATCAAGAACGTGAGAACGTGAAAACGCGAGATTGAGTAAAAAAAAGTACGAGTATCTATGTATATATAACACCAAACAACACACTTTTATCTGTATCTGCGTAGCCATATGTTGACTACAAAGTTGCTAAATATGTTTTGGGAACTGAATTTTTGTTGGTGTTGTGTTTATTGTTATTTTTTCTGTACCTGCCCGCTATCCTGCCACCCTGTTTTTCTTCACAAGTGTTGCTCGTTGCTTTATGTAGAATTGTTATGGTTGCTGTTGGTGTTGTTGTTGCTGTTTCTGATATTGTTCTTATTTTTAATAATGTTGTTGCTGCTACTTGTGCTCCTGCAGCCGCCGCTGGCTGTTGTTTTTACTATTATTCTTAATACGTTTGCTGCTGCCATCATTTTTGCTCTTGTTAATGCTGTTGCTATTATAGTTTTTGTTGATTTTGCCGTGTACCTACTTATCGATATTAAGATGCGCACGAGCGAATTTAAGCACATTGTTAAATAAGTTCTAGCTGTGATAATTATTCGTGGTAGGACCGGATATGAATTTATTGACAAGACAAGCGGGTATGCTGAAGTGTTTTTGAAAATTCCTTTATATAACAAGACTACTTTGGTAATGCTCTTATCAATATCAGGGCTATATAAAGACCAATCGACGGAAAACGGCTAGACAAATGGTTTCTTTGTTTGTCGAGAAAATATAATATAAAAGATAAAAATGTTTACCCAGAGGTTCTTGGCGATATATATTTAAATTAAATAATAATATAAATTGAATTTTAAGCTGGTCTAGACCATGATGCTAGATTAAATATTAGGTTGATTTTCAGCATTCAGGCTCAAAATACTTCTTTGTCGAATTGAGAGCAAATTTATGTTTTTTGTAAATTTATATGTAATTTTTCTATCATATTCGATTGGCCATTTTAAATTTGAAAAAAAAAGTTTTGGTATCCTCAAGAACCCACTGAATACCGCACAATGTTATAAAATGTTCATTTACGAGCTACTTTAGTTTTCATAACTCTTAAAAGAGTTAACATAAACTAGTAACGATCTTTGATACAGAGGTATCTAAAGTCAATTTTAAGCCATTTTCAAAAGGTTTAAGAGATCTTATGGATGGTGTGACACACTATTCAAAACTCTAACTCATTTAAAACTTATAATTTGGTAAGTACTTATTATGTGGAACTACGAAAGTTGTTCGTGGTTATCCAGGGGCTTGGCTATTAAATTATTTTTAACTTCGGTGAATAGTTTAAAAGTAAACGAAGACTTGTGACACTTAAATCATTTGTTTTGTCGTTTTTTAAATATTATTAGATTAATGAATATTCCGGAAATATTGTAAACGGTGTCGAGCTCAGATTTGTTGATATCAAAAATCTCAGTTTTTATATTAATTCTTCTCTCTCGTGCGCAGATCACATAAAATTTCGTTATTAGCAAGGTCTATTATGCACCTAAGGTGGACTGCATCATTTGTGTCTATAGAGGATAGGAAAAAATTAGTGATTCAGCTAATAGTACCAATTATTGCCTACTCAGATATAGTATATAGTAATGTTGATTCCCGATCAAAACTTAAGTTACAACTTGTTTTAAATATTTGGATGCTAGAAACTGCATCTTTTTGCAAGCCTGATCTTCTCTCACACTCCTGATAACATATTTGAAAAACTACAATTTTGTAGGTTAAAAAGTTATTTTTTCAATTTTTTTTAAAAAAGTTTTAAAAAAGTATTGCAATTAAAGGCAACTTTAATTTTCCGACATTTCTCGCTTTCTCTAATCTTTCTAAGCTTTCTTTGCTTATGTTTTTAAAATTTAAATTTAATAAAAATTGTTTAGTCTTTATCTGTTATTACTTCTTTCTCAATTTTTTTGGAAATGATATCAAAATCTTATCTGTATTAAAATATTTTAATATTTATTTGTTGTTAGTTTTGATTTTTTTATTTTTATTTTTAATCTATTCACTATTTTGATTGTTCTTAAATTTTACATATTTATTTATTGCTTTTCACTTGTTATTGTTATTGTTATGTATAAATATATTTACTGCATTTTTCAAGTTTTGAACAAATTTTCTTCTTCAATAAATAATTAAATTAAAAAAAATTATTATTTGACAAAATAATAAATATTGAATGACTTAGTCCCGTCAATATAAGAAAATATATTCTTCAATAAAATGGAAAGACAATTAAATGGATTCACTCATTGATAAGTCTGCGAGGCAATCGTTGAGCGGCTTTGGATGTAGGATCTGTTGTAACTCAAAAAAAAAAGTTCATCAGGAGTTACTTCAGTCTTTTTTAAGGTAAGGTGCCGTTCAAGTATAATGAATATTTTTAAAAATAATATTATGAAACATAAGAAGAATTTTAATAATTTTTCATCTACCCCTACCTCTTGTCAACAAAATGTTTTTAGTTTTAGGTTTTTTTATTCTCTCCGCACACACGTACAAAATGCATAACTCTTCACAATAACGTAAGACAATATTTCCCATAACATACAGATATTCTTGAATCCATAAGCTGCTCCATCAGCTATACGAGAATTCCAGAGCAAAAACAAAATCAAGCAAAAAGTCCTGCGGGTTGGAAACCACTAGCAAGCAAGGCGGAAACAACGTTGGCGTTGCTGAATAAGCTTTTCTATGTTTGTATGAGTGTGTAAGCGAATGTTTTTGAGTGAAGCAGTGTGTCATACAGTTAAACTATCTGTGTGGTGGTGTGTGTGTGTGTGTGAATCTGCAAATAGGCGCTAATAAGAAGAGCAGGATAAACTGGCTACTCGTTGCTGAGGTCCTGTTGAAAATCTAAATGGAATGATAATGACATGACGTGACTTGACGTAACGCTTGTCAGTGTATAGGTAGTAATCAGGCAATAATATATGTAATAGAAAGAGATGCCAATAGGCTGTTACGTATTGCAGAAGTGACGGCAGCAGCACAAAAAGAAAAAAAATAACAAGCGTGAAAATATAGGTTGGTTGATTTGGAAATAAAAATGGACGAATAAAAAAGGACGAACGACGACGCATTATAAATCGTCTAAAACAGCTATTAAGTTAAAGTGGCAGGTTGTTGTGTGTTGATGTTGTTTTTTGGTTTTTCTTTGTTGCGTTTGTGGTTTTATTTCTTTCTTATGTTGTTGTTATAGTTGTTGTTTTTGTTCTTGATGGCTCGATATGTGGCTCGATATGTGGGTTAATGTTTTTTTTTTTTTGCGTTTCCAAAGTAATCAACTTAATTAATTTAACAATAATTTGGAGGACGAACGCACACGCACATATACCGCCACTTATATTAACGTTTCAGCTTTGCGTGTGTGTGTTTTTAAAATTTTATGCAGAATTTTTATATTTATATTAGTTCGATATTTATATAAGATATTCGAAAAAGTCATCCAACTGTAATGTCCATTCAAAACAAAGTGACTACTAGAGGAAAGAAAACCAAATCAAACCAAATATACGTTTGCTGTTGTGGAACAGCAACATCCGACAACGCTGTCACTTGACACAGTTTGTCAAAGTTCTTATATTTAATTCCCACATCATTCGCACTCGTCACACCCGGGAAAATCTTATGTCACACCCGTCAGTGTGTGAAGTTTGAAGTTCACCCATTTAAAAGTTTGATATCGCCATTTTTTCAAAATATTTTTCACTGGTATTCAACAGAAAATATATTAAATTTGAATATATGCAAGTCAAAAATGGTTGTGGCAGATGGACTCAATTTCAATGTTAAACTCAGAATTTTTAGTTTTTAAACTTGTGCTCGTCACACCCGTCCCAGGTGTTTAAGCGAATGTAACTATTAAACAAGTATAAATAATTGCATTTTGTTTTAGCATTTTGAAACATTGGGGCATCTTCTAAAATACCCTATAGTAAATTGCTAAAATTTTACCCGGTTAATAGCATTTTCAGCACGATAAAGTTGTCAAAACGTCACACTCTTCCGTATGGAATGAGCCAAATATAAAAATGAAAAGCAAATTATTAAGAGTTATTGAAGTTTCAATAAATAACAAAATAGAAAATGTCTTAAAATATGCTATGAAATTTTTCAAAAAAATCAAGCCTTCCACAGACACATTTCTACGAAATTATGTACTAGTAATAATAATAATAATAATAATAATAATAATAATAATAATAATAATAATAATAATAATAATAATAATAATAATAATAATAATAATAATAATAATAATAATAATAATAATAATAATAATAATAATAATAATAATAAAAATACCAATAAAATTAAGAAGAAATGTGAGTGCCGAACGCTAGAGTAGTTTCATTATAATTTCGGATGTTTGTAAGCACACTGAAAAATGTCCAAACTTAATTCCCATCAAACTTTCAAACTGAAAGTGAAAATATACCAACAACAGAGGTTTGTTCTTTCAACTTAATTAAAATTTAAATCGACTGTATTCAAATTAAAAAATGTTTAATCCATCAAACTTTATCCATTTTCGAGCTTGCTTATTTATTTGTTACAATTTTAAAATTTTTTTTTTTTTTAAATTTTGAATAAAAAAAATTGTATAAAAAAGAAACAGTTTCGATAGTATCGTAAGTGTAGACGTAGAATTCCGTTGAAGTTGTAACCTCATCTACTTTGTCTCTTTGGTCCGATTGTTTTGTCCATTTTGCACGTATTTTTATTGATCTTCCGAAAATTAACAAATAAATTAATAACACTCAATTATGGACTACTTATCGAGGCCAAAACAAAGAAAAAGTAAAAATGTAAGTATGATTAAATAAGCAAGCAAAAAGAAACAAGCAAAATTTCAAATTTTTTCGATCATATCTTTAAGCTTGATAGGTTGAGTTCATTGACTTAGTTGAAAAGAAGGCGAAGCAAATGCACTTCCCATTGGTTCCATTGATTTTTAAAAAATCGTATGGTTACTATATTTCACGCTGTGCACATGTCCTTTCCTCTCGTCTCTGTCTGATATTTAGTTTGCGAGCTACACTTTCGTCTCTATGCGATGTAAAGTTTTCGAACTACACACGCTAGTGCAAGTGGGATGTGGGATGTACGCCATCTATTGGGAAAAAGCATTAAACGAAATATGATCCAACTCGTTTTTTTCATAAGAATTAAATCTAACCGGATCCCAGACCCATTTCGTTAAATTTGGCAGTTTGAGTTCATTGACTGAGTTGAAAAGAGGTTCATGACCTCTGGTTTCAAAATAGTATACTAGAACAGTAGTGCATACATAACCCAATGCTTACAATGCTGCCAAAGCAAACCAATCACTTCGTGCTAAACAAAAGCCATACAAGCATAAACAACGAAAGAAAAACAAAGAAAGCAGCAGACACATAAGCAGCTGATGATTGATTTTCTTATATAAAAACATGCATTTTTCTTCTTATATTTTACTATTTTGTGACTTTAATATAATAGTGACAAAATCCCAAATTAGATATTCATTCAGCGCAGGATATATCTGATATTTTAATATATATATTATCTTTGAACAATGAGTGTTAAGGACTGTAGGTATACCCTAAAGTATTCGCCAAAAACGTTGCCTTATGACCTTGAAAAATCTGTTAAAACGACCCCATACAAACCGCGCTGTAAGACGTAATTCTACGTCAAAAGCAATATCCTTTTGAATAATAAAAACTTACACAGTTCTATGTTAAAAATAACCATATTCCGTATTCTTAAAAGGCACCTTACTGGATTCGACACAATCATCCTATCTGTTATATACTTATTTACACCGATTAATTTGCAAGAAATATGACCTTTCGAATACGAAATTCTAGCAGAATGACATGGTGTTTTTAAACACCGAACGGTGCAGGACTTCCTTGAAAACCGATGCTGATACAAATTTTTTAGTGTGAACTTTCAAACTATTTATTTTGTCATTAAAAAATATTAAACTTTTATAAAATTGTGATCTAATTTTGAAGACAAAATTACTTTGTTGTTGATTTTTGACAGTGCCTAAGAAAATTCTAGAAATTAAGAAAACTCTAACTTGAGATGCTATAGAGTAACAAATACAGAAATAACCTACAGAAGTAACCCTCAAAATTATAAAAAGAAAATCTTCGTTTTGTTTTTCATGAGATAACGCAGATTCTTCTAAATTACATTTTGTGTGAATGAGGTGTCAAAAGTTGAAAATGTGTAATTAAGGTATTATTCCCAAATGTAAATATTCACTTAAAAGTAAATAAATTATTATTTACATTCCTCAATATTTGCCTTTCCTTTTTGATGCAAGCCTATTATACGCCTAAGCATATCATAGTTTTGATATAACATACTGACATATAATAAATTTTGTCTTTTCATGTCAACTATAAACCATTTTATAGTGTTTTTAATATTGTGGGTTGTATGGGAGGTACGCCTGTTCGTGGGCGTGGACACACCCATTTTTTTGTGTGCGTCTTAGCTTTGATATGAAATACATATACATCATATTTTATTTCTGTAGCTTAAATACCCTCTACAAAACCCTCTACATGATGATTTCAATTTTATAGTTGTATGGGAGCTAGGCTTGTCCGTGGGCGGATTTCAAAAACATTCAATAGTGCATATCCTAGAATTCATATGAAATTGTTCATTAGGGTGCCTCAAAATTAACTTTTTTTCGAATTATTAAGGTCTTACAGCAAAAATTGCTAGTATATGATGAACAAATAATATATTAGAAAAGTTATTAAGAACTATCAATTTTTCGGCTATTGCACGGCTTCAGAGTAACGTAATATTCTTAATACTTAAAAATGACGAAAACTGCATAGTTTTGACAAGTGCACTAAATTTTTTGTTTTGGCAGGACTAAATCGTTTCACGAGGTGACGTCAATCAAGAATACATAAACTTTTATTTTGCGACTCGCTTATTTCTAGGTAGTACAGATGTTTGTACAAAGTTAATATGCCCTTACCTTAAATAATTTGGGTATAGTTATTTGAAAAGAAAAATCAAGAATTTTAAATTAATTTAATTTTAAAAACTTGCTTTATTAGATTTTTTTCACTTCCCCAAAAAATAAAATAGAATAATATGGCATCTTCACCACTTTACACAAAAAGTCGACTCGAAAATTTTCTAAATTGTAGGTAAGCACTGCAATACCGACAAACTTCCAATAATTTAGTTAGACACTTAATTCAAATCAATTAATTTTTACTAAGCACACAGCCTTAATAAAAAATTTGATAAGCTTTATAATTTGAAAAAAACTAGCAAAAATCAAAAACATTATAAATACTTAAAATTAATGGAGTAAATATTTCTGCCACTATGTTTCCTAAAATTTCTGAAGCTTTTGCAAAACGACTTATTATGTCGAAACGCTTTCTCAAAGGAATTTAGTCAAAATTCTGACAAGCGGTAAGAACAACAAACGAAGCAATTATTTGACATTAAATTATCATAAATTACGTGTTCAACAACCTTAAAAGACCCAAAATAAAGAAATACAGTAATAAGAATAGAGAGAAAGCGAATGACAAAAAAAAAAAAAAAAAATCAAACAGCTTTTTATAAAACAATAAGAACTTCACAAATATACAGGGTAAGATAGCATAATAAGAAGGAAGGATTTTAAATAAAAAAAAACTCGCGTGTAGCAACGTACACGCGGCAGAAGTGAAACTTCTTTAACAGTAAGAAATAAGAGAGATTTTAGTGTGAAATAGAGAGAGAAAGTATCTGAAAAGAAATTCAATCAATACGAAATGGAACAATAGTCCGTTGATTCAATATTTGCATCCAGGGGCCGTATCGGCTATGGTTTTTATCGAAAGTGTCACATATTAACTTTTATCTCTTTGTTTTTTTTTCGACAAAAATAAAAGTTATTTTGAGCCTTATAGTTTTTTGGGCAAAAATAACAGTTATTTTTGACATTTATTTTATCGGTCGAAAATAACAGTTATTTTCTGCCGTTTATTTTTTCGGTCAAAAATATCAGGTAGTTTATACACTCAGGGAAAAAATGCTGTTTTATCAAACAAATCATGGGTTGAAATAACAGATTTCACTGTTAAATACCATCCAACAAATGAAACTTTCAAATCAACAGTCGGTTGACTGTTGGTCTATGGAACAAGAAACCCGTATAAAAACTTATTTATTGAAATTTGATCAATGGTTTGAAAGTTCATGTATGGCCGAGTGTGCTAACGTGTGCGTCTAGTACTCGACTGTCCACGGTTCAAATCCGGCAAGGCCAACAAAAATTTTTTTTTATTTAAAATATTTTTTTTTTTTTAAATAAAAAATGAAATTTGCAATTTTTTTTTTGCATGATTGTAAGCATTTTATTTTGAAGGTTATTTTTGACCAAACAATTAATGAAACATAATTATTATTATTTCAATTATTGAATTACAATTATTGATACTTACACAGCTAGGGTTCGAACCCACGTCTCCCCGCATGACAGTCTAGTGCACTTCCACTGAGCTATTGGCAACGATAATATAAATATAGCAAAACACATCTAAAAACTATTGCTTAGGAAAAATAGACAATTCAACAACAAAACAAAAATATTTCAACAGATAATTTTAACAACACAAAAATACTTTGAAACGTTAATTGAACAAAGAAAATTGTTTATTTAAACGCAAATCATTTAATCGAACAGTGTTGTTAAATAACAGTGGCCGACTGTTAATATTACAGTTGATATTTTTCTGAGTGTATATGTTCAAGTCATTTTAACGACTAAAAAAATGTTGATACCATTATTTTCATCTCATCGCTGAGACATTTTACACATGGAGTCAACAGTTCAATCTGTCAAGCCTTTAAAAAAAACACAAATTGCTTGATAATTTTGACCGAAAAAATTAAAGATAAAATAAAATTCAAAAGAACCTTTATTTTTCCTCGAAAAATACAAGCAAAAAATAACACTTAAATTTTAACTTTTAAAGAATCAGTCTTAAATTTAAAAGGAACTTAATATTCATGAGGCTGAGGACATTTGTAACATTATAATATATTTGAAAAAGTCTTTCAACAATTTTTTCATTTGAAAATTGTAAAATAACAGTTATTTTCGTTCCTTGTTTTAGTTTAGTTGGTGTTTTAGTTGCTTTCGAATGTCTTCTCAACATTGTCACTTTTTGAATGTTAGATTGCATTTGCATAGTACTCGTTGAAGGAGCCTCCGAAAGCAGAGACAAATCTTGTTGATTATTGTGTTTTGCTTCCTGGTCATAATAATTGCTATGTTGAGTGAGGGCATCGTAAAGCAGCGAACGTTGATTGTTGAGTGTATCAACTTGGTTGGCTATAAAATTTTGTTGAGATGATGGCTGAGTTACAAAATACATTTTAACAAAGCATCAGTGTGTTTTTTGGGGATTGGTTCTTTGTAGATTCACCAAAATACACTGATATTTCGTAAAAATGCATTTTGGAACTCATCCGATGTTGCAATCACCTTACCTTCATCATTAGTTGCAGACCCAGCTGCGGCTGCATTCTTAAGAGCTCTAATTCGCTCTCTTTATTCACGAACGCGTTCTGCTCCTGTTTAAGGAAGTTTCACTTCAAAAATCATAATTTTGGAACTTAAGATATATTCGATATAACTATAAAAATATTTTTATGATAGCAAATTTGACAATTATAAGTTATAAGAATAATTTAGGTTTTTAAAAAGTTCCAATGTTTTAATACTTAAATCGTTATACATAATAAAACATATTACATTTCTAATTGGGTAGAAATACTTTGTGTACTATAAGACCATATGATAAGTTTGTAAAAGACCATGTTGGATCTAAATAATTGATAAATGCTGGTATTAAATATAAAAGAAATATAGATGTATTGAATGTGTGTATTGAGGTGTCAATTAACACACCTTAATCAATGATTTGAAGTATTTTAAAAAACTATGTTATTTCTTCAAGAGGTCGTTATTATAAAGGAGGCAAGACCCGAAATTTGAATAATTTTATAAGAAGTATTCAAATTTTTATTAAGCTTTGGCAATCAACATTTGTAAGGCTGAAAGTTTTTATGTTTAAAATTATATTTTAAGGCTTATACAAATATTACGGGATCTGGCAACGCTAAAGTCATTGCAGTCAAATTGACTTTCTATTGGAAAGTTTGAAATGTGTTGGCTTATATGTACTCATAATGCTTTGGCTATAATAATATCCTACTATATAATAGTTAGTATAATAATAATAAAGCTGGTCATCTCTTACGTGAACTTTGTTGACCCTTATTCGGCACACTTTTCTATACGTGTTAAACGTATAAATCACAGCATTGAACTCAACTTTTTATTTAAACTATATATATACCAAAGAAAACCGTTTAACTTTTGCTATAATCAAAACAGCTTTACGCCAACTCATAGTGCCTAAGCGTCACCCTGTGAAACCAAACAACCTGTTAAGAGGTAAATTATTATATCTACTAAACCTGTGATTCTATGCAAATTTATTTTTGACAATATTTATAACAATGTCAAAATTAATAGAATTTATTACAAAAAAATCAATTAGGAATCATTTAAGGAGGACAACTTACCTCTTATATCGAATTTAATGTCTTGCTAGTCCAATACAATATAAATGTTTGTTTATAACATTTGTTTGTTTATAAAAATAATAAATGTCTCGTTTTTAAATATTTTAAGGTCTGCCACTGAAACAGAAAAGCTTCCCACATAACTCTCGTTCATACATTATGTTGAGGTCAGCTGGTGCTAAATGTTGCTTGAACATGTTTTGGAATCGACTTCCGTTTTAATCTAAAATCAATAAAGCTAACAAGTTCAAGTTCAGCTTGCTATCGTCGGTATGTAAATCAGTTTGTTCACGTACAAAATCAGAACTTTTCGAATAATCTGCATAAACAACCAGCCTGTCGCTTTTGAGCTCTAATAAGCGGCAGTGAGCTGCTAAGCTTTGCTGTAGAACGCTTTAAGCTGCAAATAATTGTCAAAAATTGACTGTTGAATTCGTATTTAACGGTCGTACGATTGTGTTGACGTTTATGGCGTCATTTGTTAGCGACTTGAAAAAAAAAACACAAACTAATGCAAATTGTAGAATTTATGGACCTGTTTTTTAAAATTGTATTTAATTTTAAAGTGGATTTAAAGAAAACGAAAAAAGCACACACATATATATATATTGAGCGTTTATTAACTACAACAATAATTTCAATTAATAGTTGCTTTCTCTCAGTTTTCGGGTCCCAGATTTTTCAGTCGGTCGGTCTCCAGCTGTTTGTTTGTTTTTTGTTGTTTTTTATTTTGCTTAATGTTGTTGCAAAGTTGTGATTGCTTTGAGTCTTTTTGTCTATTTATTAGAGCCCGTTTTGTAGAATTTGGTGTGCCGATTGACAGCAACAGCGACAACTACTTCTTATATTTAGTAAATAGTTTTGTACGAGTATCTCTGAATATAGCTGTCTGAGCTTTAACGTACGTGTGCTATGCACGGTTATGTAATCTATTTTTAAGACTTGAGCTTTTTATGATTTTAATTTGGATTTATTTATTTGAAAAATTTGATTTAGACATTTAAGAAGAACTAGTTTCTGTATATGTTTTGGATTTTTTTTTTCTCTCTTCTTTTTCTCAATTGTTGTTGTTTCGGTGCGTTGCGGAGCGCACCAACTCTTTTTTTTTTTAATTAGTTATTGATGCTATTTTTATTAATTCGTTGGTTTTCTGTTATTAGTTCATTCACAGCTGATCAGTTAAATTTTATGAGGGCTAATAAAAACCATTTCAAGTTGTTCTTGCTTAAAATATGTTTGTTTGTTTGTTTTCTCGTTTGTTTCAGTTGCTTATGAGTATTTTTATATGGATGTTTTTAAAATTTGTATATAATGTATAATGTTGAATCTATTTCTTTTCATAAATTTTTAAGAGTTTTTCTATCATGTACAGAAACAAAAAAGTATATTCAAAGAATTAAATTTTTACAAAATACTGATTTCTATGAAATGTTATGATATGGTTTTATTATTTGTTTTTATCAATTCAAATCATTTTTAAAAAAAAATATGTTTGGGAAACCTCCATCTGCTGCTGCTTCAGATTTTTGTACAAATATTTATCATTTGCTTACTTTGAAACTCAACCACTTCCGATGCCTTGTCACAAAAACGCACGTTTTATACGTTCCTGAGATCCTGGATTCGAATCCTGTACAGGCCATGGTCGTAAGCCTTACCTCAATTCGCAACCAGCAAAATGAGTCGAAATCTACTCATGAGTTCACTTTAAAGCTGTTTACAGAGGCAAAATAAGTTTCATGGCTCTTCGAAGCTCTCTTAAGGTCCTTTGCGGAACTAATTACATATTAAGCTGTTTTATGGTGTCAGTTTCAGGCAATAGACTTTATCGTTATAAAAGTTACGAGTTTTGAAGTGGCGCTTGTACATCTGCTTTATATTTATTTTTAACTTAAAGCTGCTTAATGGTTCTATTGTCCCTAATTTTGCACTCAAAGCTGCTTAGTGGTACATTACGACTGCACTAAGGGAAAAAGTTATGTAGTCAGTACAAAGACAGCTAGTAAAATCTATGCACTGCAACTTGTATGAGAACACAACGAGAGCAGTATTTACTGAGTAAAGACAGCGTGTACTGACTACATATCAATTTATTCACTTTTTAAAATGAATAAAAAATGTATTCAATACATCATGTTATGTGTTGAATACATAGCAAACTTCAATAGATACAAGCAACGTGTACTCAATCAACGTTTTATGTAATTTTTTACAAAAACTTTACTCAATACATAAAATATAGACTCAGTACATTTCTCGCTTGCAACACGGCTTCGTACATATGCTATATACTCATTGCAGTGAGTAATAAATGTACTCAATACATAAAATATAGACTCAGCGTTTCTTGATTTTCAAATAAGCAACACCTCTAAAGCCTGTATAAAATCAGAGCGGGAATGAGTTTATCCACTGTACTCAAGAACAAAAGCGATGATTGGATAAAAAATAAATGGCTGGGATTCTATAAGTAATTGCCAATTATTTTGTGAAATCTAGTCATTTCTTTATTAAGTTATTTATTGCATTTGTTGAGAGGGTAATTTAGGCGCAGACATGAATTGTGTATATATTCAATACATGAAATTATGAACAAAAAATATATAATGAATAAATTTTGCATGTACTCATTGCATAAAATAATGTTTTAAACATATGTAATGAGCAAATTATGTATGTACTCATTATATAAATGTATGCACTAAAAATATGTAATGAGTCAATAATGTATGTACTCATTACATAAAGTTATGTACTCCAAATATGTAATGAGTAAATTATGTATGTACTGAGTACATGCAAATTATTGTAACATACTGTACTCATCGCAAATGTTCTACATGACTTTATGTAATGAGTCAATAATCTATGTAATACGTACATAAGAACTTTACTCATTACATAAAATTATTTGTATCAGTTTGCGATGAGTACAGAGTCAGTGTACTCACCACACACATCCATGAATTCACGACACTTAATTATGCGTTGAGTACATAAAATTCTTTATTGACTACATAACCGCTTAAAAGCATTATGTAGTCAATAGATATTTCAACATGTACTCAATACATGAAAAATGTAAAATTTTTGTGTGCAGAAAACTATGCGATGAGTACATAAATTTTTGTATTGAGTTCATAGGTTGTTCCCTCTGTGTGTAATAACTGTATAAAAAATCTTCGGTTTGACATAAAGCCGCATGGCACAATGGTTAAGGCGTCGCACTGCAAATCGGCGAGACAAGGGATAGAAACCTAGCAGGGCTTCACTTGATTTCCTTTCCCGAACAAAGACAGTAACTTGACTGAATAGACAGTAAAATGGTTTTTGAAAAAAACGAAAAAAATTGAATGTTTTATTTGTTCCTTAAGAAAATTTGCACCATTAGGAAAAAACCGCACTTAATTTTTTATTGATGTACAGGACTCAGGCAGCATTTTCTGAAAATGGTTCTACCTACGAATTATGCTTGCCTTATAAAAGCGCCTACCTCTCTTCCATTCTGCAAATGCTTCCCTTTAAGTGTTTTTTTTTTACTTTTGCTGCGTTTTCTTTTGCTTTATATAAAATTCTTACTATTTTTTCCAGTGCCTTTATTTCTTTGTTTTTCTTATATAGCAAATGCAGCGACCTGCCACATCCTGGCTGGCATTACAATCTCTTGTATATTGCTTCGGTTTGAAACAAACTTTTTCTTCGTCTTTTTTATCTTAGTTTGTCGTAAGTTTTGCTGCTGCTTGTTTTACCACTTCCACTGCTTGTTGTTGCTATGTGCTGCAAGAAAGTTTTTACAGCTACCTAACCTGCCACCTCCTCACTTTGCCACCTAACTTTGCCTTGTGCTACTACTTGTCGACGAGGAGTATTTAGTTGGTTTTTTTTGTTTAGTATTTTTTCTATTTTATTCTGCTTTAAGTCCTTTCTACATATGCACAAATAAAGTTGTTCTTGGTGCATTTTTCTTGTTTATTTTTATTATATTTGTTTTTCCTTTTTGTACAAATTGTTCTTAAAAAACTTCTTAAGACTTCACAAGACGTTCACACTGCATGCCAAAAGCTTACCAACACTTGCAAAATATGTATAAAATTTAAGCAAGGAAAATTATGAACATATATGTGTGAAATACTTTTTGCACTCACTGTTGCATGATTTTAAAATAGAAGTCAATCTAACTTAAAAACTCTTAACGGCAAACTAAAAGTGCAAGAAAAAACTAAAAAAAAAAACTCAAAAAAGGAAGTTAAAAAAGTTTTCTGAAATTGTGAGCAAAAGAGTTGAAAAGTATTTTTTGCTTATTCGTGTGTGCATGTTTGTAGCTCTGTGTATGTGTGTGTCTGCATGTATGTTTAAGTGTGAGTGCAAGTTTATGTAAGAGCGTGTGTAGGTTTGTGTATTTTTACTCATGTATATATAAGTACCAGCAGTGTTTGTCGTCTAGCAGACTACAAATGACGATGCAGTTGAAGTAAATACTAAAAAAATATTGCAATTTAAAAAGAACCAAGGAATTAAAAAAGGAAGCAAATAAAGCGAACCGTCTACTGTGCTTTCCTCGGCATGGAATGAGAAACTGAAAGAAGCTTAAGAAAGTTACAGGCAGCCAAAAAATAATATAAATAAAATGGCACCAAGAAACGTAATTTGGAGGAAATAAATGTTAATGGCGAGCTGAAAAACGATGAAATGGGAGAAACATTTCAAAAGTGCAAAAGATGTGCAGAAGGCTTTCTTTGAGCAAATCATCTCTTGTCAGAATATACCTAGCTTCGAATAAAAATTAAAATATCCTTTATTATTAAAGTGCAGTTTAAGTAAACATTGCGAATACAAAAGTATTTTATGAAAGTTATTGTGTTCATAAAATATTTAAAAATTAATTTAAACTTAATCGCTAATGAACAGCCAAGAACATCTTATAAAGCATATCTTTGTTTCATTGGGTTTTCGAGACATAAGTTTATATTTTTATCGATAACGGTATGAACTTTGATTATTTAAAATATTAATATTGTCTTTTTTCCGCATTTTTTCCTTGCTACAAGTAAGAAGTCTGAAAAACTTATTTGTTGTGAATGGATCAACTTTAGACCACAAAATATTTCCTTTTTCATGTTTTTAAGTTTATTCACGGAGTAAAGTGAGTGTTTCAAAACCAATGGCTCTAAATCATCCTTTAAAAGGTTATAAGAGCATTTTCTGATCTTAAGTTAGATTCGGTGAAAAAGGGTTTATAGACTATTAGTTAAAGTTTCCAACGTTTCTTGACCCTCCGGTCTTGAATAAAAATATGGCATAATCTACTTTTAGGTTACCTAAGGTCATGGGATCATGGGACCAAGATCATCGTAATACATAAATGTCAGCCTACAATTCAAAGATTATTTTTGTAAATAAAAAAATTTTTTTTCTTTTCATGTCTTATTGTAAGTCTTCCACGTTTCCTCTTTCTTGCTCCTCCAAATAGTAATTTTTACAGCTCATTTCTCTCAAGAAATACGAATTTCTTTTTCAGAGTTTTTCAGCGAGTTTTTAATTTTTACCTAAAACGCAAGTATTTTCGACAGTACATCTAGACCATTCTTTTTTTTTTTGCCTTTTTTCAAGTTTTCCTCTATGTGTTGAGCATTTACTACTCCATGTCGAACTCGAACTACATTCGTTAAATTTTCATATCCCCCGCCTAACTTTTCAGTAGCCCACATGCGAAATAATGGCTTCCTACCATTCTACAATTTAAAGTTTTATTCTTCCAGAATGCATTTGTTTCTGCTCTTACTGCTGTCAGCGTGGACGTTAACGTCAACTGTGTCTTGGAGTGCTTCTTCGTATTCAATAAGTTAAAACTTACGAAAATTTGTGATGAAAATAAAATGAAAATAGAAAAAAAACAGCACCAATTCAAAAGATTCTGAAGTGAAGCGCATGCAATATTGATGGTGTAACAGCACAAAAAGGACATCAGCGCCACAACGTACTGAGACGTGCGGCAACTAGCAGCAGGAAACGTTCAACGAAATGAATGAATGACTGAATGTCTGGATGTTGCGCTGTAGTTGGTGGGTGATCCAAGTGCATTGAGCTAAAGTACAAAGGCATGAAGAAGCAGCAACAGGACTGAGTGCAATGGCGTCTGTCGGGCTGCTCGGCTTGCTAGTTGTGTGAATGTCCTTAAAACACTTCCAGTTGAATTCCGTGGGTTGGATGGTACTTTCCATGTTTGAGCTTCTATTTTTAAGTGTCGCATTTGCAAGTGTGTTCTTGTTAAGTCTATAAAAATGTTTAAATATTATTTATTAAAAACGTTATATTCTTGGAAGAATTTTTTTAGATTTTACTCTAGTTCCTCCAAAAACAGATCCATTATGTAAAAATACTGACCCTATCTCATATTTAAAATGCAGTCATAAAATAATGTTTTAACCACACAACCCTTGCATAAATCTATTTCCTCCTACAACTTTCAGTCATTACTCCATCTTTCCATCCAGCTACGCTGTGTTTATTCGTCCAAGTTTTATAATATCAATTCAGAACAAACAAAAGCTGCGTAACTTCTTTATAATTCCTTCACACTTATATTTCTTCACTTTTTAGCTTCTCCTTTGTAGAGTATTTTTAAAAAATCATCACACAAAAAACAAGCAGCCTGCCGGGAATGTAATTTGAGATTACATTTTTGTTGTTTTCATCACATTCTTCACCATTTTGTTTTCTTTGATTTAATAAAGTTAAAATGTTCTCAAATTTATTATTTTTTTCATGAAAAAATAAAAAACAACGTCCGTCATTCATCCTCATCGTAACCATAAATCGATTCATTACTTATGTGAAGGGATTGCACACATAAAAGCTAGTATTTTTAAAGGTCCTTGCAAACATTTTAGGACTATTTGGCATAATATTACATAAAAAGAGTATGTTTTTTGTGCTGAGTAAATAATATGAAGAAAAAGGACACACTGCTTGTCGTTTTCCTTCCTTTTTTCTCTCGCTCTTTTTTTATTCCGACAAAAAGCACTTTAAATTTAAAGGTTATAAAAAATAACTGAAGCCAAATTTTATGGTTATGGCATTAAATGTCCTTTAGCATAATATATTTTCAGTTGAGTGAAAAAATGGTTGTTGCTTCGGAAAGCTTTCAACTTTGAATTTAGATAAGAAACTTTTTAGCATTATCCTTATCCTTAGATAAGAAACTTTTTAGCATCCTTATCTTTATCCTTATCCTTATCCTTATCCTTATCCTTATCCTTATCCTTATCCTTATCCTTATCCTTATCCTTATCCTTATCCTTATCCTTATCCTTATCCTTATCCTTATCCTTATCCTTATCCTTATCCTTATCCTTATCCTTATCCTTATCCTTATCCTTATCCTTATCCTTATCCTTATCCTTATCCTTATCCTTATCCTTATCCTTATCCTTATCCTTATCCTTATCCTTATCCTTATCCTTATCCTTATCCTTATCCTTATCCTTATCCTTATCCTTATCCTTATCCTTATCCTTATCCTTATCCTTATCCTTATCCTTATCCTTATCCTTATCCTTATCCTTATCCTTATCCTTATCCTTATCCTTATCCTTATCCTTATCCTTATCCTTATCCTTATCCTTATCCTTATCCTTATCCTTATCCTTATCCTTATCCTTATCCTTATCCTTATCCTTATCCTTATCCTTATCCTTATCCTTATCCTTATCCTTATCCTTATCCTTATCCTTATCCTTATCCTTATCCTTATCCTTATCCTTATCCTTATCCTTATCCTTATCCTTATCCTTATCCTTATCCTTATCCTTATCCTTATCCTTATCCTTATCCTTATCCTTATCCTTATCCTTATCCTTATCCTTATCCTTATCCTTATCCTTATCCTTATCCTTATCCTTATCCTTATCCTTATCCTTATCCTTATCCTTATCCTTATCCTTATCCTTATCCTTATCCTTATCCTTATCCTTATCCTTATCCTTATCCTTATCCTTATCCTTATCCTTATCCTTATCCTTATCCTTATCCTTATCCTTATCCTTATCCTTATCCTTATCCTTATCCTTATCCTTATCCTTATCCTTATCCTTATCCTTATCCTTATCCTTATCCTTATCCTTATCCTTATCCTTATCCTTATCCTTATCCTTATCCTTATCCTTATCCTTATCCTTATCCTTATCCTTATCCTTATCCTTATCCTTATCCTTATCCTTATCCTTATCCTTATCCTTATCCTTATCCTTATCCTTATCCTTATCCTTATCCTTATCCTTATCCTTATCCTTATCCTTATCCTTATCCTTATCCTTATCCTTATCCTTATCCTTATCCTTATCCTTATCCTTATCCTTATCCTTATCCTTATCCTTATCCTTATCCTTATCCTTATCCTTATCCTTATCCTTATCCTTATCCTTATCCTTATCCTTATCCTTATCCTTATCCTTATCCTTATCCTTATCCTTATCCTTATCCTTATCCTTATCCTTATCCTTATCCTTATCCTTATCCTTATCCTTATCCTTATCCTTATCCTTATCCTTATCCTTATCCTTATCCTTATCCTTATCCTTATCCTTATCCTTATCCTTATCCTTATCCTTATCCTTATCCTTATCCTTATCCTTATCCTTATCCTTATCCTTATCCTTATCCTTATCCTTATCCTTATCCTTATCCTTATCCTTATCCTTATCCTTATCCTTATCCTTATCCTTATCCTTATCCTTATCCTTATCCTTATCCTTATCCTTATCCTTATCCTTATCCTTATCCTTATCCTTATCCTTATCCTTATCCTTATCCTTATCCTTATCCTTATCCTTATCCTTATCCTTATCCTTATCCTTATCCTTATCCTTATCCTTATCCTTATCCTTATCCTTATCCTTATCCTTATCCTTATCCTTATCCTTATCCTTATCCTTATCCTTATCCTTATCCTTATCCTTATCCTTATCCTTATCCTTATCCTTATCCTTATCCTTATCCTTATCCTTATCCTTATCCTTATCCTTATCCTTATCCTTATCCTTATCCTTATCCTTATCCTTATCCTTATCCTTATCCTTATCCTTATCCTTATTCTTATCCTTATCCTTATCCTTATCCTTATCCTTATCCTTATCCTTATCCTTATCCTTATCCTTATCCTTATCCTTATCCTTATCCTTATCCTTATCCTTATCCTTATCCTTATCCTTATCCTTATCCTTATCCTTATCCTTATCCTTATCCTTATCCTTATCCTTATCCTTATCCTTATCCTTATCCTTATCCTTATCCTTATCCTTATCCTTATCCTTATCCTTATCCTTATCCTTATCCTTATCCTTATCCTTATCCTTATCCTTATCCTTATCCTTATCCTTATCCTTATCCTTATCCTTATCCTTATCCTTATCCTTATCCTTATCCTTATCCTTATCCTTATCCTTATCCTTATCCTTATCCTTATCCTTATCCTTATCCTTATCCTTATCCTTATCCTTATCCTTATCCTTATCCTTATCCTTATCCTTATCCTTATCCTTATCCTTATCCTTATCCTTATCCTTATCCTTATCCTTATCCTTATCCTTATCCTTATCCTTATCCTTATCCTTATCCTTATCCTTATCCTTATCCTTATCCTTATCCTTATCCTTATCCTTATCCTTATCCTTATCCTAATCCTTATCCTTATCCTTATCCTTATCCTTATCCTAATCCTTATCCTTATCCTTATCCTTATCCTTATCCTCATCCTTATCCTTATCACTTCCATCTTCATGTAAAGTTTTTTAAGTTGTAAGATGAACTAAAAGCCGAGATTTCATTGTTATAGCATGCATTAATCGATCTTAAGTCACCATTAATTAACAGTTGTGTGGGATGCAGGAATATCAGTTGACCGATCACGCCCATTTTTTCATGCATATCATTATTATTACCTAACTGAAATATGTTCTTTTTGAGATATGAATTTTGTCATTCCCAAATAAAAAAAAAACCCACTGTGCACCGCCTGCAACAAAATTTCCCACGAAAACCATTGAATGTAAAAACAAGAACAGCCCAAAGAGGATAACTTATCAAAAATTCACACCGCATCCGCTCTTCACTCAAACAAAAACATTCTTTTTCATTTCGTAAAATTCGTTTCAAATAAGAGTACAACAAAAACAAAAACCAAAATCACTAAAAAAATTAAGCATAAAACACAGAAAAACAGCAAGAAAACAACAAAAAACAAAGGAAAACTTTTTAAATAAAAAAAAAAAAACAAAAACGACTACTGCTGAAATAAATTGCACCGAAAAAGGACGAAGACACAAAAAGCGAAACTTTTCACATTGAACAAACCAAAAGCATCCGTTTTATGTCCGCCCATGACACGCCATGCACTGCCAGTCCGTCCATAGAAATCCTCAATGCATGGTACAACCCGAAGAACCCACAGCAAAAGCTGGTCAAAACAGAAACAAACCGAACTCAACTGAATGAACAACCATGCTTGAGCATGGCAGCAATAACAGAAATAACAGCAACGGTTGGTGGAAGCCTGTTAAAAAGGCAAAAGGAAGATGGATGTAACTGTGTTCGGCATGAGTTTCGGCAAAATTCACATGAAAATCCCATGAAAGCTCTTTGGAGATAAAGTTGGCAACACATACAGTGGCAGGGTGGCTGTAAAACGCATCGTCTGCATTGAAGAATCGTGAATAAAAGTATCAGCATGTAGGGTGCTACGAATATTGGAGTGAGGAGTGGATGCTAGTTGAAAGCAAAATTGTTGAACGATGATTTTAAATATAAAAACGGTGGAGAGGCTTCAATGATGGGTGACGGTATTTGGATGAGCGGATGCTTTTGAGTGTGGCTTTGTATTTAAGGATGTCTGTATGTGTGTGTGTGTATATATGACTGTTTGCGTTTGTATACTTTTATAGATACACGTGAATGAAAGTGTACGAATGTATGTGTGGAAGCAGCCGTAGACCATAAATGCCGCAGCAGCTTAAATACGAAAAACATTACAAATGAAAATTGAATTCATAAAACTTTTTGGCGACATGAAGAAAATTTTGCAGTTTTAGAATTTAAGTTTTTAAAATTTAATAGTGGTAGCATTATGGAATTAGAAAGAATTTAATTTTAAATCACTATTTGTATAGTGTTTATGAAAATCCAAAATAATCTATAAAAGATAAATGCTTTAAAATAAATCAACGGATTTTCGGCCAAAAATATGATTGAAATTTAATTTTCAAAATAAAATAAAATGGTATACTTCTTAGCGAAGATACTTGTACTAGAACTGCTTGCTGTCAAAATTCAACCAATTTTGTCAGTAAAATACCAAAATTCAAGTTATTTCTCAAATAATTAATTGTTAATTATACGTTTTCAAATTATTAATTTTAACATTGAAACACGATAAAAATATTTTTATCAAATAAATTATTTTTAAAGCTTGTTTAATTCATTCCTTTTAATTCTTAAAAATATTACAATAACATTTTAACAAAATTAAATTTCGTCCAAAAAATCGTAGCTTAACCCTGTTTTTAAAGGTTTTTTGTTTTGTTTTGTTTTGACTTAGAATGACGTCTTACAGCACGTTTGGCATGGGGTCGCTTTAACAAATTTGTTCAAGGCCATGAAACGTTTTTAACCAATACTTTAGGGTTTACCTACAGCCTTTAATACTCATCGTTCAAATATAATATATATATTGAAATATCAGATATATCATGCGCTGAACGAATATCTAATTTTGGATTTTGAAACTATTATATTAAAGGCACAAAATAACAAAATCAAAGAAGAAAAATTTTTATTTTTGTATAAGAAAATAAATCATTAGCTGCTTATGTTGTGCCTGCTGCACTCTTTGTTTTTATTTCTCTCTTATTGTTATTTTTGCTTGTGTTTTTTTGTTTTGTACAAACTGATTCGAGTACAAACTGAGTGCTCTATTTAAACACAAGAGGTCAATCACAACCTCTTTTCAACTCAGTCAATGAACTCAAACTGTCAAACTTAACGAAATGATCGAAAGAATTTGACATTCGACAAGAAGTCCATAGTGAGTTCTATTAATTAATTTGTTAATCTTCGGAAGATATATAAAAAAAAATGAGTAAAATGGTCAAATCAATCGAACCAAAGAGGCAAAGTAAAGAAAGTTAAGTCTAAGATACTATAGAAACTGTTTCTTTTTTTTATTTGTTTTTCATTTTTATTTTTTGAAAAAAGAGCTACTCTGATGTTTGAACAAAACATGAATAGCTTATAGAGAATTATTTAAGGAAACAATTATGTCATAAAATAAAATTAAATATTGTGGTTATTAAAATTTTCAAAATTTTCTTCAGATTTGATTAAAACATTTGGACTCTAGGTTTTTATTGTTTTTTTTTTTTTTGTTTTTGCCATTTGACATTTGGGATCTTGCTCTGGAGTAAAACGTTATGACACCCATTGTTTTGGATTTCCCCTTCCAGCCCCAAGGTAGCCGGTGCGATCATACACATCCACATTTTTAAAATTTTGCGATACATAGGGCTGAACCCTAAATAAACCAAAAGGTATTGTGTATATTATAATACAATATTTTCATTTTAACATATTTAAAAAGTTCCAATTTCAAGTTTTTTTATTTTTTGTTAGTTACGCAGACTTTTTATTCTACTTCACCGGTTTGTAATGAAAACTGGTTAAGCGATGTTTAATTTAAAGTGTTGAAAACACTTGTTAAAAAATCGCCAATTTCGGGTTATTACAGAAACCATACTGGACACGAATTTCAATTCCAGATTGCTATACATATATTTTGATTGCTATACATATATTTGTTCTTTTTTTTTTGTACACTTACTTTGTACTCCCAAAAGGTTCCAAAATCAATTCATTAGATATGTATCCTTTTATTGTATGATTAAAATAACAAGTTTTACTTTTAAAAATTTTTTTAAATTACATAATTTTTCTAAATCGACAATAATAAAATCCAAAGTTCAGAAAACATTTCAGCATTCAAGATTTTCAATAATTAAAAACTATTTTAAAAAGTCAAGCTAACTATAATTTTTGGTACCATTGCTAGAGTTCCAAACAAAAACAACTCTTTGACAAACACAAATTTTCGACATCAACCTACATAGCTCTTTTGATCTTACTACACAGGAGCCACTTCTACATAGAACCACAACAACAAAAACAACAAGAACAATTTCAACAATGAACACCACTCGCACACTCTATTCGACTTGCATGCTTATAACTCGAATGATTTGTAAACCTTAACCACCAGGTTGACTGCACGCCAGTCCACACGCCCATAAAGTTCAGAAAAAAACCTTAAAAGCAAATCAAATAGAAAAAAAAGCAAAGACAAACTTTTATCAGCTAGCAAAAACACATGGAATGACAAAACGTAAAGCTAAGACAACCTTGCCTTCCTTTTGCTCTAAGCTGCTCTTTAATATTTTCGCTTGAGCTTATTTTTTATTTTTATTTTTTACCGTTATTTTTTTATGTGTCTGTATTTTAAATGTATAAGGGATGAAGCGAAAACTTAAGAGTTGGTGCAAGTATTTTATTGCGCGCTTTTCTATATTTTGCTACCAACCGACAATGGAGCGTTTCCACTTGCTACATTTGCTGAATACCTGGTTTTCTTGGCCTCAGTTACTGCCTCGGCGGCAACGTTAACTTGGCTCACTCTCGGAGTCGCAGTGGTAAGCCATAAAAAGAAAGCTCTAGGGCTTAAGCTGTCGCTATGGTTGTGTGAATATTTGTGTGATGGTGTACTTTTCTGCGTTCGTATCTATGTTTGTTTGCATAAGTATGTGTGTGTATATGTGTATTTGTTTGTGTGTGCTTTTAGTGCCTTTTGCCACTGAATCACAAGTACGAGTTTAACACTTTGACTGGGTGGTTCACTGATTGAGGCGGCAAAACAGTTTGTTTTTTATATTTTTACTTACCTTTATTTATATTTTATGGTACTATAGTTACATATGCATACTAAAACGCATATATCTCATATGATACATATATCGCACATGCAGTGTGAATTGTGATCCAAATGTTTTCAGGTTGCATCGAGTGTATAATAAATGGTGCTATCGTTGTTTAAATGTTCTTATAGTTGTTTTGTTTTCTTCCTTGCGAAAAGCCTTCTCGGAATGCTATTCATATGAGCAAGAAATATAACTTTAAAAATTTAAACAAATTTCTTTATAATTTCAATAAATTGTTAAACTACACATATTTGAAATACATTTTTTTTATTTCATTTCTGCGCGTTTTCAATCAGATGCGAACATTTTTATTGTACCATCAGGCAAAACTACATACATTAATTAAATATTTTTAGTTCCAATATAATAAAGGTAAATTAAGGATCATGAAAGTTAATTGACAATGAGGCATACCTGGTGAAATTCTTTTTAGTTGATGCACCCATTGAGCTCATTTTTATTTACTTGTTCTCATTCATCACTCTTCAAAAAACTGTACAAGTCTGCAAGTTTACATTCCTTCAATTGAGCATGCATCCAAAATATGCACTCAATGCATGATTGATAACTATCTAACTGTAGATTATTACAAAAAATGTGTGTTTATTAATATTCTGCTAAGTGCCTTGCCCAATATTTCATCGTGTTTTTTCTTTTGACATCTATATATATAAAAATGAATCGTGGTTTGTTTGGCTGCTAAAAACTTAAAAACGGCTGGGCCAAATTGAATACTTTTTTTTGCGGGTTTTGTGGTAATTATCGAAGGTTTAGGAAAAAAGAAATTCGAAAAATTATCAACAGGTGGCATTGTATATGCATATTTAATTTTTTTTTTACTTTTACCGCACATCTACTTTTAACCGAATGTACCATGCTGGTTGCGGGTTTGTTCCTAATTTAATACGATACTGTTCGATGCTGGATATATTCAGTTGAGTGACAGAAAAGAGGTTTACCGCACGCACATTTTCATCTTTGGATAGTGGAAAATTACACCAAATCAAATTGATGACATAGTTTCCGCCAAAATTCCTGATGCTGAGATTGATCAAATCTGCTCCACGGACCATGCTGACAACACAATTCTACTTCGGTTTGTCTGTTTAACAATAAGTGCATAAAACGCTATTCACGTGGTTTTATTCGTGAAACTCATACTGGAAACGATGGATATCCACTCTATCGGAGCCGCTCACCAGATGACAATAGTACAACATTCATCACTCAATTGAATGGAGCGGATGTCGTGATTGAAAACACATGGATCATGACATATTCGGCAATATTGTGTAAGGCATTCTTAGTACATATTTATGTTAAGTATTGCAATTCACTGCGATCTATTAAGTATGTATGCATATTAGAGTGTATCGAAAATCTGACCCCCAATTCCGGTACCAACATTAAATAGTACATGAAGAATCCTGTCGATTGGTATACTTTGTTTTAATTTTAATTAATTTTGGCGTCCCCCGAAATGCATTTTTCTGCATTTTTTTTATCAATTTTTGTACTGGAGACCCTTTAATGGCATTTTTTTATTTGTTTTTAATTTGAAACTTTTTGTTCATGTAGAAGGCAAACAGTTATACTTTTTTTCAGACCTCCTGGAGAGGAGATATCGTTTAACTCTTAAGTCAACTAAATATAAAAAAACCTTAATTTGATATTAAATAAATTAAAAACAAATTCAGTCATAAAAACAACCCGCTTTTTAACTCGCCAATTCAGCTCATCTTCATTGAACTCTTATATTACTTTTAAAACTTTGGCTTATGCAAAATTTAGTTGCAATTTCATTACTTTGTTCCACTGTCTAATAACGTCATCGTTGAATAAACCATAATGTGTTGCTTTTTTTATGGCTGTTGTTGCTTTTGTTGCCATTTGCTCTACGTTGTTGCCTCTACTGATACCAAAATAACTTAACAATGAAGCTACAAAATTATACAAAACTCACAATATTTGTACACTAATACACATTCACACTCACACTCTTTCTCTGGTAATCTTTACATATATATAAACTGAAATAAACATGCATACAAACAGGCACGTAGTCAAGCATACCGAAAACAAATATGAAGCATAGCAACAACAACAAAAACAACAAAAACAACAACAACAACAACAACAACATAAAGACTCTTCGCTACCGAGCAGAAGGACACTGGGGCATTATAACGTTATCCTTCTGGTTATGTTTCCGCTTCTGTCACTTTACGTGAAAACAAACATACACACTTACACACATACACACTTACACAGATACACACACACACACGCGCGAGTGCATTTAAATACATATCCATAGGTACATAGCTATTTATTCGCAGAAGCAACAAACATTCAAATGAACACTTACACAAACAAACAGAGCACGAATGCATTGAATACCGTTACACACGGCTTACAACCCAAGCACGAACGCACAAACGAGGCAGTGCAAAAGTGAGCGCATACGAGTTTTAAGTGGCGCATGACAGAGATAGCCAAAATAGGAAGGAATCTGTGTGTGTGTTTGTGTGTATATATTTTTCGCTGTTCATGACACCCAACGTGGCGCTCATAAAATTTATAACGTAACGTCCTTGTGCTGTGTCGGTGTATCTTTTTATGTGATTCCGTAAGCATGAATGTGTGTGTGTTTATGTGCGTGCTTGTGTGTACATTTTATGCTTTTCATTCTTTTGTCTGTTTCCACGATTTCCATCGCTCATTTTTTACAATTTTTTTAGCTGTTTTTGTTTCTTCTCATTTTTTTCACTCGCTCTCTCTCTCTCTCTTTCTCTCAGTTTTTGCTTAAATATGAGAAATAAAACTCTACAAACAAACAAAAAAAAAAGAAAACAACACTGGCTGACGCTGACTGCGAATCCTCTAGTGGCTTGCCTGATGTTGTTTAAAACACGTTTATTCACAGTTTATTATTGAGAGTTTGTGTCAATTTTTGCCCCAACATTGGCAACACTTGCATGGTACACACTTATACCGCACCGTACAACAACTCATCGCCCTCACACACAATGTTTTAGATGGGTGGGACCGGTTTCCCTAGGCGTTCAAGGATAAAGTGTTCAACATAAACTTTGGTTCTGGCATTGCCGTTGTTGAGTTCGTGTGGGTGGTTGGGTGCTTGCTTGAGAAAGCTAACTTAATGTGAGTTAGGCTGTTATTTTGCTCTCCGAGTTGTTTTTATGTCCATATTTTGGTTTCTGTTTTTCTTACTTTAAGTTTGTTTTGTGTTGATTCTGTTTTTCTGTTTTATGTTTTCTTTAATATTTTTTTTTCATTCGTGCACCATATTTACAAAACAACGTTGCAAATACCATTAAGGATATTATACGACAAAATTGTGTGCTCTGTGTAAATATAATTGAAATGTACCGTAAAACAGTACTGCCCTGTTTTTTCAAATTTGAAAATTTTAAAGTGAAATCCATTGAATATAATGAACCTCAATGAACATTAGGGAATAACACTTTCGCACTTCTCTTCCTGATCAAAGTTCCTTAGTGATTAAAACTTGTGAATGATGAAAAAAAAAATTGTAGACACATTTTTTTATTTTTTTAATCCATGCCGGCCCATCTCCGTGACCCGTGATATTTTTGCCAAATTTTTTTTGCATAGCATACGTAGAAATTGTAATTAATTTGAATACAGACATATACCACTGAGACATCTAGTTCCCAAGATATATATTTTTAATCGAAATATCGGAGGGTAATCATAAATCTTCCAATTGATGAAAATTGGTATAGCGAAATGTTCGTATTCAAATTATAATTTATGCTATAATGACGGATCTTAGTACAGATGTTATGCCGCAAAATTGGTAAAAAAAAAAATCGATTTTTGCGTTTACCAAAGGTGACAGATATATTCAGGTCTTACTGCAAAAACTGCGTTAACTTTTTTGACACGTACCTCGAGAAGCAATTTCAAATGTCCGACCTCTGCACCGAAAGAGTGCTAGTTTTGGAACATCTTGGACAGGGACAGTGTATGAACGAAGACCGAACCGGACACTCGTTGGTTTATTGTGTCCGAATATAGTCGCTCGTTTCTTAACCCTTTATGGACATAATACAGAGTAACTACGGTACTATTCCAGGTGACGTTCAAGAGACTTATTGGGTATGTTTTGGATGCATTATAGTTACGACTCAGGCCAGTTACGATACCATTTTCGGTAAAATATATATACATTTTTTTTCGGGTCTTGTTCGCTAAAGATCGACTATGAAATAGTGTTGAAAATTCGCGTGTCCGTGGGCTGATGGAGCCCATATTTTATATGTATTTAAATGTTGATGAAAAATTTTCACATACCAATTTTTAATCCTGTACCTCACATGTTAATGCCTTGGGCGTGTTCGTGGATGGATAACGCAACGCCATTTTTGAACACATCTTAGTTTTGATACAAAAAGGATACATACCAAATTTTTTCTCTGTAGGTTAAATATAACCATATTTATGATTGTATTTCATTTGAAGTAAGCGTGTCCGTAGGCGGATGACGTCCAATTTTCAAAAATAGCTTTGTTATAAAATACATGCGTACTAAATTTGATCTCTGTAAGACAAAACTGCAATTTTTTGTTTGTATGGGAGGTAGACGTGTCCGTGGGCGGATGATGTCTATTTTTCAAAAATTTCTTTGGTTTGCTATAATAAACATACATACCAAATTTTATCTCTGTACGTTAAACATAAGCTTATTTATTGAGTTTTTAATTTTTGGGTTGCATTGGAGGTGGGCGCGTCCGTGAGTGGATGAAATTAATTTTTAGAAGACATCTTTGTTTAATTATAAATTATATACGTACAAAATATTATTGTTATAGGTTATTTATGAGCTTACTTATGCAGTTTTCAATTTTTGCGTTGTATGGGAGGTAGGCGTGCCCGTAAGCGAATTCCAAAAAATATTCAATAATGCAAATCCTTGGGTCTATGTGACTACGCGTACCGAGTTTCATCCAATTATCTCAACTCCTTCTTCTTATCCTGTGTTTGCGGACATCACACAGACGGAGGGACGGACATGGATAGCTCGACTCACGAGGTGACGCTGATCAAGAATATATATACTTTTCTATTCCAGACTCGTTTATTTCTATGCGTTACAAACGTTTGCCGAAGTTAATATCGATGGTTAAGTGCACAAAAGTGATAAGTGACAAATTTTAAATGTTCACAAACGTCGATTTTGTTTTTAAATTTTAATATATTTCAATACAAAACACTAATTTCAATTGTGTAATGAGGAGCATCCATTGGTAATGCATTTACAAGAAATTTACACAAGATAGATAGTTATTGATAGATAGATAGTTTTATTGAAGATTTGGAAAATGCAGTAAACCTATTTTTGTCAAAAGGTCACTTATCACTTTAGTGAGCATAACCATCGATATTCCCTGTCCTTTCAAGTTTAGGGTATAAAAATGAAATTATGTCTGATACTCCGGACTTTTGTGCCTGAAAGCTTTCGTACGTATACAAATTGTTTCACAGTTATCTTAAAAAATACGTTTTATCAAAAAAACGCCGTCAGACTTAAATTTTCACCAATAAAGACAGTTCCTCATCAAAAGGTGGGGAAAAGGTCACCAAATAACACGAATATATATTATTGATTAATTTTTGTTCTTTATATGAATTTATGACTTTGAAAATCACACAAAAATTAAGCAAATTTGTTTACTGAACCTACCTATTGGGAACTACAGTTATAATATAATTTATAGTTCCCAATAATTTATAGTTGGAATAGCAAACATTAAGGAATAAAATAGAAACCAATTTTTTAAACAATAATAATTTTGAGAAAACTTTTAAAAACACGTTTTTTGGCACTTCTTATGCCATGCTCATACAAATTGTACAGACTGTAACATAAGTGTTCAAATTTATGTTCATATTCTGCCCCGAAAAGTAAATTAAATTCTACTTGAAATAAAAGTTTATAAATTCTGTTAAAGTTTGAATACTTTACGGTACAATCAATGATACCAAATACACACACACTCGTGAACACATTCAAACAAACTTCCCAATCAGCCAAACAAGCTTGGAATAAGCTTTAAACAAGCTTACACACGTAAGCCTCAAGCTTGGATAACGCTTTCATTTACTATTGTAGAACGCTTACATGTAATTGTAGGATAAACGAAAGTGAACCCTTGGAATAATATTCCTTACTTCAAGCTTAATCCAAGTGTTGTTTTTACAATTGGATATAAGTGTTTTAATAAGCTTTATCCAAGTGTGCTTCATTCAACAAATCAATTAGCACTCGCGAAAAATTTTTATTCCGTGGCTCAGTTGGTAAGCCACTGGTTATTTGATTTGTTGTGATTTGGACATCCAAGGTTCAATTCCCAACCGGAACATTTTTATTTTTATTTATTTTTTATTTTCGTTTGTTAAAATTGAAGCATATATTTATATGAAAAATTGCATGTCTTCAAAAATTTATGTGTTTGCTACCCCAGGGATCGAACGCGCGAACCACCGCATATGAGTCGGACACTCTAACAGCTTGCCGTTAGCCTTATGGCTGCTGAGCATACAAAATGAAAATGTATGTATATATGAGAGCATCACAACTTTGAACAGTTGTGAAACTATTACCGTTGTCAGCGTTATCTAAGTATGATTGTAAAACACTTACTTAATGCAAGCCTTTCCAAGTATTATTGTATATCACTTGCTTTTTGTGTTTTACGCAATAGTTATACAAGGCAACTTGGAAATTTATTACCCGGACAAATGTTTTTCAAGCGTGCTTGGATAAGGCTTGCTTTTTGTATTGCATGTAAGCTTAATCCAAGCACTATTTCTAAATGGTTGATTGGGTTACAAAAGTCGACACAACACACATAAATCGCCAGGTTTTGCGCTAAGTATGTTTTTGTTTATTTTTTTTTTTGTTTTTGTTATTTTATTTCGTGTTGTTGTTGTTGTTCTGGTTTTGTTTTGCCATTTGTTGTAACCAATTTTGTTTTTTGCTTGCTTTTTAATCTGCTACAGCAATATTTTTGCTATTGTAGTTTTTGTTGTTTTGATATGAATGCTGAAAATGGAGCAAACCAATACAACGATATGAGAAACAACAACAACAACAAATACAGCATCATGACTGAGTGCAAAAACAACAATATTAACAAAGGCAAAATGTTGGCAGCAAAAAACGCAAACGACAGAAATTACCATTACATTTCATCTAGTGCCGTTAGCTGCCAACAAAAACAAACAACAACAACAACAACAACAACAACAGCAACATCAACAACAGTTACAAGCAAAACGAATGAGTAAGGACTCGGGCTCGTATTTGTATTCGTGCTTGTGTTGCGGTGCGGGCAGGACTTATGACAACAACAACGGCAACAATGTCAGCAGCAACAACAAGGATAAGCATGATTTTATGAGTTTAAAGGACGCGTCGAAAAGTTAAAGTTTGTCAGGCGAGTCAGAATCAATGTGATGAGAGTTAGTATGGCAAAGTAAAAGGATGGGATAATTGGAGATCAGAGCGTGCGCGAGAGAACTATATTCTGATACAAATTGCACAAAAAGAGAGAAATATCCTTTGTTGGATAGGCATTTCAGTCGCTCTCGCTGGCGCACAAACAGCGTCTAACATTAAATGAACGTTTTGAATAGTAAGCCCGCTATAACGGTGTTTGTTATTTGAATGTGTGAGCATTTGTGTATGTTTGTGTGTGTTTATATATATATATATATATATATGTGTGTGTATGCAAGTATAGATACTTCGTTCTCGTTGCGTTTTGTCGAGTTTATGTGTTGACGAGGACGACGTTGCGGCAAGCGTTACCAATGATGATGTTGTTATTACTTTTGATTATAACTGAATTCAGTTTCTTGTTGTTGTTATATTTCATATATATATAGACAGAAGCTGTATTTAAAGCTGTGTGTTTATACTTCTGTAGCATGTGCTTGTGCGAGGCTGCAATAATATCAGCATTTATGTACGAACACTAGTCAAAAAAATTCTGCGTACATAACAAAAAATTATTTAACTTGATACTTTATTTTACTATTATTTTTTTAAAGCAATTTTATAAAATTAATATGATGACTTCAAATTAAAAATCACATTTCAATGCGTGCGCCACATTTTTCAAGGAATGTATTTTGGTCTTGAATAGCTAAGTGCTTCTCGATCACAAAACATTTTTTGCTTTGTGTATGACGCGCAGATTGAGGGGTCACTTGATATGAAAATATAATCCTACTTAAACTGAAATTTTAAAGGTTTCAAAAAGAATCTGCAAAACGACTACAGTAAAGAACACTATTTTTGGTACGGTTTATAATCGTGATCAAAAACCACAACAAAGCTAATAATGATTTATGCTCAAAGATACGACGTTGCGTTACGTAATTCCGCTCTTTATTTTTAATTTGTACGCAGACTTGTCCTGATCAATATTTAACTAAGATTTGCTTTTTTTAATGTGATGTGATTGCAGAATGAACTATAATGAATTAAAAAAAATAAACATTAATTTTCCGTAATGAAATTTGAATGTTACACTAGCTACACTAAACGATTTAGAAAAAAGATTCTACTACGCAAAAAATTTCATTTACAAAGATTTGTTCCACAAAAGGTTTTTATTTTATTAAAAACTTACAAGAACAAATTTATATTTTCCAGAGAAGAAAAATTTTTTCAAGAAAAACTTATTACAAGATAAAAAACTTTAGGAAATAACAATCATGGTAACCATATCCCCGGAAACACCACGTACCATACTTTCCGCTACATAACTTGAACGGTGACATGACATAAGAATGCTCCACAGTGAAACAGCCACCTCTTAATAAGCCGTTGGATTCCTGTTGCAATGTGTACGACATAAGTAGTTTAGGAATGAATGGATATCGCAACAGTTAACAGTGTTAAATGGAAGTTCATTCACTGCATATGCATATGAGTCCGTCATATGCACATGGGCATTTCCGCAGAAGTTAACCAACATTTTTTTTTTAACTTGTATTATTAAAGAGAAATATTCAAAATTAATTTAATTAAAGAGATCAAATTTTCCCATGTTGCGATGGCAAAATATCGGGCGTCCTAGTTAAAGTTAAAGTGTTGGTCAGTTTTGTTTATTTCTATGAGAATTTTCTCTTTACAATTTCCATTTCTAAGAGTAATTGTGCAATTGCACTCTTATGCAAAACTTTTGCCACAACAACAACTAACCGCAAAATAAATGCAAAAGAGCAAACAAATATCAATTCGTCGTCCGGGGATTCATGTGCTCTATGTGCAAAAAACTGATTTTGAGTAAATTGAAGTTAAAGTTTGAAGCCATTTTTATCTAAAACTGCTCGATAGGATTTTCTGAATTTTTCACCAAATATTTGTGTAAAAATGGCAATACCAAAAAGATATTTCCTAATCCTTGATCTCACGGAAAAAAAGACATTTTCTTGCATTAAAAAAAAATCCACTTTGCTCTATACGCCATTTCATACATATTTTGGTGTGAACACATACACATAGAGCAAAGTAGCATAAGGAAAAAATGTCACACATTTCGAATTATTTTTCAAACAATTTATTCATTGACAAAAAATATAGGTAAAAGATGATCGTTATTTTATAATTATAAGTAATTAAAATATATGTAAGTGCTATACATATTTTCCTTCGTTAATGTGATATTATGTTGTTTTATTTAAATAAATGTTGATTTATTTTTTTTTAAAAGGTTTAATTTAAAGGTCTAAACAAATAGTAGTTGGCTAACTTTTTGGCTAATTTTTGTATTGAGTCATGTCTTTAGCCCGCGTATTCAATTCAAAGTTTTAAGTTTTCGAAAATATAACGAAAGGTTAAATCTATGCATATTTATTTAAAACACAATTATATATTCATAGAAATTGAAGCACTATTTCAAAGTAAATGAAAAAGCAACATAGTAAAAAGATTTGGCAATAGAAAATATTTATGTTATATATAAATAAAAAATCAAAATTATTATTTCATATTTATATAATATACCTAATAAAAAATCATAAATTATTAGCCACAAAATTTCGTTTACTCTCAAGTCGAGGTATAAGTTTTGTGGATGCAAGTTTCTATTTGTTAAAATTAAATGAATTTGTGTTCATATCAAACGAATTTGTTTTTGAAATAGAGCTTTTGTTTTTAAAACTATGTTTTTGTTACGAAAAATAAATTTAAAACACAAATTTTAAAATTTAAAACAAATATTTTAAAGGATAATTTTTCCGATGCCATTTTTTAGCTTTTCCAAGTTTTTGGCATCAGATTCATAATCAGCGATCCCCGGGACCCTCCGAATATCAAATTTTAACTCCAATCGATGAAGTAGTCATTTTAAATATTTTAATATTTAATTACTTCAGTTTTATTTCATTATATGTTTATATTTATATTTGTCAAACCAATTAAAAAAATTCAAAAATTGTCATTGTATTCAGATTTTTGTATGATTTTTCAAAGAAATTAAAAAACGAAACCAGTTTAAAGGGACTTGAAAATTAAACACACTCCTTTTTAATTTTGTTTTGTAGCAACGCAAAGGCGTTACATTTCTATTTTAAAATTTTTTGTTTAATTTTGAAGCATGTTTTTTTTCTCAGTGTACAAAGGCATTTGAGAAAACAAAATTTTTACCCACCTTATTGAAAATATGTACTTTTCCACTCACTCCATTCTTCTTATTTCCAAATGGTCTGCTTTTTTAATTTTTTTATTAATAAAAAATATTAAAAAACATAAAATTATAACTAAATAAAGAAAATTATAAGCCACAACTATGTAAGTTAAGTGCACATAGAGCAAAGTGGTTTTCGTTAATCAAGTACAACATTTTGTACTACTACTGACATTTTGCTCTATACGCCATTGAATGACTTATGGGGCAAAAGGTCACAAAAATTTTCTGTTTTAAGGGATATAGAGCAAAGTGGACACGAAATATCTCAGTTTCTAGAAGAGATAGCCAAAAACGGATTACAGATTTGAAAAATTTGGTATCAAAAATCCTGGATGGTAGTATTAACTCAAAATTGCCAAAATGGCGTATAGAGCACATGAATCCCCGGACGACGAATCAACAGTAAAATTTTGATTTGCTTTTAATGATATTCTGAGGTAACGTCACGCCAGACACAAAAGCATTTAGTGCTATTTTTTCTACGCCAACGTTCAAAAGTGCGTGAAATTTTGCATTTTAATCAAGTTAAGTAAATTGTATAAAAAAATCGTTCAGAAGAAAAACCGTTAATTTTATATTTAATTTGAAAAGTAAGTGACGTCACGCCACATGCTCGAACTTTGCCCGATTTCGTTACTGATTTTGGTTGCAGGTATTTTAGTGGAATTTTTTTCCAACTTGATCGATGGTGTTTACGTGACCACGTAACCCTGTGGTCACTGAACACAGCCGCGCCCAACCATCTACCCGCCGTTGTGGCAAACAGAGCGCTGCAGTCATCACGGAGGTCGACTTGCTCGGCACCTTCGTGATGTACAAAGGGCCCGAAGCAGAAATAATTCTGAATTAGAGCAAAGACGGACATATTAATAAAATCCACCCAAAAAATAAGTCAAAGACGGACATTTTTAAACTTACCAGAAAAACCCACCCGAAATAAGACAAAATAGAAGACATCAATAGAAACGATCGGAATACCATCAAACAACCCATCACCCACCCGACAACGGACAATCAACAATAAACACTCAATATTAACATCAACATTAACATCAACATCAACACTCAACAAGCAAGAAATCAACATTACAATAAACAAACATTATTTAAAATACTTGTTCAAAACACAAACAATATAAAGAAAACCTAAACCCAAAGGTAAAACAAAATAAAATTGTATTGTTAAAAATCAAACCCTAATTTCCTTCTTTCTTTTCCGCATCTCGAACCACCTGCGTTCACCTCACCCGAACAGATGGGGTAGGAGTTAACAAAATATAACATATAATAGCTAAACTTTATGTTTTTCTTACGTCAAATATTTTTTTTTTCTAGCAAATTTTAACTTTAAATGTTCCGATGGAAATTTAAGTAACGTAACGCCAGTAACGTCACGCTAGATGATTTAGCCTAATTAAAAAAAAAACCGAGAAACGATTTTTTTAATTTGATAATTAGCAAAACATACTTATATTATGTTTAATTCTTTTAAATAAAGTTTTGTATAAAAAGTCTTGCTCAATTCGCAGAGTTTTGCAAATTTTCTAATCAAAGTCGAAAACCACTTCTGTTTTTTGTAACGTCACGCCAGTGCGTATTTTTGGTTATATCTTTAAATTCTTAGAATCGATTGTTATAATTTTTTTACTTTATATAGTGCTACTTAATTACTACACAAATATAAAAAAAATTTTAAAAATAAGACTTAATTTTTTTGAAAATGCCAGTTTGGAAATGCCCATATGCGTCCGTTTACTCGCTGGCGGTATTTACGCAAGAAAAGTTGAAAATATTTCAACTTTGCTTTCAGACTTTTTCTGACTAGTGTATGTGTGTGTGTGTGTGTGTGTGTGTGTGTGTGTGTGTGTGTGTGTGTGTGTGTGTGTGTGTGTGTGTGTGTGTGTGTGTGTGTGTGTATGTATGTATGTATGTTTATGTACATATTTAATGCGAGTTATACGTTAAATGCTAATATTTTTGCGTTGTACAAATGTTTGTTCATCTGTGTGTTGACACGCGCGTGCCTGTGCTTGTATGTTTGTATCTACTTATCATGCCATAGCAAAATGCTTTAATAACAACAAAAACATTGGCAACACCGTTAAACGCTTGTTGATTTTTATTTTCCATTCTTCATTTTCTTTGCTCTTGCAAAAAACTGCAAGTACCAGAATGCGCAATGATATAACTATAACAGCGATGGAAGATAGAAAGTTAGATAGATGAAAGAAATGTGAGCAAAAAAAATATATCCGAATATAACCGTTAGTTGGTGGTTCATCGTAAAAATTGCAGAGCATTTCTAGCAAATATCGTCAAACTGTTCTTGTTTTGCGTGTTGTTGCTATAAATATTGTGGTGTTGGAGGTGGGCTTGCATCATGTTGTCACGCATTTGTTGGTAGTCGGCGGGTGTCAACTGAAACGAAGCGTGGCCTCATTCACTTCATAATTCATTTTACTTTGTACTTCTCCGTTAAAGCTTTATTACTCTTATTTTTGTTTGTTGTTGTCAAAGTTTAACGTTTTATTTTTACACTTTGTTAGCTCATGGCTAAAAAGAGTATGTCAGAAAGTACAGTGGCATTATTTTATTCAATTGCCGTAAAAAAGCATTTACAATAAATCATACGCCCCGATAAACAACTTAAGATACGTGAAAACACTAAAAACTCTGTATCGGCATTTCTGCCAAAACCAAAGAGTTGAAAATTCTTAAAAAGTTTTCATTTTTTATATTAGTAAACAGTTGAATTTTATTGCCGATCAAATCGACTTCAAATTTGAAAAAATATAGTTTTTCTCTTTAAGTAATTTGTAATTGTATCAGGCATATTCTGAAATCCAATTTACGTCAAAATCATATTTACTTCCAATGACATTTGATTAAAAGGTGTTCTGCAATCCGATTCCGATATTTGTTTTTTTTTTCAGATTGTAGGTGTTCTGTAATCCCAGTTATCGAAAGTTAAGTGAATTTAAGTCCATTGAAATTTTTACTGGAGGATTCCATTATTTTAATGAAATTTTAGTAATATAAGATGAAATAAAAAGTTTCAATACTGACAAATGCTTTTCTATCTTTTGATTTTCTATGATTTGATGACTGTATTTTAATGGCATACGACATACTTATTTATTTTATTTATAAAATTAATTTTATAATGACATTCGACAGTCTCCGTTAAAATATTTTTTGTTAAACAGAGCTTTGCTAATCATCTTCCGCTAAAACGCAAAGTTGTTTCTAACTGCAGCATTGAGGATGGTCGCATATAATCTTCCACTTTATTTGTGTAAAAAACGTTAGATCTGCTGTCATTTAGCTGATGCGTTCGGAAAGCAGCATGTTTGAATACAAGTTCGAATCCAATTTCATTGATTGCTTTCCGATCGAAATCTAGAACACCTTTTCAAATCGGAATCGGAAATGAATTTCGATTTCGATCCACTTCCGAAGTGAATTTCAGATCATACCTGTATGTTTTATTTAATAAAATCTTCATTTCGAAACGCAATATATAAGAACGGTTGTTTCAGAAAATCATTCTTACAACATTAATACAAAGCAAGCAAACTTCCGCCAAACATTGCATTTTACTCAGAGCAACTAATTTTCTTAAAAAACTGATTTTATAAAATTGATCTTACCATTTTTCCTCTCACTATGTTTCTTAAAGCAAGTACAGTGACTTTGATTATTTGGACTGCAATAACTAGTAAAACAGTACACTAATAAAACAGAATAAACAAGTAAAGAAAGTCAAAAGTCGGTCTAGGCCGACTATGAAATACCCTAAACCTACTTTTCCAAAAAAAACATAATATTATTGAAATTGGGCGTGTCCGTGCGCGGATGAAGCCTATACTTTATATGCATTTAAATGTTGATGAAAAATTTACACATACCAAGTTTTATTCCTGTAGCTCAAAGTTAATGTCTTTATTGAGCTTTCGCTATGGGAGCTGGGCGTGTTCATGGACGGATTACTCCCAATTTTTGAACAGACCTTAGTTTTAGTATAAAATACATGCATACCAAATTTAATTTCTCTATGACAAACATAACCTTATTTATTGAGTTTTTACTTTTGTAGCTTTGATAGAAGCCTATTTATATAGTTTTTAATTTTGGGGTTGCATGGGAAGTGGGCGTGTTCGTGAATGGATGACGCCCATTTTTCTAACACGTCTTATCTGTTATATAAAATGTATTACTACCGAATTATATTTTTGTAGCTATGACAGAAGCCTCTTTATATAAAGGGTTTTCACGAGGCCCTGAGTAAAAGAGTAAAAAATTAAAGTGCAAAATAAAAATACTCTCCAACAACAAAATGCTTTGAATGAAAACTTGCACTTTTACTCAACCTCAGGCATTGACTTAAATAAATTTTTACTCTAGTGTAAGAAAATGACAGTTTCATTTTTTTAAACTCAATTGCAGGTATGTTACAAAAAAACATAAGACGTCGTGTATTTTGCCGATGTATGTGCACACAAATTTCAAAAAATTAGCTAGTGTACATGGAAGCATAAACCAGCTGTGAAAATAAATTAAATTCAAAAATAAAAAAATTTAGAAGTAAGTCAAATTCTTTCAATTTCATAAGAATACCTTTTTTTGAAGTGAAACTTCTTTGGCGGCGAGTGAAATATAAATTACCTGATATTTTTGACCGAAAAATAAACGTCTGGAAATAACTGTTATTTTTGCCCAAAAAAACAATAAGGCACATAAAACTGTTATTTTTGTCGGAAAAAATAAAAATTAAGAGATAAAAGTTAATATGTGACACTTTCGACAAAAACCATATTCGGTACGGTCCCTGGATGCAAATTTTGAATCAAAAGATTATTATTCCATTTCGTATTGATTGAATTTCTTTTCAGATACTTTCTCTCTCTATTTCACACTAAAATCTCTCTTATTTCTTACTGTTAAAGACGTTTCACTTCTGCCACGTGTACGTTGCTATACGCGAGTTTTTTTTAAAGCATACATATATTGTTCATTTAGGGCCTGGATCTGAGAAAACAAAACGCAAAAACCTATAAAAAGATGGTCAGACTCTGAAATTGTAAATAGTTTTAACTAATTTCCGGAACTTCGAACAGTGATTACTATGTTGCGTTCACGAGGCTTGAGAGTAATATTTTACACATTACTTTTTTACTCTTTTACTCAGGGCCTCGTGAAAACCCCTATAGATTTAAATTTTAGGTTTATATGGGAGGTGGGCGTGTTAGTGGGTGGATGATGCCTATTTTTTTAACACACTTTAGTTTTGACATAAAATGAATAAATATCTAATTTTACTAATTTTACTCACCTTTCAGGTTTAGGGTATAAAAAAAAGCAAATTGGCCATTTTAGCTCCTGAAAGGACTTTGACCAAGCTTCTTATGATCATTTGTGTTGTCTTGTATTTATTAAATGTTTGTACACAATTGTCAGAGAACTGGACCTTATATTTTTAATGCCAACTCTTAACAGCTAATTTCCATGTTCTCAAAAAACTTGACATGGCATGTTTTATTCTCTGAGGTTTGTCATTGTCTGCAAAGAGGTGGTGACCGATCAGAAAATTTTTTCAGAATAATCAGAATAAACTTCTTTATAAGTTGGTGTGTCCACGGATGAAACTCATAATTTGTTCCAATCTTTGTTTTGTTGTAACAAACAGGCGCGCAAATTCCTCAAGGGTCCATTAAAATTTTAAGAAATTTAAATTCAACGAAAAAACCTTACATTGAAAATTTTATTGTAAAGCGCCTGTTTATTTAAGGTAACTTTTCTTTTTGCATTTTAATTTTATAATCCAGCCAGCAAGGAACGCTCAAAATTAGGATTATACAGCGAATTCTCTTAGCTGCTTTGTAGTGTCAGCAGCCACAAATTTAAGTAATTTTTCGTACTTTGAGGTTCAATCTAGTACGTTGCATAGACTGTATAGCAGCTTTCTGATCCAACTTCGAAAATTTTCAATGATCTTACTAAAATAGTCGTCCAAATTCGAATAGGCAAAGCTTTTTTAAACAGGAATATTTTCATTGCCTTATTTCTGATTTTCGTTTTTATTTTTTTTTTAATTTATTTATTTTCTTCTTCTTTCTTTTTTTCTTTCATTATCGTGTTTGTTCTCAACTTGTAACCATTTGATTCGTAGTGAAAAAAATTTTTTTATTAAAATTTTGCCTTTGGTTCGATTCCTTGTCTCGCCGATTTGAAGTCTGACGCCTTATATTAGCCATTCTGCCATGTCACTTTATATCGAAACGAAGATTTTTTCATTTATACAGCTAGTTCTGTTGTAGGTCCCAATAAGCAGGGTTAAGGTGCAAAATTAGGTTCAATCGAACCATTAAGCAGCTTTAAGTTCAAAATAAATTTAAAGAAGGTGTACAAGCGGTACAACAGAACTCGTTTTGAACTTAATTATCTTAAGGCAACATTTTACCTTGGCGACACAAAATGTAATGCCTCGCTGAAAATTACAAAAGTTATTAAAGATATCGACAAACGGTCTTTTATATTGACTAGGAAAAATATCTTTGTTCTTGTTGGTGTTGTTTTTGTATGTCATGTCAAAGTAGACCAACAAAAAAAAAAGGTATCCCACTGGTTGCAATCAAAAAATGTTTGTGCTTCATTTGCATATAAAAACCAAAATGGGAATATGTTAAAATTAATGCCGTCGGTACCAAAATAAAGAAGTTCGTTCAACAAATAACGGAAATATAGCATCCAAAAGTCAAAATTTACCAAAACAGGTATTTTTTAGGTCTTTAAATAGGTCTAATTGTGTTGTTTTTAGAGCTACCTTCATGATTCTGGTACCGACGAGAATGACTGCTGTTCTAAATATGTGGTAAAGGATAAAGATCTTATCTTTAAAAAAATATCTATCTCCAATAAATAATTCACGAAAATCAACAAATAAGAAAATTATATACACATTTAATAAACTTTGCACATAAATAAATATAAGTCCAAGTAGCATGGCGAATTTTTGGTAAAGGAAGAGTCTAAAGATGCACCATAAGACCATTGGAAAAACAAAAACAACAACATCAAAAAGGTCTCAGTCAGAATAAATATAAAGTTAAAGAATGTCAAAACAAACACAACCAAACGAATAAAAACAAACCAACGAACTATATAATCAAAGATTAAATTCAAATAAATCGACTTCGTTGCTTAAAAAATAAACATTTTCACATAAGCTCCACTTGAGAGACAGAAGCCGCAGCAGCAGCAGCAGCAGCAGCAGCATAGTCAGAGGCAGAGGCCTGTTAGAGAGACTCTACAACGCACACACTCACTACCTAATCGCAACAATATTCCTTGCTATCCTTACCACCTCCTCATCACCCGTTTGGCAGCATCGGCTCACAATGAAGGAAAGCAAATATTTCAAAGTCTACCGTGTGACTGAGTCGTTGGTTCTGCGTCGCGTCTGACTATTTGTTAGTGACTCCTTCGTCTTGGGTCCAACCGCCAGTTTGGTGTTCAACGCCTGAGTCTTAAATCCGCGCGATCTCGATTGCGCCTGCGCAGCCAATTTGCGAATATTTTTATTTCAATTACTGTGCTTTTCGACGACATTTAGTTTCGTTGTAGTTGTGCTTTGCTTTTATTTTTTTTTTTTGTATTCTTCTTAGTGTTTTTTATTAGGTTTTAAATGTTTTTATTTCTGCTGCTTCTTGTTCTTGTGTGCTGGTTATTCTTCTTCATTGCAATGTTAGCATCCAGCCTTACCTCCAGCCAGAATTTGCTAGATCGCTGTTGTTGTTGTTGATGCTGCTGTTCTGTTTATCGTAGTATTTTTGTTGTCTTTATGCGATCATGTAAATATATTTGCGGCCATTGACACAGGTCAACAGCAACATCAGCAACAACAAAACTTACAACAACAACAAAGTGTGCAGCCTATGCTAAGCAGTCGTAAAAGCTGCTTACCCAAGCCGCTGCCATTGTGTGCGCCATATTGTTAAATTTGTTTTTAAAAGGCGCGCAAATGCCTGTAGTTGTTATTGTTTTTATTTTTAGCCATGCTTTTTTCTTATTCTTATTCTCTTTTTCGGTCATCTACAGGTGTTTGTTCGCATGAGCTCCAATTTTAACTAAAGTTTTATTTCAATTTCTGTCGCCGTTGTTTATTTTGTTTTGCTGTCTGCACATGCGTTGATCTTTTGTTGCTGCTTCTTCGGCATTCAAAGATCTCAGATCCGACATCCGAAGATGTTTGCGCTCACAAGCCTATCATTATTTAGCTTAAGCGCTGATAAAGTCTCCAAAAAGGTTGGTAAAACAAAAAATTATTTACGATCATTTTGTCAGCATTGCTACGGGGCTTAAATATGTGCGTGAATATGTTGTAGAAAAAACCACATGCAAGCTGACAGTTGCAAGTTAAACGGTATCCCATTCAAGTGATGTGAAGGGGAAAGAATATCCTAAAAGCATTGCTTTAAGGAAAACTTAAAATCGTTATAAAACTTTTTTGATGCCAAAAATAAAATGTTCACGATAACGTATAAAGGACACATTGAATTGTTATTAACTAAAGAGCAAAAATTAAAACGGATTTTTCCAAAATTCAAACTTTTTAAGTTTTAACTTCCTCGCTACTCAGAGGAAAAACCTATAGACTAACTGAATAAATTTATGTACCTACTTATGACATTTTCATGTATTGAGTTGAAATCTGTTTTGACAGCATAATGCTTTTAAGCTAAATTTTTTGGAATAATATGAATTGATAATTTTCAAAATCCCGTATTTGTCCCTTAAATTCCTTATTTGTATCCTAAATTTCTTATTTGTTCCTTAAAAACCATATTTACTGTACTGGTGATGAAATCATATAGTGGCAAAACGGCATATGATTTCTATTCCGAAACATTGGGTGGAACTATTCAACTATTTGAAAACCGAAAATTGTGAATATAAAGTAATCGCTTGTTTGGTTCAATACATTTTATGTTTGCCAACAACTTGAGCGATTTTTTTTTGCAATGAACAAATTTTAGACTCATGAAAAAACCTGATGGAAAATCAATCGTTGAAAGCGAATCTTACAGTTAAATGTTATTTGCAGTGTTCTTGGATTGAATTCGACAAAATTTTTGAACATGAGCCCAGAATTGCTTCGATTAATCGCTGCAAAAATAAATATCTGAAGAAAAGTGATACAGCTATAGGATACGATTCGGAAACTGACGGCGACGATTAAAATGCATTGATTTTGTGTTATAAAATTGTGACATTTTAATTGTTTATTTTTAGTTTATAATTCTTAAAAAAACATATTTTTGTTTTTTTTATTAATAGCATTTAATGTTAAATCACTGTTGAATCATTAATAAATGTATGAATTGCTGTGCATTTATTTTTATTTTATTTTAAATAATTTATTGCGATGTCCCTTTTATTTTATTGCGATGTCCCTTAAAACCCTCAAAAATCAAGGTAATGTCACTTTTTCGTCTAAAAAAGATACGAAAAGTAGTTATTCTTTTAAATGAAATTTTAATTTTGTTGTTTTTTATACGTTATATAATGTTATTCCTCAAACGGATATTTCCTCAAAAAAATATATATGAACAATTCTTAGAAATATCTTTTAATTTTATTGAAAAGATCCGCTTCTGCATCCGCGGATCTTTTTTTTAGCTTTGAACCAAGGATTTCAGGTGTCAAACCTATTCAGTCAGGTCTGCCTTGGTTCGGAAAATGGGGAGATAGATAAGTAGAAGAGAAAGTGAAATCATGAGAAACAAGTGTAGAATGTTGTATGTGTGACGAATTTGAACCTGAGGCAAGTGTTATGCCTTTACCTCAGGCACTTCGAGTTATTAAGCAACAATCTCATTCCACAAACATCCCAACCAGAAAAATGAGTAGAAATTTGCGTTTGAGTTCCCTTTAAAGCTGTTTTAAGCGGCAAAATAAGTTCCATGGCACTTCGAAGCTGCTTTATGGTCCGTTGTAGAACTCGACACACCTAAAGCTGCTTAAAGGTACGTTGTGGAACTTGCCACACCTAAAGCTGCTTTATGGTGTCAATTTCAGGCAATAGATCTTGTAGTTCCAAAAGTTACAAGTTAAACTTCTTTGCAGGTTTAAGATAATTAAGTTCGAAAGGAGTTCTGAAGTGCCGTTTGTGCGTCTTCTTTACATTTATTTTGAACTTAAAGCTGCTTAATGGTTCGATTGAACCTAATTTTGCACCTTAACGCTGCTTATGGGTACCTACGACAGAATTAGCTGTATAAATGAAAAATTTTCGTTTCGATATAAATCTACATGGCAGAATGGCTAAGGCGTCGGACTTCAAATCGGCGAGACACGGGATCGAACCCTGGCAAAGGCAACATTTTAATAAAAAAGTTTTTTCACTGCGAATCAGATGGTACAAGTTGAGAACAAAAGCGGTAATGGTAGAAAAAGAAGAAAATAAAAAAATATAAAAAATAAAAAAATTAAAATCAGAAATAAAACAAGGAAAATATTTTTTTTTTTAAAAAAAGTTCGAAGTTCGATTAGAAAGCTGCTTAGCAGTCTATGCAACGTTCTTGTTGATACCTCAAAGTACGAAAAATTACTTAAATTTTGGGCTGCTTACACTGCAAAGCAGCTTAGAGAATTCGCTGTATAAGCCAAATTTAGAGCGTTTCTTGCTGGTTGGGATATCTACCACCAACTACAACTTTCAAAGCCGTGATGAATATTGATGAATTTTTAATTTCAGTTGATTAGAAATGACGAAAGAATTAAAGAAAGGTAAACGCGTAGGACCATGCTTAGGTCGGGATTTTCTTGTACTCAGTCAACACACAGAGTTCGTATCCAGTTTATGTCTGTATCTGAATCACACTCTCAATCAATTCTCAATTATTGCCTTATACTTTTTATGTATATTATACTCCAAGTGTTTTTAAAAAGACCTTCATGAGAGCGGAATATAATGGTAGCGTATTGCTGTTCGAGCATAAAACTTTATTTGCTTTGTTATGGTTTTTGATCACGATCATAAAGCAAAACTAAAACCATAGCAAGTGTAGCGATATTTTCTAAAAGATTAAAAAAAACAGGATATCTCGAAAACATAGTGAGATAGGTCAAAAGTAACAACTTTTACGGATTTCAAAGGGGGATTTAATTATCGAGACGGGTAGATAGAGGGTTAAACTTTACGAAAATACAACATCAAAATTATTTTAAACACTAATACAAATAAAATATCTCAAAACACTAAAGGAAATAACTACTCTCCAAAAATAACTGCTTTTTAAAGTTTTATAAGAAGGACTGAAATTTCGGTACGCGCAGATAGAGGGATCACTCAAGCATATTACTCTTCTCGCTTTCTTTTGCGAGTTAGGAATAGTGATTGCGCTTGAGTCGTACAGCCAAGTACGCAATGAATAGAAAAAGAGTTTGAATGCGCTTTTCAGCCACTTCATTTAAGGTACGCTTTTTTTCATTTTCTGGAATAAAGTCTCATATCAGTATCTTCGTCTATTGTTTAAATTTTCACACCCTCTTCAACAACACTTTTTGCATATTTTCATAAAAATGGAATATTGGAAAAGTATTCACTTATAAAAACGTGAATACAATAACGTTAACTTAAAATAATTTAAGCCAAGCTTAGCTGAAGACGCAAGAATTAAATATATACATAATAGTTCATGTCTTTTTGTTGCTTTTAGGGTTGCACTCAATGTCGGACTCTGGGTGAATTACTGACTGATCAGCCAGTCTGATCATCTGGCAAGAACTACAACAACAACGACACCGTCATCGTCATCGTCATCGCCATAGCTAGCTGCCATAGGCCTCAAGTCAATATAAAAGGCAGACGCGCAGACCCACAAAAATATTAAGAAAGACAACAACAAAAATAATAACCTTGTTGTTTTTGCGTGTTCACTGCATTTCATGAGAATGCGACAAAAACGCAGTCTTTGATGTTTGCAGGACTTTATTTTAAGCGAATTGAGAAAAATAAATCTAAAAAAGTTATAACTTTTTTTTTTTGTTATTCCTGTATTGTTGTTTTTGTTGTTGTTGTGGGTTTTGTGTTTTGCGCCAATTTCTGAAAATTTATTTTTTATAAACGTACATTTTATAATACATGTTGTAGGTACTCGGTGCTCATTGATGCTGTTGTTGTTGTTGTATTGGCTGTTCTTGGATATTTTATACTGAAAAGAATTTTAATTGAAACGAGTTTAAGCAACTGCAATATTTTTTGGACGCTTGTTGTTGTTGTTTTTGTTTTTTGTGGTTTGATTTTTTATGGTGTTTTGCGCCTATTTGTGTAGAGAAGAAAAAAAATTAATTTGTTATACATATTTTTTTTTTTATTTGGTTTATTTATTATTCTTTTTTCAACTTTTTTACTTTGCTGTTTTCTGTCTTTTATTTAGTTTTCATTTACTTCAGTTTTATACTTTATGTTCTTATTCCTGTTTTATATTTTAATTTTTTTTTGTTTTTTTTTTCTGCATTAAAAGATTGCTTTTGTTTCATACTTTTTTGTTGTCTCTTGCTGCTTATTTTTTAAAAATGATTTCATCATAAAATTTCAATTTGTTGGCATTAAACGTAGACGCAGAAGGCATCCAGCAGCTGTCTTAATTCCTGGAAATTTCTGCAGAATTTTTCCTTACTTTTTTTTAATTTTTTTGCCATTTTAATACATTTTTGCATTCGTCTGTTTGTTGTATCTGTAAAATTCACTCACAATTTACGCGCTTCATTTACAGTTGCACATATTGTTGGCGGCGTTCAGCAGAAGTTCTTTCATCAATTCAAAAATATATAATTACAAATACAATGGAACAACTTATAATACACTGTAAACAAATTTATTAGCTTTCATCTGTAGCTACAACTGGATTAGCACACAGCTGAGCTTAAGCTAAATGTGGTCATTACACTCAATTGATGTGAGTAAAGGTCAATACAACGTTAGGAATTCGATACTCCAGCATTAGAAGGAAGAAGAAGAGGAGTTTTGCAAAAAAAACAAAAACCATGAAACAACTTAAGTATCTGCTCATAAAAAAAATAAAGAAGCAACGCGTTGCTTCAAGGCAGTTTCGCTTTGATTTCAGTTGCAAACGATTTGTCCTGTAGCTTAAATACAACAAAAGCAATAGCGAAAAAAACAAAAACAACATGAACAGCATTGAATGTGCTGCTAAGCTCAGCTCAATTGCTAGAATAAAGTTGCTTGCTGCGAATATCTAAGCAATACTCGTTTTCTCCAGCCTCGTCGCATTCTAAAAACGCAACCGCAGTCAGTCAACTAACAACAGGTTGAGAATGCCGTAAAAACTTTAGAGCCATGTTTTTTATACGATATTTTTTTTATGTATTTTTGCATCATCTCTCATACCTAGGCCACAAACTTAGGTACGTTTAAAATTTGTTGTAGTTGCCACTGGCCATCGAATGCATTTCATCAACGTCATCAACGCTAGACTATAACAATCACCACACCATACTACACAGTGGCTCATCTTAATAACGAAAAACCAACAAAAAAAACAAAAAAACACTAAAAAAATCTATACATTACTTTAGTAAAATAAAATATGATTAATGCACAAAAAGAAAATATAAAAAAAACCTGGCAACTCTATGCCGTAAATTTATTTATTGGCTGCGCGTTTGTATGGCGGAAATTCCACAAAAATCACAAAATTATTTTCCAGCTAGCATAAAATCGGCCGCCAGCATTCAACATCAACAACAACAATAAACAAGTAAAGAAAGTCTAAAGTCGGTCTTTGCCGACTATGAAATACCCTAAATCTACTTTTCCAAAATACAATAATATTATTAAAAATGGGCGTGTCCGTGGGCGTATGAAGCCTATATTTAAAATGCATTCAAATGTTGATGAACAATTTACACATACCAAGTTTTATTTCAGTAGCTCACAGTTAATGCCTTTATTGTGCTTTCGTTATAGTAGGTTGTATGGGAGGGGGGCATGTTCATAGACGGCGTACGCCCAATTTTTGAACACACCTTATTAATTGAGTTTTAAACTTTTTGGGTTGTATGGGAGGTTAGCGTGTCCGTGGGTGGAGGACGTCCATTTTTCAAAGCCATCTTTGTTTTGTTATAAAAAAACATACGTAGGTACCAAATTTTACTTCTGTAGATTAAACAGAAGCTTATTTATTGTGCTTTCAATTTTTGGGTTGTATGGGAGGTGGGCGTGTCCGTGAGCGGATGACACCAATTTTTTTTAAAACATCTTTGTGTTGATACAAAACACATACACACCTAATTTTATTGGTGAAGGTTTATTATAAGCTTATTTATACAGTTTTCAATTTTTGGGTTGAACTGGAGGTGGGCGTCTCCGTGAGTGGATGGTAGCCATTTTTCGAAGATATCTTTTTTTTAATATAAAATACATACTTACCAAATTTTAAGTCTGTAGGTCAACCATAAGCTTATTTATTGAGTTTTCAGTTTTTCGGTTATATGGGAGGTGGGCGTGTCCGTTAAAGGATAACACCCATTTTTCAAGGTTATCTTTATTTTGATATTAGAAACATATATACCAAATTTTATTGTTGTAGGTTAACTACGAACTTTTTTATGCAGTTTTTAATTTTTGCGTTGTATAGGAGGTAGGCGTGTCCGTGAGCGGATTCCAAAAATATTCAATAGTGCAGATCCTTTGGTCTTTTTGACCATGTGTACCGAGTTTCATCCAACTATCTCAACTCCTTCTTCTTATCCTGTGTTTACGGACAACACACAGACGGACGGACAGACGGACGGACGGACAGACATGGATAGCTCGACTCACGAAGTGGCGTTGATCAAGAATATATATACTTTTCTATACCGGACTCGCTTCGTTCTATGCGTTACAAACGTTTGCACAAAGTTAATATACCCTAACCTTTCAGGTTTAGGGTATAAAAACAGCACCATTGCCTAATACACCAGCAACAATATAATCATCATCATCATTATCATCATCGTCGCATTGGTTCATTTGTTGTCGCTTAGCAAATCATTTCTCTAACTTGTTGTCTTTCCTTGAGCGCCTTCAAGCAATCCTGACGCTATGTTGTTGGCCAAACCACGAAACTTGCAGTTGCACTGAATTGCAGCTCTGGTTACACTTTGGTTTTCTCGACATCAGTATCTAGTTCGAGGGACACACATTTCTACACAGTTTTCTAGAACAGCGATCACTTAAAATCGGATTAGCTGCATTGAAATTTACGCGGGCACCGTCTATGCGCATGCTTGGTATAGTGATGGCATCCAACATTGAAAAATATTAATCAACGAACTTTTTTTTGCTTTACTACTAGTTGACTAGCTTTAAGACTTTTTGTTTAGTTATTAACATAGCCATTCATGAGACAATAGTTTTTATAAAATAATATTTTTTACTGATAAGTATTTTTAAAATGTTCATAACTCCGATTATAATTATTTTTATACATAAATATTTTTTTTAAATTCTTGTTTTTATAAATCCTCACTATCTTGTTTAAATAAATATAAAGTTTTAAATGGGATCTGCAGCAGCCGCGACGCGACATTCACGGTGGAAAATTTGAGTTGAAACTTGAAACTTGTAAAAGCTTACCAGCGAGATATTCACAAATTCAAAGCCTTAAGTTAAAAAAGAAAACCCATAAAGTTTAAAAATCTAGGCATGTATTGTGAAAATTAAGCCGAATGTTTATTATTCAAACTTCAAATCTTAAAGTTTATAATGCAGACTTTAAGTTTATTTTTAAGAAGCAAACTTTAACTTTAAAGTTGAATAACAAGACCATAAAATTTCAAATGTAGACTTATGGAGTTTTTAAGATAAAGTTTTAAATTGAAAGTTCAAATAGCTACGGCTACCTCACAAGGTAATTTGAAAAACAAATACTGGACTTTCAAAATTATCTTTGGGTTTAAAATAAAGTGTTGTAGTCACAGCGGTTTTTAAAATAAACTTTCGAGTTGAAAATAAAACCTCCACAAAAATATTGGACAAAAAGAAAAATAAAAAAAAGGAATTACATTGTAAAGCTAGAAGATATAACAAAAGCTAGATGCAACAATGGATACGAAGACTAGTCTTAATTAAAATAGTACGATTTTAGTAAAATTTCAAATAAAGATGTTATGTGTTAATTCGTTAAAGCAAAACAAACAAATTGGCCATTTCAGCCCTTGAAAGGACTTTGACCGAGCTTCTTATGATCAATTGTGTTGTGTGTGTTACTAAATGTTTGCACACAATTGACCGAGAACTGGACCTACATGTTTTATGCCGACTCCGAATGGCTAAAGTTCATGTTCTCAAGAAGCTTTACATGGCATTATGTACTCTCTGAGGTTTGCCATTGTCTGCAGAGAGGGTGGTGACCGATCAGAAAAATTTTTTATTGGAAAAACTTTTCGCCGAGGCTGGGGATCGAACCCGGGCTCCAAGCATGCTAAGCCACACACTTAACCTGCATGCCACGATCACCACGGTGTTAATTCGTTTATTTATTTTTATTATTGTTAAAATTTTAAAAATTTTGTATTAATGTTAAAATTTTAATGTAAAAAAGTTAAATTAATGTTTGATATTTTTCAATTCTTATTCTAGTGGCAAATTATGACGAATGGTCTCATGTAGTTCTCTGATACCTACGACTTCCACCAAGGTGGCAACTTGAGCTTTTTTTGTACAATTTGGATGAAAATTTGGATGAAAAGGTCGATATGATAACGTACGCAATAAAATTAAGGATACTTTAGTTGCAAGAGGATTTTTTTAATTTACAACAAAAATTCCTCATCAGTCGTTAGATCACTTTTATCCCGATCCGAAAGTCAAACAGTGATTATCCAGAGATTTTGTATTATTTGCCGTGACTGTAATCCAACTGACCGCACAAAAGACGCATCGTTCAATTGTTGGCATAATACCATTATTTGCTTTTAACGATTTCTCAACATTTTAAAATTCTTTCTTTAACTGCTGCTGCTGCTGTTGTTGGCCTTCTTAGCTGCAGTGCAAATATTCTATTTTTCCATCTAACGATTTCTTGAAGCAATACAAAAAGTGCAAACAAAAAAACACAAAACAAAAATATCGTAACTATATGCTGTTGTAAATAGCAAAGACGTTAAAGACAATCCGTTCTAAAGATGCAAACTAGGAAATAAAAGTTCAGCAACAACAACAACATCACAACAATTAATGTGAATTTCCATATAGATGACGGTGCGATGAGGCTCAAGACATAGAGAATCATTTTTAGGATCATTAGTTAAGCAGTGCAGCAGCAGCTACAACAACAACAACAACAAGAACAAAATCATATCTATATAACAACACAAATAGTATAAGGCCGAGAGGAACAGAGTTTAAACAATAAAAACAAAAACAAAAACAGCGGCAGTAGAAGCAACAGCAGCCAACATGCTATAGATACTTTTGACAAGATTTGTTGAATACATACTGCAGATACAGCAGTGTTTGTTGGCATTCTAATCCCAATAGGCAATTTAACCAGCGCTCTTCAAACGAAGGCCTGTATTGATTGCTACTTTTGAAGACCAAACACATCCTTTCCTCGCTGCTCTTATGAGCCCTTCTTGAAGGCCTTCTTTTTCTGCACAAAAGGCAGCACAACAAACTTTTTCGCTTCAAATGCTTACTTTTCATATACTTCAGAGCAACTTTTTCGTTTAAAGTCAAAATATATATCAGTTTTAAAATATGACATAATAATGGCCCTTCTTACTGCTGTATCAAAGTTTATAGATTGAAATTAATCTGACATAAAAAAACATAGGAGAGAAGATAAAATAATAGAATTTATAAAAAAAAGAAAAAGGTTTAAAAGAAAAAAAAAATATTTTTTTCAATACTTTTTGTTGACCCCTTCTTTTAGCCATTCTTAAGAAGTGCTTCTATCAGGCCTCTTTTGAGCTATCGGAGCGGAAGGCCTGCGAAATTTTCCCACTTCATATAAAAAAGAAAGTTTAATTCTATATGAGTGCGGCAGTACTACAAAATCCACAGGAAGGCCTGCTAGCAGCGCTGTCATTGTCTACTGAGATGGATGTGGTTTTTGTTGTTGTGGAGTTTACCTTCGAATGAGCAAAGTTAACAATATTAACAAAAACAAAAAATTGCTGCTTAAGCCTCTATACACTTAACGCACATGCAACAACATCTCAACTAAATAATCCTTCTTTGCAGTGCGCTCAAGACTTTTAAGAGCGCTAGTGTTTTTTTGCAAAACGCATAATTTAAAAAAAAAACAAAAACAAAAGTTATTTTATTCCTAACATTTATGTAGTTAATATTCTTTTTATTCCAAATTTATTACAAGTTTTATCCAACTCAATAAAGAACTTCAAATACAACAACAAATAAAGAACTTCAGCGATGCTACACAGTAAAACATATGAGGATACATTTTATACTATTTGGTGTAAATATAAATCCATACCAAATATGTTATAAAATGTATACGTATAATGTATATGTATAAACCAAATTTATACAAAGTTGGGATAGATTTTATCCGAAAAGTTTATAAAATTTATTTACATCAGGTTGGTATAAATTTTTATAAGCAAAAGTATTAAATCTTTTTAAACCACATTTGGTTACTTTTTATAGCAATATTGAATAAAAACATATTAACACATGTGTCACATTTGCGGCCGTTTTGTTCACAGAGTTATAAATTTGCTTATAACGCGTTATATATAAAACCAGCTATAAAATAAAACTTCTTTACAACACGTTATAATTTTTTTCAATTTGTTCATTCAATTTTTTCTGTCGATTTGTAACGCGTTATAAACTGGTGAAATGCTTTTATAACGTGGTGAAAAAGTCAAAGCATCAAATATGTATACATTTTGCAGCGTTTTTATAGAACTGACGTTTAATTCATAACCAGGCTATAAAACTCGTTACAAATTTAAAACTAATTTTGTGGCGTTTTATCACAACTGAATTTTTATTTATAACGAGGTTTAAAGTTCGTTTCAATTTGATTTATAACGAGTTCTAGATGGCGAACAAACCGATTTAGTCACAAAAACAGTTACTGAATAAGTTTTAAATTTATAACTCCGCAAACAAACCGGCCGTTAAAGTCATAAATCAGGAATAATATTTAGATTTCAATTGATAGATTTCATGATTTATTGTTTTTTTTATATTTTCAAAAACAATTTGACAGAAAAAAGAGTAAAAAACTAGTAAGGTATATCTTCGACTTGGCCGAAGTTAAAATACCCCCATGGCCGATTCTTAAGGGTGGAAGAATATTAAATTGGAGAGCTTTTTGTATGAGATTTTGAGAGATATTATTATACTAGCAACCCTCCGCGGCCTTGCTCGCGATATGTTTTAATATAAAAAAAACAACTTGCTCTTTATGCCAAAATAATGACTTTTAAAGAAGCTTCTTTAAAATTGCCCGAAATCACCGGAAAAAAACAAAATTATCCGAGCTTCATGAAATGAACGAATATCTCTTTCTTTAAGGACATTAATTCGTTCTTATTATTCTCGATTTACATATGTAAGTAATGTTACTGTAGAAACCTACATAGCTTTTTAAAATAACTATTACCGACCCTGTGTAAAAAAAGTTATTGTGTGTTTGCGATTAGAAATATGCTCATAAAATCCGCGTGTCTTTGATTAATTATAACTTTTATACTCTTCTAACCCCACTTCTATGAAAACATATTTTATTTTATCATGAAATAGCCGCGAAAAATTTAAGGGACTCTGTTTTATTTTTAAATATTACTGAAAACCAAATAGAGCAACTTTGAAAAACTTTACTCTTTTTTATTTTATACCTCAGCCTTTGAAATAAAAATCGTTGTAGTGGTTTTTTACAAAATGAATGATAATATCGATAATTTACTTCTTTCAATAATAATTATTTCTTAATCGTTTCTGATTTAGCAAAAACCGTACAAAATTTTAACCGTTAGACTAAGTCGACTTTGATAAGTATCAAATCATTCATTTAAGAAGTATGACTTTATTTCTGACTTATTTTTATAGTACGAAAAGATCTTCAGTTTGTTCATATATATTGTATTGACTACCTATATATCAATTCAAATAAAGAGAATCCTAATGAAAAATAAAGCAATTTATGAGATATCATGTTAAATGTTCAACTATTGTTTAAAATCGTAGATAGAAGATATTTTCACTTTTTAATAATTTAAAATTCAAAGTGAAAATTTCATTTAAATCAATGATATAGTTCATGAGTTATTAAACAAACAAAAAAAAAACGAATCTTTGAGATTAATTTTTATGTAATTCCATAGATATATTCAAGCTCTTTTATACTGCAAGTTGAAACCATTTTTATACCAAAAAAATATAAGGTGATGTGATTAAATTTCTGCAAACGCTTGTAATGCATAGAAATAAGCGATTCCGGTAAAGAAAATTATATATATTCTTGATCAGGTGTCATCTCATGAGTCAATTTATCTATGTCTGTTTATCCGTCCGTCTGTGTGTTGTCCATAAGCATAGGATAAGAAGCAGTTGAGTTAACTCCATTTTGGTAGACATATTGAAATGGATCCAAGATCTGCACTTTTGAATATTTTTGGAATTCACCCATGGACACGCTTACCTCCCCTACAACCCAAATATTTAAAACTCCAAACATAAGCTTATGTTTGGCCAAAAGAGACACAATTTGGTTTATATTTTATATGAAAACTATGATGTGTTAAAAATAATGTGTGTAATACGAATAAACTCATACCTTTTTAAAATATTAAACTTTTGGGAAATAAATACAAAAATAATTCTTTATCCTTTAAAATGCTTACAAATAAACATATAAAAAACCCATGAAATGCTTGTTTGAAATGCATGAATCTTTGTTTTGATCCTTTTAAGGCAAATGGTCTTCAAAACGTCATGCTCTTTAATTTTAGCCTTAAATTTTAACAAAAATTTCGATTCCCCTTTTTCTGTAGCTTTTCTATTCTGCACACAGTAGAGAGCGAGTAACATTTCTACTGTTTTTATTTGTACAGAAAAAATTCCCACTGCAAATAATGATTACGTTGAGACAGTAACAAACGAAAAACTCATAAGAATTTCTAAAATAAGAAATTACAATTGAAAAAAATAAAGCAAAGACATAAATGCAAATACCTAAATAAAGCAAATATTAATGTTTAGCACATAACCATGTTAATATTTGTTTTTAAAACAGCGCGCAGCCGCAAATCAACACAACATAACCAGTCGATTTCGCAGTCGCAACTAAATTGTCTCCTTCTCGTTCATCGACTTGGCTTAAATTTCTGCACGAAGCATGTTGCAGCATTTTGCAGCGAAATCAATAATGTGTGCGCTGCAAACAACGATAGCCATCGAAGCTATCAACAATCGACCTGCTTGCAAGAAATTTGTAGGAAAATTAATAAATTTTTAACTAAAATATCAATTTTACGGTAAAACTATTGATCTGAGATAAATGTCACCACTGACTTTTTTGTTGGAAACGGCAAGATCTTTCATTTGCTCATACATCATACCCACCTAACTGTTAAGGTGTAGGCAGCATATGGAAAATAAGCGATTAATTTGATGAAAAATATTGACTTAAGTAAGATTATTGGCCTATAACTTTTTAGCTTTTTTATAACTTAAAATTCTGAGTATACAAAAACCGTCTTGAATAATTTATTGTTCGATTAGTGAAAATTTCATTCAAATCAGTACAGTGGTTCCGGAGATCCTGAATTACATACATGAAAAAAGCGAATCTTGGAGTTTCATTTTTATATAATAGTATAGATTTATGTGTCTAAAAAACATACATATCAAATTGTTTTCCTGCAGCTTAAATATAAGCCTTTTTATAAAGTTTTAAATTTTGGGGTTGTATGGGAGTTGGGCGTGTTAGATTTTGTATGACGCCCATTTTTCTAGCATATCTCAGTTTCGACATAGAATACACAAATACCGAGTTTCTGTCTTGTAGCTTTAATATTAGCCTCTTTATAGATTTTTCAATTTTGGGGTTGTATGGGAGGTGGGCGTGTTAATGAGTGGATGACGCCCAATTTTATAACACATCTCAGTTTTGACATTAATTACACATATACCGAGTTTCCATCTTGTAACTTTAATATTAGCCTCTTTATAGATTGTTAAATTTTGGGGTTGTATGGGAGGTGGGCGTGTTAGTGGGTGGATGACGCCAGTCTTTCTAACACACCTCAGTTTTGACATTGAATACACAAATACCGAGTTTCCGTGTTATAACTTTAATATTAGCCTCTTTATAGATTTTTCAATTTTAGGGTTGTATGGGAGGTGGGCGTGTAACACACCTCAGTTTTGACATTGAATACTCAAATACCGAGTTTTCGTTTTGTAACTTTAATATTAGCCTCTTTATAGAGTTTTAAATTTTTGGGTTATATGGGAGGTATGCGTGGTTTTCATCCAATTTAGCCCATTCTCGAACTTGATCTTAGTTTTTTTAAAAAAAGCTTAAATATTGAATTTCAGATAATTGTACTCAGTGTCGACAGACAATTGTACTCAGAAATTTGCATTTAAATCATGTTGGCAGAGCTTCCAATTCAAGCATTACTGGAATATATATAAGATATTTATAAATTTATGGTATAAAAATTAAACTATTTTGGAGTAAAATAGCGTTTTGAATGGAAATGCAAGTTTTATACTATAGGGTGGGATAAAACTTATAATAAATTTAGAATAAAACTAGTTTATACTGCAGAAATGTTATAAAAAAGATAAAATTTACTCTCAAACTTTTTACTGTGTATAAATAAATTGTTAGAGAAACAACAAAACATATTTGGTATGGATTTATATTTACACCAAATGGTATAAAATTTATCTTCATTTTTTTTACTATGTAGTTATATTAATAATTAATCATGAAAATATAAATAACGTATGTCTACCAAAATATTTTGGATTAAACTTAATTAAAGTTTTCTCTCTTGACGTTTTACTTTTTTCCTGGCACTGTCACACTGTGTGGCGTACGAAGTGAGTGAATATTTGTTTGGAGAAATTTCTTCTCTCACTCGAGGTAATGCGAAGTACAGACGAATATTCCACAACAGAGACAAAACAAAAAAAAAAACAAAGCACTGGCACGGAGGACAAAGTGCTAATATATATGAGCCAGGAAACAGGTTCGCATTTGACTGCTTTCATGAGCTTCTTTTTCTTTGTTTCACTTCCTTCAATATTGCAAAATGTATAGTGGACAAAAAGTTAAGAAAGCTGTTAAGTTGCTTGTCGAAGAATTATGATGGTGTCTTAATACAGGCTGTTCAAGAAAATTTTATTAAATTATATGCAAAAATCTAAAAATAATACATTTTATGGTAATTTGACCAAATGGTCAACCAAAAATTTCAAAAATTTTCAAATAAAATATCTCTGATAGCAACTGCTTTTCGAAAAAAATCTAAGTCAGTGCATGAAGAGACTTAACAACTTAAGCGAAGATGTATTTCTGTTCGATATAAATAAATTTTTAAAAAAATTCATGAAAATTTTTAATATGGAGGGAAAAATGTGTAACGTCGGACACGTAACGTCCGAATATACACAATTCTTATATGTGACTTTAATTATAAAATTTTTAAAATGTTGCTGAACTTTTCTAAAAACTTATTTTATTTCTAATTATTTACTCTTTTACTTTTTCAAGGTCCAACCGACCATTCCGCAGAATTATTCTTAGTTCGGGCGTAGTCTCAAAAGTACTTCCTTTATTTGTAACGTCCGAATGGACGAAAAAATAATAAATTTGAGTTAAAATGCGGTCAAACGCATAATGTTTCATGGAGGGTTTCATGGAGGTTTCATGGAGGGCTATTTAAACAGATTTATCTTAATTGTACAACTGTTCGCGAAACGGGTAAAATATATTAAGATATATATCCGAATGTAACGTCCGAACGCTAGGAATTATCCATATGTTCTTGTAATGCATTGGCCGATTTGACTTGTTTTTAAATATTTCAGATTAAAAATTGATTTTCAAAACTGAAAAATATGCAAAATTTTGCGTAAAAAGCAATTTCGAAACCATATAACTTACTTATCTTCCCTTTAAAATATTTCATTTGCTTGATCGGAAAAACCCTGAAATTTAAAAAAAAAATATTGCTTGTTTGTAAATAGTGTCGAAGATATTTTGAGAAATGTGAAAATTTCGTTTGCTTGAATTACATCTAGACTGAAAATTTTATAAGTTTTACGTTTTGTTGAGATTTTAGCTCAAATGTTAAAACCACTCTTAAACTGTCAGTGATTGTGGCAAAAACTTAATTTTTATGAAGACTATACAGTAAAAAGTTTGAGAGTAAATTTTATATTTTTTATAATATTTCTGTTGTATAAACTCGTTTTATTCTAAATTTATTATAAGTTTTATCCCACCCTATAGTATAAAACTTGCATTTCCATTCAAACAGCTATTTTATTCCAAAATAGTATCATTTTTATACCATTAATTTATAAATATCATAAAAATATTCCAGTTATGCACACGAGAACCTCACGGAGCCACATGGCTTTCACGTACAAGTCGAGTTTTCGAAGCTACCGAACTTTAGAGATGCTAGCAGACGATCAGTTGGCGTTTGTTCTTCATCCAGTAATCATGTTATGTGCAAATAGTTCCATTGAATATTTTTTTGTACACATATATTAAGACAAAAATATTTCTCTTGAGTTGGAAGCTCTGCCAACATGATAAAACTTGCAACTTTCTGAATACAAGTTTTTACTCTTTATTTTTCCTGTCAAATTGTTTTTGAAAATATAAAAAACAATATATCATGAAATCTATCAATTGAAATCTTAATATTATTCCTGATTTATGACTTTAAATGTAATACATATTAACATATTTAAATGTAACACATATAACATACAATATTGCTATAAAAAGTAACCAAATGTGGTTTAAAAATATTTAACAAGTATAAACTGTTGCTTATAAAAATGTATACAACCTGGTGTAAATACATTTTATATACTTTTCGGATAAATTCTATACCAAGTTTGTATAAATTTGGCTTATACGATTTTATGGTATACATTTTATAACATATTGGGTATGGATTTATATTCATACCAAATAGCATAAAATTTATCCTCATATTTTTTACAGTGTAAAGTTTTTCAAAAATTAAAATTTTTTGAAAATTTTTTATATTAATATTTGTTAATAAAACTTTTAATCCGATGATATAATTAACCAGCATATCACTGTCGGTCTATTTTTCTGTCATCCGTCTGCTTGTTCATTCAACTTGTGCAAGTCTTCGAATGACTGCCACCTCAAGGTTGTTGATTTGTATGCCGATGTTTGTGTTGTTGTTTTTGTATTAAGCTTCTCTTAAAGCCGCATTCCACCCAATATATATGCCCAACACGCAGCGTCGCCGAAGAGGAAACGCGTTGCTGAAACTAAAAATATCTTGGCACGCACACGATGAACAATAGCAGCCAGCTGCAGCTGTGACGCATATTCACGCAAACATATGCCAAAAAAGTAACTCGCACACATGTCATAAGAAACAACATCAACAGCCATAAGAAGCATCAGCTTCCTTCCACTGCAGCGCATAAACTTTAATTAAAAACTTTAATGCACGCTCTTTTTTCTTTTGCATGAAGAATGTAGCAATGTTAGCGTTAAAAGCTGCAGTTTTATGCAGCCGCTACTGCACATGATTTTGTTTGCGTTGTGTTGGCATTGTTGGCGGCTGCTGTTGTCAATAAATGGCGCGCATGCGCAACTCAAAACTAATTGAAATCGCATTCGAGGACATGGATACTAATTAGTTAAAGTAATTAATTAAACGCTGAGCATGTGCCGTTGTTTTGGTTATGAACTTTGTTGGTTTTTTGTTGCTGTTGTGGCGCTTGTTGTTATTAAACTTGTAGTTGCTGTTACGATTATTAAAATGGCAATATTGTGTTGTCAACATCCTAGTGTTGTTTTATGTTGTTCGTGTGGTAGTTACTACTGTCGTCATCATATGATCATTGAAAACGTCAACACGTTGTTTTTTTTTTATGACTTTGACAGTACTTTTTTAAAAGTAAAAACTTACAGTTGGTTGAAGCAACGTTTTGCATTATCAAACTAGGCATGGTTTTTATCCGATTTATCCCATTTTCAAACCTGCTCTTAATTTAAGATGACTGTCTGTCGATAGACACACAAACAGACGCCTACACAGAGAAAAATACTGCCACATATCATCTATAAGATTTCTTCTTTAACATTTAGAACAAAAGAGGGTGTTGGCTTTGAATATGTCACTCATACTCTCATGCTTTATATGACAGTTAGTTTGTAAGTAAATGAAGAGAAAAGAGTTACAATTAAATTGTGAAACTGAAAGCACGCGTTTTCTTTAACCGCTTTACACAAAAAAACCGCGAATCGAAATTGGATGTTGCAAAACGCTATAGTTAAACCCGCAAAAGTAAAGAACATTGGTCATTCGAGCCGCGATACTGACTATTTTATTAAAATCCGCGATATTGAATATATATAAAAATTCCCGGTATATATAACCCGCTTATCGGTGCTGCTGACAAATTTGCGAAAGTAGCAAGAAATTTGCAATATTTGAATTTATTAAATTAAATATTTCGTTTAAGTGCGTAAAATACTGTACTGTGTCACACAATTGCTTTTATAAGCAGCGCGAACGCATTGTATATTTGAGACTCCCGCGAACAAACTGCATAGGCGCCACGAGACTTCCGCGAACATAACCATAAAAAGTGCAGCCACGCTACCTCTTTATTAATCGCAAAAAGAGCAAGGTTGAGGTACTTGCTAAATAGCACTGTTTAGTTTTGCTAACCGCCGATATCACTTGATGACAGCTCATTGCACAAAGCAAATAGTGCATTGACAGCGCAACTGACAGCGATAGACAATATCAAAACAAAGTGCGTGTTAGTTCAAACCAATTATATATTGATTTAATCTCGAAATGTCGAACGTTAAAACTCGTGATTCTGCTGGCAACGCAATTAAACGTTACATGCAGGCAAGTAACAGCGAAACAGATGCTGTCGATCGCGAAAGTATTCAAAGCTTTTTAAAATTGCTTGAAGAACAGTGGCTACGCTTTAATGATGCACAAAATGCTGTCGAAAAGACCTGTGGTGACGCTAATATCAACGCTGAGGATGATGCAAGGGTACAAGTTGAAACATGGTACATGAGCGCCCTTTCAAACTTTCATCGTCGCTTGCGGCAAAATGCAGCCGAAGCTGACAGCAGCGCCAGTCTGCCAATTTCAGGTTCTATCCGCTTGCCAAAAATGGACCTACCATCATTTAATGGTGATCCAACTGAATGGATTAGTTTCCATGACGCCTTTCAGTCGCTTATAGACAGCAACTCTAATTTGTCAAATGGACAAAAACTACACTACTTACGAAGTTGCCTCAAAGGTGAAGCTTTGCGTGTTATTAGCAGCTTTAAAATATCTGATGCTAATTATTCTGAAGCCTGGAACTTGCTGCAGACGCGATACAAGGTAATTCGTGTTATTGTAGAAAAACATTTTCGTGCAATTTTTGCAGTTGAAGAAGTGCGAGAAGACTCCGCTGCCGCCATCAAACTGGTGCTCGATACAGTGCTACAACAGGTACGAGCACTGACTGCTCTAGGACGTCCTGTTCAATTCTGGGATGACTGGCTTGTCCACATAGTTGTGTCCAAATTAGCCTTTGAAACCAGAAAACAGTGGGAGTTATCGCTCACGGACTGTGAGTTACCGACTTTCGAAGAACTTCAGGCGTTCCTTGAAAGAAGATGTCGTTCTTTGGCAATGGTTACTAGTTCTGCTAAACCTGCAACCTACAGCAACAAATCAACAACAAAAAGACAACAATGGAATGCAACACCCGCTTTGCATTCGATAAACAAATTCGATTCATCTGTACCGCGCACAATACGCAGTTGCCTTTATTGTAACAAAAACAACCACAACATTTATTCATGCCCTGATTATGACCGCTTGGAAATCACCGAGAAGGTGAGTTTTATTAGAGGAAAGGGTGCATGTGTGAATTGTCTTAGCCATGGGCATTACTTATCCAAATGCCACAGTTCATCAACATGCCGTATATGCCAAAAACGTCATCATACCTCCCTGCACTCCGCTTTCACTTCAAATACAACCGCACCAGTCTTCAATACAAGAGACTGCACCGCTAGCAATATTCACGCTTCTCAAAACGCTTTAAAATCTGCACACTTCGTGGACAACATTGATACTTGTCCAAGCTCAATCGCTACCGCTCTGTTGTCTTCCGCTACAACCAGCGCTAGGCCTATAACAGTAGATCGAAGCATGTCAAATGATGTGCTTATCGCTGAAGGCATTACAACGCATCATGCTGCACATAAAAAGGCAATACTTTTAGCCACCGCTTTAGTACGCGTTCAAGACGTTGCTGGACGCTGGCAAACCGCACGATTATTGTTCGACAATGGCTCGCACGCTACTTTCATGACTGAAACATGTGCTCAACGCCTTGGACTACCTAGAAGATCATCTTTAGTCACCATTACTGGAATTGGTTCCACGCAAGGAGGACGCACGCGAGGTGAATCAACGTTGTTGTTGTCACCATTTTTCTCAAATCGCAAGTATAAAATCGACGCACTTATTCTACAAAAAATTACCAACGAATTGCCAACGACAAGTGTTAAAATATTTGATTGGCCGCACATACGGGGTCTACCTCTTGCTGATCCACATTTTGCTGTACCGGGATCGATTGACATTCTCGTGGGTATGGACGAAATGTCACAATTTCTTACCACTGAAGTTCGCAAGGGACCGACGGACACACCACTTGCACAAAATACTACCTTTGGCTGGGTGTTGTTTGGACGAGTTGGTAACTCTCAACGAGAAACCCTGCAGGTAAATAGTTTGCATTGCGATGTTCAGCTAGTACGAGCAATAAGTCGATTTTGGGAGCTGGAAGAGCTGCCGTCCAAACGACATTTCACAGCTGAAGAAGCTTACTGCGAAAATTATTTCAACAAAACACATCGACGCGCTGCCGATGGTCGTTTCATCGTTCAGTTGCCGCTGAAAAAGGACATACCTTTAGGTGAAACAAGAAGTGCTGCCATAAATAGGTTTCTACGCATGGAAAAACAATTCGAAGAAAATGCTGAAATGCATTCAAGCTACAAAGATTTTATGCATGAACTTCTTGAAATGAAACACATGGAGCCCGTGTACGATATTCCGCGAAATTCGTTCTACATGCCGCATCACCCTGTACTAAAGAGTACAAGCGTAACTACGAAGCTAAGAGTAGTTTTCAACGCCTCTATGAAATCATCCACTGGATATTCCCTAAATGATGCTCTGATGATCGGACCTCAGCTCCAACACGAGCTTTTTGCTGTCCTTGTTAGATTCAGGACACACCGCTACGCCATGACTGCTGATGTGGCCAAGATGTATCGTCAGGTGCACGTCTCGGAAAATTGCGTTAACTACCAACGAATTGTGTGGCGTGAAAAACAATCAAAACCGCTTCAGGATTACCGACTATTACGCGTTACCTATGGTTTAGCCTCCGCATCTCATTTAGCTGTCAAAGCGCTACAACAAACCGCCAAAGAGTCGCGTGAAACGCACCAGCAGGCCGCTGAAGTCATTCTCAAAGACTTTTATATGGACGACTTGCTCACTGGATCATCAACAAAAGAAACGCTATGTACACTGCAGAAAGGAATATCCGAAGTACTGTCCAGCGGTGGGTTTGAGCTTCGAAAGTGGGCGACGAATTGCAGTGACCTTCTCAAAAAGTTGCCGCACGTCTCTAAGCAGGAATCCCATTTCTTAGCTGATGATCAAGAAGTTCGCGCTTTAGGCCTGACTTGGAACACGCAACATGACTACATCACATTCGACGTAAATCTTAATGAACCACCTTCCTTTCTTTCGAAGAGAGCATTCCTGTCAGACGCCAGTATGCTGTTCGACCCGCTAGGATTTATCGCACCCTGTACAATCAAGACGAAAATATGGTTTCAGCAAATTTGGCGCGCTGAAGTTGATTGGGACCAAGCTGTACCCGCTGAAATAGAAAGGCAATGGCTTCGACACCGCATAGATCTTGTCAATCTCTCGTCGCTTCGAATACAACGCTGGATTGGAACCGGAGAAATTGGGTCAACAACCGAGCTTCATGTCTTCGCAGATGCATCGCAGCTCGCATATGCCGCCGTTTTATATTCAAGAACCATACACGCTGATGATAGAATTACTGTCGCTTTAATTGCCGCACGAACAAAAGTGGCACCGCTGAAACCAATAACGCTGCCCCGCTTGGAGCTGTGCGCTGCACACCTTGCCGCAAAGCTTGTGAAACACATAATTTCCAGTCTTGGCCATAACTCCTATCGTTTACACGCGTGGTCAGACTCAACGGTGACGCTTGCTTGGTTGCAAGGCCACCCAAGCCGATGGTCAACTTTTGTCGCTAACCGCGTATCCGCCGTCCAAGAAGTACTACCGCCAGAGTGCTGGTCTCACGTTCGATCCGAGTCAAACCCAGCAGATTGTGCTTCTAGGGGTGCTGCCCCTTCGGATCTCATTCGAAAACAGTTATGGTGGCTAGGACCTCATTGGTAAAAGAATCCGCAAGATACTTGGTCGCAAAATACACAAATGTCGCACACAACAGATTTAGAGGCTCGCCACAAAAGTACAGCTGTCAACCTTGTGCAATCCGTTGATTGTTGGGAGCTGCTTACCAAATTCTCATCTTATCAAAAACTTAAAAGAGTAACAGCATATATTATGCGGTTTTCTGCTAACTCACGCGCTACGGCACTCCAAAGACTAAGACAAACGGGTCCGCTTACTTGCAATGACATTAAAAACGCCGAACTTGCTTTAGTTAAGTATAATCAAAATTACATATTTGCTAACGAAATTCTATGTTGCAGAAATAACAAAAGGCTACCATTGCGCAGCAGTTTGCTTCGGGTGCAACCATTCTTAGACGGAGATGACGTCATACGCGTAGGAGGCCGCATTAAGAACGCAAATGTTTCTATTGACACGAAACATCCTATAATTCTTCCTAAGAATTCACCGCTCGCTAAATTAATCATCGAAGACATTCATGCATACACGCTCCACGCAGGACCCCGAATCATGCAAACCATCCTACAGCGGCGCTTTTGGGTCCTAGCAGCGCGCAATTTTATACGCAAGATTTACCACAATTGTACAAAATGCATGCGTATCAACCGCAAACCGCTTCAACAAACAATGGCCGACTTGCCGATAAGTCGCACCTCATACACTCGCTGTTTTCTGGAAAGTGCAGTAGACTTTGCTGGTCCTTATCCCTATAAACTAGCCGCTGGCAGAGGATCGAAGTCTACGAAGGGTTATATTGCCGTATTTATTTGCATGGGCACTGGCGCCATGCACCTCGAATTTTCAGGCGACTTGTCATCCACAGCGTTTCTCAACACGTATAAAAGGTTTGTCAACCGTCGAGGCTACTGTCGACACATGCACTCCGACAACGGCACCAATTTTGTCGGCGCTGAAAGGGAGCTGCGCGCCATGTTCCAGCAATGCATGTCCGATGATAATGTTCGTGCTTATTTTGCTGATTCTCTTATCACTTGGCACTTCAATCCGCCGAGGGCACCGCACATGGGCGGCTACTGGGAAACCGGAGTAAAACGAATGAAATACCATTTAAAACGATCGATCGGCGATGCTTTGCTGACCTTCGAAGAGTTCAGCACACTGTTAACAGAAATAGAAGCCTGCGTTAATTCGAGACCGCTGTGTTCCTTGTCTATCGATAGCTGCGATTTGGAAGTTTTGACGCCGGGTCACTTCATCCTCGGAGAGCCGCTTAAATCATTGCCAGAACCTGAAGCTCAATCATTCAGAGGCTCACTTGGTCAACGCTGGCAAGTAATCACCGCTATGAGACAACATTTCTGGCGTCGTTGGCGCGATGAATATCTAGTCAGCCTCCAACAGCGCACGAAATGGTTTTATCCTGCACCTAACGTCCAAAAAGATGACATAGTAGTTATTTGTGATGAACACAGCCCACCCACAAAATGGAGAATGGGCCGTGTAATCGATTGCAACCCCGGAAGTGATGGTCGAATCAGAGTCGTCAAGTTAAAAACCGCTGCTGGCGAGATAGTGCGGCCTATTGCTAAACTTTGTCTCCTACCGAACAAAAGCGACATTTTTGCTGAGAATTAATATATTTAATATATACATATATATTTTGAATTCTTATATAAAATTTCATTTAGTTTTGAACACATTCAAATTCATATGTTACTTTAATTTAATTCTGTTAATTTAAATGCATAACATTTCAATATTACAGTCCACTGTCTTATCAATTTGTCATTTGCTAATCATTTCTACTACTGTTATATGTATAACTTTTTGTATTTTTAAGATATTAAATATTGAACTATGTAAACTACTTAGTTCAAGGCGGGCAGTATGTTGGCTTTGAATATGTCACTCATACTCTCATGCTTTATATGACAGTTAGTTTGTAAGTAAATGAAGAGAAAAGAGTTACAATTAAATTGTGAAACTGAAAGCACGCGTTTTCTTTAACCGCTTTACACAAAAAAACCGCGAATCGAAATTGGATGTTGCAAAACGCTATAGTTAAACCCGCAAAAGTAAAGAACAGAGGGGAAGTATTTTTATCCAAATTATCAAGACTATTTGCCTAGTCCTAGACGACTCTAGCACTTCGTGTATAGTTTATTCGTTATTTCTTATTTATTTATTCCATTTTGAGAAAAATAGCAAATCATGCAGATAACTTTGTTACTTGATGAGATTCCTTCTAACAAAAAAATTCAGAAGAAAATCTTGTAGCTTTATGAGATTCCTTTTTGAAATTTCCTTCCTTTTAAACAAAATCAAAAAGAAAACCTAATCGCTGTATGAGAGATCTTCTTAAATTAATTAAAAACTAGTAAGGTATATCTTCGACTTGGCCGAAGTTAAAATACCCCCACGGCCGATTCTTAAGGGTGGAAGAATATTAAATTGGAGAGCTTTTTGTATGAGATTTTGAGAGATATCAAATTGTTTTCTGCAGCTTAAATATAAGCCTTTTTATAAAGTTTTAAATTTTGGGGTTGTATGGGAGGTGGGCGTGTTAGATATTGTATGACGCCCATTTTTCTAGCATATCTCAGTTTCGACATAGAATACACAAATACCGAGTTTCCGTCTTGTAACTTCAATATTAGCCTCTTTATAGATTTTTAAATTTTGGGGTTCTATGGGAGGTGGGCGTGTTATGGGTGGATGACGCCCAATTTTATAACACACCTCAGTTTTGATATTGAATACTCAAATACCGAGTTTCCGTCTTGTTACTTCAATATTAGCCTCTTTATAGATTTTTCAATTTTGGGGTTGTATGGGAGGTGGGCGTGTTAGTGGGTGGATGACGCCCAATTTTATAACTCACCTCAGTTTTGATATTAAATACACAAATACCGAGTTTCCGTCTTATAACTTTAAAATTAGCCTCTTTATAGATTGTTAAATTTTGGGGTTGTATGGGAGGTGGGCGTGTTAGTGGGTGGATGACACCCATTTTTCTAACACACCTCAGTTTTGACATTGAATACACAAATACCGAGTTTCGTCTTATAACTTTGACATTAGCCTCTTTATAGATTTTCAATTTTGGGGTTGTATGGGAGGTGGGCGTGTTAGTGGATGGATGACGCCCATTTTTCTAACGCACCTCAGTTTTGACATTGAATACTCAAATACCGAGTTTCCGTCTTTTAACTTTAACATAAGCCTCTTTATAGATTTTTCAATTTTGGGGTTGTATGGGAGGTGGGCGTGTTAGTGGGTGTATGACGCCCATTTTTCTAACACACTTCAGTTTTGATATTGAATAATCAAATACCGAGTTTCCGTCTTGTAACTTTAATATTAGCCTCTTTATAGATTTTTCAATTTTGGGGTTGTATGGGAGGTGGGCATGCTAGTGAGTGGATGACGCCCATTTTTCTAAGACATTCTTTGTAGAGTTTTCAATTTTGGGGTTGTATGGGAGGTAGGCGTGGTCTTCATCCGATTTAGCCCATTCTCGAACTTGACCTTAGTTTTTTTTAAAAAAAGCTTAAATATCGAATTTCATTACGATAGCTTCAAAATTGCGGCTGTAATCGTGTCGACAGACAGACGGACAGACGGACATGGCTAAATCAACTCAGGTGGTGATGCTGAGCAAGAATATATATACTTTTCCATACCTACCACGCCTCCTTTTGTGTGTTACACACGTCGTGACAAAATTAATATACCCCTTACGCAGTTCGCGTGGGGGTATAAATATATAGCTACTAACTTTAAGAAGAACATCTTCTTGGGTAAAAACCATAAAGAAATCTTCTAAACTTTGTTCTACATTATTTGGTTTTTTATGTGGCGATTTTTCTGTGTGTAGGAGACAGTCGTACATGGATAAATCAAAGAGGTGGTGATAATGATCCAGAATATATGCTTTGCCTCCTTACGGGCGCTACAACCATTCTGACAAAATTAATTGTACTGCCACTTACGTACTACCACTTTTAGTCGAATTGATTTTTGATCAACTTTTCTTGGGTAACTATGAGGGAAGTTTACCAACTAACTCTTCATGGCAGATATAATTGCGTCGAAGTTTTTATTAAAATGGAATCATTATTTTCATTAAATCATTAAATCGCGGAATCCTAAATGTTAATAATGCTTTTTTTATGTATTTAAAAAACAAAACTAAATATACTTAAATAACATTAACAGATCCATTCGAATAAAGCCACAAAAGCCACTTCAAATTTCTATTCCTATCCTATTCTGATCTTACATCTTACATATCTTATATCTTACATATATCTTACAAATATAATTGCCTATATATCACATAAATATGTGATTTGAAATATTTTTGCAAAAAATTACTTTCTTTTAAAATTTCCTCGACGGCAAAACGGTTATGATTTGACAACAATGTAGCTCTTAAAATTTTAAGTTCGACTGATTTTCGTGCATGCTGATGTGACTGCTCTGAACTGCTCTAACTGCACTTTTACAACATTTTATTGTTTTTATGCCAAATATCAGTTCGATTGGCAATCATATGATTGCTCACCGAAGTCCATATTTATTTTTGTGTCATTAAGTTTTTTATTTGCAAGTTAAGGAATAGCTGTTGGCTTAGAATTAAACGGCAATAATTTTCTTCTCAATGGCCAAGCCCTTAAATTTACATTCATATGCACATGCGCCAAGATTTCAGCTGCTTTTATGTTTCGACTCTCTTTTTCCCCTTTTTTGTCTTGTACATTCTTCAAGTTGAAATGTCATTTAAATTTTGTTGTATCAAGGTGTTTCTGGTAGCTGTTGCTACTATTTATCTTTTTTCAAGTATTTTCAATGGCCTCCAGCAGAGTCCTCAGCGCATGCGCGGCGTTAATGAAAGCCAAAAGCTGCATTGAATAACTTCTTCGTTCGTTGCACTTGCGTATTAATGGAATAACTAAATAATAATCAATGAAATTGAATGTCGGCAGTTTTTGAACGCGTTATAATCAGCAGCTTTTAATTTGTATGTGGTTAAACACGCCAGTCAGTTGGTTGTTTTATTTTTTATTCGACTTTTTCGCGAACTTTAAAAAATGCTACAAAATTTGTGTAATAACTTCGTGCTGACCTTATTTGATAATTTTTTTCAATTTATATTTTTTAAGATACATACATAAGAGCTAATACTTATGAGAAAAAATTAAAAAAAAATATATTTTTATAATTTAAGATAATTTCTTGTTAAACCGTGTTTAAAAATAAATTTAATGTATTACAAATATTCGTTGAGCAGAAAGAATAAAACTAAAGGGAGTAGTTTTAATTTGAACGGCTAAAATAAACACTTGTTTTGGAAAAACTATTTATTATAAAAAAAAACAAACTTTTGTACACCAAACTATATATTATTAAGTATGTCTGCCATTGGATACTATTAGTTTTGAATATCTAACATATGAATATCATTTATACGTCTCCTTAATATATCACACGCTTTCGATGAATATATTCATTATCAACAGAAATGAATATCATTCTTTTAAATACGATTTAAACATAATAAGAAATGTTCTAAAATCCGATTTCAGTCGAAATCGGATTTGTTTTCGCTCATTGGTGTTATGCATTCCGATATTTACTTCGAATTGGAACTTATCAAATGAATCGGAAACAAGCTGTTCTATAATCCGATTAGCAAGGGCTGAAAAGGCCAATTTGTCTTCTTTTCTTTTTGTTTACATTAAAATTGTTGATACTTTCTAGCAAACTTCCACTGCGATATTAGCTGTGTTCGTTCAAATTAAACCTCTGCACGAATGCACTCGTTTTTTTACAACAGTAGATCCAACCGTGCAGAGCACAGAGAGTATATTATAACAAGAGGTTTTATGAGAATAACAGCGCTCTGTTAATGTTAATTTCATGATGTCGCCAAGAGGACGAACTTTTTATTCTACCGTGAATGTCATCGCTTCTCTCAGAGCAGCTGAAATAGATAGACAAAATGTTTGTAGATGCTTGCAATTCTATTTGGAAACTCTCTTCAAATTCTTTCCTCTTGTCCCCTTGCCTATTAGTTTCCAACCCTATGCCTATTGCCATATATTTGTTGTTTTTGTACTCAACCACGATCGTTGTTGTTGTTAAGCTGTTGTAAAAAGGAAGCAATTCGCGTAGTTCGTTAGGTTGTTTTTGTTAATAATATACTCTCTGTGTGCAGAGTTCAGAACTTAACAGAAGACTGTTAGTCAAACAAAGGTTATCCAATTCATTTAATGACAACAAACGAATACTGCAGAACACTCGTCGGCTTCAAGCATAACCATGCGCGCTGTTTGCTTTAACAGAACACGATGTTGTTCGTTTTATAAAAACAGAACACTTTGATAACAGCGAAAAATGCATCAATCACACCCATGGTTGAATAACAAGGTTGCCTCAAAACTGACTGTGCTCTCTTTCGCATATCCGAAAGTGTCAAAATCAACTGGCTGTTGAAAAAAAAAACAACAACAACAACATCTGAAGCAGTTCGCTTTGACATTTGCGGCAGTCGCGCTCTCCGTGTTGCGGCTACCTTATTCAGTGTACCCTGATCACACCTACACAGCAGAAGCTTGGCGCAGCTTGCTTGCTTTTTGCATTCCTTTTTGTGCGTTATTTGTTTATTTATATATATATATATATAAAGAGCAGTTTATGTCTGCATTGTTGCTGCTTTTTTTAATTCTTTGCTTAGCAACGCCTAATGTCTAAAAACTAAAGAACACGGCACAACACCAAGCGTTCTGCTGTAGTTTACATAACTTTCCAGTCATTGCATTTTTCTTTGCCGAATCGTGCATAATATTGATTCGGTTTTCGTTTGTAATTGTTCTGCTTAAGCGACGAGTGCTCTCAGCAGTGTTATGCTTGATTTCATTGATGATCACATAACATAACAAAGGCTTGCAGCACAAACGAGTGCCTTAAAACGCATTTAGAGCGCACTCGTGCAGAGGTTTAGTTCAAATATGCTCAGCGCAGATCAGAGCAGAGTAGAGCAGATTAACTAAGTTGTCGAAAATAATTTCAGATCAGAAAAGATCAGATATTTAAAATACCGAAAAATGGAAAGTTTATGCCATGATACAATAACTATAGGTAAACTCTCTAGATACTACTACCACGAATGTAAGAAGGAAGTTGACAACTCATATACAACTCAAAGCTATGAGAAAGACGTGAGAAACCAAGAATTGTTAAAATGTAAACGAAGTTAAGTAGTTAAAGCTGTCTTGTTTTTTTAATTTAATCGGGCTCTCGGTATTTGAGTGGTTAGCGTGCTTGACTGTCAACCCAGAGGTTCCGGGTTCAAATCCCGTAGTACCGGGTTTAGCTATGATCGTACGCTTTAAGCTTTCTTTAATTCTTTCCTCATTTCCAATCAACTGAAAATAAAAATTCATCAATTTATACGACTTTGGAAGTAGAATATTGGTGGTAGAGGTGTTTGTGGAATGAGATTGTTTAATAACTCAAATTGTCTGAGATAAAGGCACAACATTTTCCTCATTCAAATTCTCATGTTGATATAGCACTCCATCAAACATACAGCATTCTATACGTGTTTCTTTGATTTCACTTTCTCTCCAACTTATCTCTATAAGCAAATATAAAAAAATCTCTATAAAAGTAGAGAGAGCAGTGTGCGATGAATGCTCTAGAGCAGTGTGCGATGAATGCATTAGAGCAGTCATCGCACACTGCTAATGTTAACGGTTAGTTTATTGTAACAAAACATATTTAAGAACTGATCACTCAAATACATTGTGACAACAAATTTTGGCAAAAACATAAAAGCCGCAACAGAAAAATTTTTAAAATAAGACTAAAAGAAATATATCGATTGTTAAACAAATAAAAAAGAATTTTGGTTAGATTATTTTTAGTTTGGCAGATGAAGCTGTTTTGAACTACCCCTATTGTTTCTTTACGACTGATCACAAATTTTCAATAGGATTGAGATCGGGACTTTGCATTGACTACTGCATCAGATTAAAATTCTAGTCAGTCAGTCATTCCTTTAAATTTTCGATGTGTGTTTTGAGTCGTTATTCAACTGAATATGACTCCTTTTTCAAGATAGATACTCATCTCAATGAAATTTATAAGAAGGATCTCAAAGTTACTCAATCTTCTGCATTCATTATTCTATCGGTTTTATGCATTGTTCCAACATGTGACCAAGTGAAGCAACCTCACACTATGTCGTTATCCCTGCGTTGTCGCTAAAGATTATTAAGGCTTTAATTTTATAAGCTATAAACAATTTTGCAGAAATGGCATAATATTTCAACTGAAATCGTATCGTATGTCCTCATTTATGATACCCATTGTAGATACATCTGTATTATTTATTGCATTTAGGGGCACACTCTAGTGTGAAATTTCAAAAAAATCCATTTTTGATTTTGCATATTTCGATAGCATATATCTTTAAATATAGCATATTTTATGCATATTTAAAGTGCATATCTCAAATAATTTTTGAGTCACAGCCATCTGAAGAGCCACTTAAATTTACTAAAACAGTAACTTGAACTTTAAAGGCGTTTTTCTCGAATCTACGAATTTTTCAAGTTTGCTGCAGTTTTAAGTCGACTAAAAATCATGAAAATGTTATGTCAATATAAAACAGCTTTTACATAGCTGCAATAAGTAACACAACAAAAACCGTGTTCTATACCTACAAATAACTTTAAACTAAAAATTCAAAATGGATAATACAAATCAAGGAATTTATTTTAGAAAATGTGAAAAACTTATATGGTTTTCTGTTTAATAATTTCGGGTAAGCAGAATTTTTTACAAAAAATTATAAATTTTATTTGTATGCGTTGAGTAGATATACTGTGAATTATTCATAAGTTGTAAATCAAGTGAAAAGTGTTAATGTGTGCTTTAATGTGGTATGTGATTTTTTGCCCGATTTAAAATATCATACATTTCCAGCAACATTCTTATGTCTTTATTAAAAGACAGAGAGTTGAAAGTGTAAAGCTTTTTATGACTTCACTTTATATGAGAGGCAGAAGTGGTTCTTATATATTTTTTTTCTCACTTTCACTCAAATTCAAAAAGGTTTTATTCAAAATATTTTTTAAGGTTAAGGGGATTTCTTAAGTTTTTTTCTGATTGATGACGTCACTTTATGTGGAAGATGGGTAAAATTTTCAGCCGATTTTGTTTAATTTCCAACTGAGTTTGTGCTATTGAGAGTAAAGTCTATGAAAAAACCGTCGAGTCAATTGCTCTATTTTTCACATTTTCACTATTTTCACGTCACTTTGTATGGGAAGTAGGCGTGGTTGTTAACTAATTTTACGCATTTTTGGAATAATTTATCATATGTATAGCACCAAAAGAAAATGGGCAAAGTCTTAAACGAATATTGCACTCCTACAACTTTATGCCAAAACAATCAATATCTGGACCAGTGGACCACAGAACAGTGGGAGATTGCTAATAACACGCTGAATTTTGGTCGAAAAATTTTCTATATAAATTATACGTACATATTAAGAACAACAAAAGCACGGCAGCTTCGAAATATTCGTAAAATGATTCGCTTCATAGAAAGACACCATGTTCACCTTGGCGTATGAGTAACATACATACTAATAAAATTGTAGAGTCATCAAAAGATTTTGCAGACTTAACCGGTGATATAAATTCAACACTTTTAAACTAAAAATTTAAGCAATTTTGTCTTAAGTTTTTGTTGCGAATACATATTAATAAGATGCAGGTATAAAAACTGTTAAACATTACAAAAATATGCTTTAAATGCTGCTGTATAATTTGGTATCATACACAAACACACGAACCGTATATCACGAACAGTATATATATGTAGCTCAGCAACAAACCCCAAAAATAAGCAAACAAAAGCGCAAAAAAAAATGGAATTTAACTACGACATAAAAAGAATAAAATTCAATACGATCACATTGCATTGTTGTTAGACAAGTACACACAAATGCATACAAAAGAGAGAGTCCTTGACTTGAAACTTATGGCAACAATGACTCACAGACACTCCACAAAAACTTGGTAACGCCTTACAGACTTACACACTTAAGGCCAAAAAGGCATGCAGTGCAAAACGTTGCAGCTGGCGCTATCGTTGCTACTGTTTCTACTTTTTGCACTCGATATCAAATTAGCTGACATGACATTTAAGCATAGTTGCAAAATGTCACTGAACAAGGACGACAAGCGAAGAGTACGAATAGAAACAATAACAAAAAAAAAACAGCAGCAGCAATAAACAAAATTTGCAACTTTAGCTGCTGACGAGAGAGCTGTTTGCTTTGTAACCCCTAAAATACTGCTGCTGAGGTGAAGGGAGGATGGTATTAGAGAAAAACCACGTGCTTGTCTTAGGAAGACAAAGTGCAGTATAATCGGATGGAGTTGCTGTGGGATTGTTAGTAGGGATGTGTTTAACAGACTGGAACTTTATTGTTCCATGAGCAGCAATGATTTGTAGTAGGTGTAGTAGGATGGCATAAAAGATAGTTAGGAGCGTTAACAAGAAATTTAAACAGTTGCTTACGGGTACACGAACTTTCATAGCTTATTGCATGTATGCACACTAGGGCTAATCAAAAAACTTAGATCGTATTCTAAGAAGGATAAAAAGTTGTATGTGATTGTTAATAATACCCAAGGAAATTATTTATTTATGGAATATTAAATGCTTTGATTTTTGTAAAAAACTACATAAGTAATGCAAAAATAGACTTTTATTAAAAAGATCACTAGCAAACTAAAAATCAGAAGTTATACTTGAGGTAGCACAGAACTTTTGATCTATATATTATAGTCTAAGTTTTGGTGATATCGATTACAGTGTACGCGTATTACTTATCATTGGTGAATTCATAGTTTCCATATTTCTCGCATATACATTTCCTTGTTTTCGATAAAAGTATACTTGAACAAGTATACAAATATACTAGATCCTTTTTATTTATTTCCAGTAGCATCAAAGTTTAAAGTTATTTTCTCTAACAAAAACAAAAAAAAAAGTTGGAAGCATAAATGTATGAAAGCAAACAAATTTTGACTAAATTGGTTTTTGCCTTTAGTAAAAAAAGAGAAAAAAAAACGAATAAAAAACAATGGCAGCAACAACTTTTTGTCGCATGTACAAAGGCATCGGTAAGTCATGGTAAGGCGAGGGAGGGAGAATTTTATTAGAAACAAGCAAAAAAGATGTTCTTACAAAGGTACGAAACAACGTGAGGCAGAGCAAAATGATGCGCAGACAGAATAAAGCACGAACATTGCCTGTTCTGCTGTGTTAATGTTCATATATATATATATATGTGTATTTGTATGTTGTTGTGATTGCATGCTATGCGGTCATTTTAAGGATATCTTACCACAAAAGCAAACAAGTGCCTTTTGTTGTCCTTATTGTTGCCACTATTGTTGTCTCTTCCCAGTCCTACTCCCAATAGTACTCCTAGTACTTTTATTCAACAACGCCTTAAATTTAAATGCTTAGATCGGCTTGTTGTTGTTGCAATTATTGTAAATTACTTGTTTGTTTCGGTGCTTCTGCTAAACTTTTGCAATTCAGTAAATAACTTAGCAAAAAACAAAATCAACAGCAACAACTTTGGCTTTCACTCTCTCTCTCTCTCTTTCTCTCTCTCTCTCTCTCTCTCTCACTCTAACTGCATCTACATATCTTCAATCTATTAAACCGTAAGGACTATTTTTTGTTTTGTTTTGCTATGCTTTGTGTTTATTTTCCTAAGTAGCAAAAACGTTGCCGACATCTTCTGGTTAACTGAAATTTGTTTTTGTTTTGTGCTTCTTTTTTTATTTTTACATTGCTTTTTTTTGTTTTCTTTGTTTTTGTTTTTAAGGCGAAATAGTTTGTAAATTGAGATTTCTGACCTCTAAGCATTAAATAAGAACACAGTAGCGTTTTTTGATTTTGTGGTGCTCTGCTGTGTGTGTATGCATTAATTTATGCATACAAAGGTAAGTGTGCATTTTTGTGTTTGTGTTTCTAAAATAAAATTTGTGATATTCAAGATTTTACTCATCACGACTTTAATTTTATAGTTATGTTTTGTTCCCTTAACATTTTTTTTATACTTTTAGAACCTTAGTAGAAGAACAGTTTTTCCCATAATGGAAAAATCAAAAGGCGGCCGAAATACAAATTTTTCTTTTGAAAATAAAATTTTTTCTAAAAAAATAGGCTTTAAAATAGTTTTCCTTAGAACCAAAGTGTCTTTGAATCGACAAAGAAAAAAAAAAAAAAATATGAGAAACGTCCAGATATGTTTTGGACTATTGTTATTAATAACTTTTGCAGATATAAATTTTTTTTACAAATTTTTCTTTTAAAAAGGCAGAAAAGCAAACAAAAGTATACCAAAAAAAAAAAGAAGAATGTAATAAATTAAAAACCACAATACAAGTAATTTAATCCAAATTTATTTACTTTGACCACCCCCACGTTACTGGATCACGATGAATGGCCAACGGACGGATAACAACAATCATATAAGTTTTATTTTCATTGTGCACAATTATTTTGCTTTGCTATATTTCAAAATTTTTTCCACTTTCTTTCATCCATTATAATTTAGTACTGATTAAGTGTAAATCCCTTTGATTATTTTAATTATGAGAAAATAAACAAAACTAAGAGGAAAAATCTAGAAAAGAAAATCAAGTGAATTTTGCAATCACTAGTATAAAAGTTAATTTCATAGATAATAACTAGATAACAAAAATATAATTAAGATGAGAATAAAAATAATGACAGGAATTTTCAGTTGCCGTTACAACTTTTTGAAAAATTCAAAGACACATTTTTTTCTAATGAAGTGAACAAATAGAGAATAAAGTTTTTGAAAAAAAAAAACAACTATTTAAAACGTCGAAACTTGTTCTACCATAAATTTTGTTGAACTCTGCCTATCGTATTTATTTAAAATTTATACATCGATGTCTCGATGGTATAAAAAAATGTTAATGCAACAAAATATTGCTTGCAAATGAAGTATTAACCACCGTCATTGCAAAAAGTACCCTGAAAAACATAACGAATAGTAGTTTCCTAAGTATTTTTTTTTTAGTCGAACTCACTATATGGCGACAATTCAAACGAAATTAGATCCTGTTCGCGTTAATGGACTATGTATGAAGGTTTTTGTAAAATGAATCAAAAACACAATAAACCTGTTATAATAAATTTAGTTTGACTTTAAGGTAGCAATTATATACATTTTAAATCTAGTTTGTGGATAAGAGGAGTGTTTCACAATTTTTAACAATTATTTTATTTTACTTCTTCCTTTAAAATTCATATAAAGATACCAGAGCAACATTATTTTTTTTAAATAATTATGTTCATATTAAAGAATAATGATTAGAATAATGGTTATGTACCTAGATTCAGTCGCTAGTGACGGTATGATCCATTTTTACATTTTTTTACTATTAATGTTGTTTATTTCGATCTGAAAATTCTTTCTTTTTGTACTACATCAGTACTATTGTATCAGTGTAATGAAAAAAACTTACATATAATTGTGTAATGATAAAATTTTTGTTTTGGAAGGTTTATCGGCAACAGGAATTCTTACAAAAATGATCTGAATCTACTATTTCATATCCAACTGTGTATCGATCATTAAATCATTGATCAAGTATATTATTTTTTTTTTTAAATATCGATGTTTTAGTTAGTGTGTAGTTCCTGATACTATAGTTATTCCACACGAACGAGTACTCCATTTTTGACATGAGGAATTTTATATGTAGGTTTATTTGATTTTTTTTTTTTTTTTTCAACGAATCATACAACACCGAATTGTCAAATATTCATGATTGATGCTTTATACAGCAACGAGTACGACACGGATGTTCCTATGAAAAGCAACAAACAGTACTAACAGAATCAGGAAATTCACGGATATTTCGAAGTTTTTAACAACATTAACTGCACAATATTAACTGAAATTTAAGGAAATGCTTTTACATTGGATGTGATCACTTAAGAAAATCATTTGGAGCCAATCACTATGAGGCAGAGTGAGAAATTAATAGCAAATGTTTTTTTATACTTCTATAGTATGTCTAGGGTCATGGATTTCCTTTGCTTAGAGCGAAATCGACATAATTTGTTGTGGGTAAAATGAGGCTTTAGAACAAGTCTTGAGCCGTTTGTAAGCAAAAAATGTTTTCTAAATTTTGATGCAAATTACAAATGAAACATTTCATTGCAATGGGTGTTACATTTGCACACATTTAAACATATACACGTAAGCAAACATAAAATAATTAATTAATAATAAGTGTTTGCAGTCATCATAAATTACTTTTATGGTTGTCTATCTTTATGTGAAAGACCTTTTTAAATCAAGGTTAATGTTTGTATAAGTTTTATTAAGGTACCTCCTGACGGGTGTTACGAGAACTCATTGAAATATCTGACTTCACTCTGTATGTTTGTGAAATTTAGCCAAACTACAATTAATAAAAACAAAAATTAATTACTGTCAGTTCAATAATGTTTGACGTTTAAACCTGCAACAAAATAAGAAATGGGTTTCAGCAAGTTTTTTATTAATTATTTTAATGTGTTACAGGTGTTACACAGATTGTGACGGGTGTTACGAAAAAAATAAAAATAAAATTAAAATTTGCCCATGAATCATGTTTGTAATGTAATCATGGGTGTAGTTGTTGAACTACAGTATATTATGTTTAAAAAAAATAACTTAAAAAAAATAACTTTAAATTCAACATAGATAGGTAGCGAACAACAAAACAAAAGTTCTTCTGATGGTACCCGATATTTTCATTTTTTTCTCGATAAAAGCATCACACTCAAATTCGATTTCCTTACATAAGTAGCCACGTAGAGAAAACTTATGTGTTCTAATGTCAACAATGGCACTCATTTAAGAATTATAAAATAAAATAGCGATTTTAAACTGCCACAAAATTGTAACGCTCTCAATTCTACATAACATAAAAACGAGATAACGTTGATTGCAGTCAAATAAACAAAAACCCTTTTTTTGTTTTATTTGTTAATAGTTTAAATTTTAAAAACTAAAAAATGCTAACACTAATGCGTGTGTACTTCCAATCGCACCAGGTGTTGAGTAGCGTGCAGTAAGAGGTGTTGGGTTGAGTGTTTGGTTGTGCTGTTGATGACTCTGAACTCTGGACCATGAACTGTGCGCACACTTTGTAATATTTTATTTTAAACCATCTCAACCACATCGACCACAGGACGTGAGTGCAGTTTACAGTTAACAACACATACAAATTAAAAAAGACAAAAATGATGGTACGCAGACACACACACTCACACACACACATTCTCTCTTACTCATGCCCAGATACAGAATGCAACAACAACAATGAATTCACACGAATGCACACAATATTGTTATTTGATTAAACATTTTTTTTTTAAATAAAACATAAAAACAGCTTTGCTTTTATTTACATGTATGAGACTAAGTGACGGTTCACATGTACATATGTATGTTTGTTTGTACGCACAAACAAGTTAAAAGCAATTATTTTGGAATTTATTATTTAATTAAATTTAATTGTTATAATGTATATATTTACAATGAATGGCGGAGGCTTCTCTTTTTTCTTTTTTCTTTCTTATTTCTATTTTTTTTTTTTTAAATATTAACAAGTATACTTATTAGTAAAGTTGTTGTTGCGATATATGGGACAACCTTTAAATTTATGCAAATTTCGAATAAAGATGACACCAATAAGCACCAAAGTAATTTATTTTACATTTATAAAATTTGGTATGTATGTATTTTATACCAAAACTAAGGTGTGTTCAAAAATTGGGAGTAATCCGTCCATGAACACGCCCACCTTCCACAGCGAAAGCACAGTAAAGGCAGTAACTGTGAGCTACAGGAATAAAACTTGGTATGTGTAAATTTCTCACCAACATTTAAATGCATATAAAATAAAGGCTTCATCCGCCCACGGAGACGCGCATTTGCAATAAAATTTTTTTTGTTTTTTAAAAGTAGGTTTAGGGTATTTCATAGTCGGCCTAGACCGACTTTAGACTTTCTTTACTTGTTTTTATTTAGTTCTAAATGCACATATCGATGATTCCATGTCAAAAGGCACACTTTTCTGACATCACTATTTTTCGAAAATTTTTAAACTTTTAAACGTAGATAATCCGTCTGAAAAATATAAAATTTTTTTTTAAATTTATTTGCTTAGTTTTACACTGTGAACAATATTAAAAAATATATAAAAAAAAAATAAAAGTGCATGTATTCACCCATATCTATATTCTAAACCGCACGTAAGTCGCACAGAAAAGAAACTGGGGTATAGCTTAAGCATTATTCCAAACATGCATAGGATCTTCTTCAAATCAATCATTGGATTTTTTAATGATTTTTTTGGAATTTGATGAAATAGTTTGTTAAAGCATATATTATCTATGTAAGAAAACAAAGATTTTTTGTTTTTTTAAAAACGATGAACATCAAAACTCGATCATCGAGCATCCTTTTGTTACATCACTATTTCAAATCTGTCAAGTTTTTCAATGTATCATATACAACTGCACAACTCCTCAAGTCCTTGAGTTTAGGTATGAGTTTAAAGTAGAAATGAAAATGTGCAGATTTTTGACACATGTCTTTTTGTCCTTATTCAATATCCTAAGGATACAAAATTGTTATCAAAAACATAAAGTTGCTAAGATAATATTAAGTATTCATTATTTTTTTTAAAGCATTTTCAGTAAAAATATATCATTTTTGTATCACAACTATTTTAAGCAATAGCTTCAATTAAATTTCGGGGTTTCCCCTTTATTATTTATATATGCGTTAAATTATGTATTTAAAATTAAATAATTAATAAATGTGAAGCCTGCACTGCTATTTCATCGAACACAGTCGTAAGTTTTTTCATAGTCTTATTGTTTCTGTTGTTTTTTATAAATGCACATTAACCACACTCATACACTTGCATAAACATTTCCACTTGCCGTTTAAACAACCACACCATCAATATAATTAATTAATATTTGTGCTTTTCGCGTGTACTTAATATGCTCAATAAATGAAAACACGCGTGTGTGTGCATGTGAGTACAAGTGCACTCAGAAAAATATCAACTGTAATATTAAGAGTCGGTCGGTAGTATTTTAAAACACTGTTAGTGTGAATGATTTGCGTTTAAATTTACAGTTTTCGTTTGGTCAAAAATAACCTTTAAAAATAAGTTTGCTTACAATCTTGAACAAATAAAATTGTACATTTCATTTTTTAATTAAAAAGCAAAAAATATTTCAAATAAAAAAATTCTTTGTTGGTCTTGCCAATATTTAAACCTAGGACAGTCGAGTTTTAGATGCATACGTCAGCACTCTCAGCTAAACATGAACTTCCAAAAAAGTGATAAAATTTCAATAAGTACGTTATCTATATAATAAATAGGTTAAGGTTTTTTCTGTGACTTCAACTCGTCCCAGACAAATGAACCGATTTTATCAATTCAGATGTCATTAAATTAGGTTTAGGCTGTAGATGGGCAAACCACTTTTAAAAATTGTTATTTCGCTTCAGGGGGTTCCCAACCTTTTAAAACAGAAATTAAATTTTTGTACAAAAATCCGCTATTTAATCGATTTGAAATTTAGTTTGAGAAGATCGAATTTTAATTTTTTTCAAAACTAAAAATTTTTCACCAAAATTATCTTGTATGCATTCCTCAAATGTCAATTGTCCGAAAAATGCAGTTCCAAAATCAAAAGTTCCACTTTCCGAGCAAACAACTCGTCAAATTTTAACGGTTTTCAAAAAAAAATGGCGTTTTTTAATCAAAATGTGTTATAAATTGATGTTGAAGGTGTTCTGGAAGTATTTTTTATTAAGTTTTGAATTATATCTTATTATTTATTTATTTCTTAAATTAATTTTTTATTTTGTTTTTGCTAAAATTAGTTTTGTTTTATATCTTTAAAAGTTAAGCAGCGATGTTTTGAATAGTAATAATGTTTATCTCAGTGTAATATTAGTGTAAGTCCGTCTTCGTATTTTGACAGTTAAATTTAAAAATTTAGTGTCAGATCATACGTTTTAAGTCAAAGCATTCAGATAATGATCTTTTATATTATTATTGAGACTGAATATATCGTTTTTGAGGAAAAAAGCTTCTTGAATAGAATATCATATATTAAACGTCTTTAATGTTTCTTACATTTCATTTTTATTGAATTGCTCGAATTCGGGCAACAGGTTTACTAGTATATATAGAACACGATATATGGTGTTCTATAGACCAACAGTCAACCGACTGTTGATTTGTAAGTTTCATTTGTTCGATGGTATTTAACAGTGAAATCTGTTATTTCAACCCATGATTTGTTTGATATAACAGCATTATTTTCCCTGTGTGTACATATAGTATTTATTTGCAGCAGCTTCATTGAGAAAGAACTTATTATAGCAACATCAATGTTGAAAGAGGTCCCTATTTTTAATTAAATTGTGCTTTTTGTGATAATATCGATTGCATGAAAGAGTATGCGTGTGAATTTTTTCATGATGTAAAGTTTGTTTGAGTGATGGCAAAAAAAAACACAAAAAATACGAGCGAATAGGCTATTCAATCGATGATTCAATAAAATGCATTAAAATATTGTGTAACTGAATTTTTTTTTATGGTCTACGTGGTGAACATGTTAAATACAGTAGCGTCATGTTATTTCATGAGATTTGTCTTTGGTTACCGAGCTATATGATGCTCGTTGGTTGATTTAGTATAAGTAACTTATGGTCGGCTATGTTCGACTTGGGGTAGTGACCAATGTTGCCGTTTTGGTCCGTTTAAAAAAAAAATATTTTGGTAGTTTAGTTGGTTTGTTGCGATTTGGTTTTTGAAAGAATATACTATTCTTCTAATTTCAAATTAATTAAATTTTAAAGTACTACTGATCATCTATATCTACTAAGGATTTGTTGGTTCTCATGCCACATACTTTGCCAAACACTTAGCACCACGGCCGCCACCTGGCCCATATCTATATTTATACTATTATAAAGTGCAGTTCATAATCATAAGACATTTTCAAGTAATAAACTTTTATTATAAATTGATATCAGTGGGAACTTTCTATGTTTACACCTTGTTGTAGACTAGGGATGTAACGGAGCTTCGACTTCCGAAAGGTCGGAACTTCCGATTGATTTTACACCTCCGACTTCAGATCCGACAAATTTGAATCGGAGTTCGAATCGAAATCGAATCGGAAATGGAGAGATCGAAATGTACCGGCGTATACGGTTTTACCTAATTCACATACGAGCGCAGTTCTTCGTTAAATAATTTTAATTGCTTATAAACTCTCTTGTGGAGAGTAAATTCGAAATTTGAACTCAACTTCTCGTCAGTATTTATCGTGTCCTCCAGGATCAGTTGCAAGTGAGCAACTTTTTAGTAGTGTCGGTCTCATATATGAACCTCTAAGAAATCGGTTGGACGGGTAGAAAGCTGACAAGCTTTTGTTCATTAAGTACAATTTAGTACTTTTAGAGTCACTTAATTTGGCTTAAGCAAAACTTAAGACTAGATATTTTCCTATTTTTGCATATATACACACATGTGTGTAATATTTACATACAATTTTCAGTGCTGATTAAAGAGAGTGAATACTGTACTATGTTTATTATTCTTTTATAATTAATAACCTTAACAGTTAACTAACATATCTTTCTTGTGCTCCGACCCCGACATCGGATCCGATTCCGACTCCGGTTCCGATAAACTCACCTCCGTAACATCCCTATTGTACACCATATGAACTCTTATACTTCTCTGTCTTTGACAAACCTGTTTTGGAATCAGAGCTCACATTGCGTCCATAGAACCGTGAAGTTTCTGTTGTCGATTGCTCTTTTACTGCACTTTTTGCTATTTACACAGTAAATTATTGCTAGTGGCCTTAAAATTGTCTGCCTGAGTCTGTTTATTTGTAAAAAGAGGTTATATTTTTTTACGAAAAAAAAAATTGAACTTTGATGGGCCCGATGGTTTTCAATTTTATTGGAGAGATTTGCGAAAGAAGCTCCTTTATTTCAGAAACAACATTAGACACTTTTCGAACATAGCTTTTTTGTTGAAAACGCTTCTTTAAAGGTAGACATCTTTGTGATGATATAAAACGCATACCCACCAAATTTTATTGTTGTAGGTTAATTATTAGCTTATATATCCAGTTTTAAATTTTTTGCGTTGTATGGGAGGTAGGCGTGTCCGTGCTCGAAAGACAGATCATTTTAATAAATATTTACCTTTACTTTTAATTGGTAATGTTTCTGAAAATTGTACAAAGGCAAACTATACAAAAATATATGTGTGTGGCCGCCACGCACGGTATAAGTGAAACTTTAGCCAAAAAAAGTAGAGAGTTTTAAATTTAGTTTTATTAAAAAAGTAGCATTTCATATAAATCCATTAGAAGATTAAGTTTGTTGTAAAAGAGCGAGCTAAAACTCTGTTGATTAATTTGTCTGTTAGCTCGGACTCAAACCATTGTTTGATATTTTTTTTTCTTTGAATTTATAGGGTGTTTCGAACAGTTAATTTCAACAAAATTCACCTAAATTCACCTTAATTCGCCGCAGTTTCATTCGTTTCACCGGTTTTACTACTCAATTCGTTTGCCTTATGTTGTATACGCGGCTAAAGAAGTTTCACTTCAAAAACTTTAAAGAGCGCGATCAAAACTCAAAATTGTTATAGACACTAGGAACACTTGTCAATGCGATGAGTGCACATAATAAGTGAGATCCCATTGAGAAAATATTTTACAGTTGTTGTGAGCATTCCCAACATTACCACTATGTCAAATATTGACGTGTCTCACAACACCCCATTCTCACAACACCCCACTATCCCCTACTATTTTAAACCAAATAGTATTTCTCTAACGAGGATAATACTTGTGCCTATAGAATATGCAAACAATAAAATGTCCATGCAATCATCATATTATTCGATTGAATTTATTTCATCATAGATTATTTGATTTTTTACACACATATATATATGTATATGCATATATGATGCATATGTCAATGATATATATGAATAAATTATTGACATAGATTTAAAACTTTAATATCGCTAAAATAAAAAAAAAAATTGTATTTTTCTTACATGAAAACATATTATTTTTAAAAATTATGGATTCTGAAATTATTAACTGAAATCTTTACAAAGATTTTAACCAAGAAGAATATATTTTATCATATGAAATATAATTTGTGCAAAAAAAATTTTCTGTACAAATTAAATATAAAAAATGAATTTGCATTTAATATCTTCTTCGACTAATTTATATGTTTGCATGAATATCTGCGTTTTTTAAATACATAGTCATATTTTACATTTACAAATAGTTTACATTAAAATAGTTGTATCAGTTTTTGGGTTTTTTAATAATTATTAGCCTTTCTTAGACAATTCATGAAAAACATGAACAAATGTCTTATTTTATTTTTTTTATTTTATTTGTTATTATTTTATTTTTGCAAATTATTTTATATTTAATAGTTGCGCATTTTTCTACTGCTTAGAAATTCGGCTTTTATTTTTTAACAAGTTATTAATATTATTTATATATTATTGTTTATGTTAAGTGTCCTTTAAAAATATAGGTACAGTTTTTTGTTTCCTTACAAATTGCGGAATTTAAGAATACTTTTTGTATTTTTAATTTAATTGTTTATTTTTGTGTTATTTACTATTAAAAATTACTAATTTGTTTTTATTTTTTTTATATTCTCAACTACTTTAGCCTTAAAATTCAGACGGCAACGTTTAGTTGTTCAAATGTTATGTTGTTGACATTTTTTGATTATTTTAACAATTGATTTTTGTACATTTATTTAAGAAGTGTAGTTAACGAAAAACTTAATTTTAAGTATTAACTAAAATATTATTTCAATAAAATTACAAATTTTCACCTGGTTTTCTCAAATGAATTTAATCGAATTAAATTTCAAAAATTTTAAAGTAAAACTTTAAGCTTCATTCAATATTAATCATTGGGTACCTTAAGCTTAAGACCAACATGCAAACTAATATTACAATTTAAATTTGTTTATTTGGCTTATAAAATTTAACTACTTTTCTAGAAAAGAAATAAAAATGTATAAAAGCTGCTTTATATTGGTTCCTCGACACTGAAATAAATTCCATTCGCTCTGAATACCAGTCATAAGTGTCTTCATATAAATTCACACACTGCGGGATACACTTGCTTACCGCTGCTCAATCTATTGATACTCATCATCACTGCTAAGCAACATCGTCTTCTCGTTGTAGTTCTGGCTAATTGTAGCCACGCGCTGACCACCTGGCATAAATTTACGCTGATTACCCAATGTCTTAGAAGCCATGCAACCTGCTGCATTCCCCCCAGTCACACTTCCACCGGATGTCAAGCCCGCTTGAGATTGCGTACTAGGATCATCGGGATCATAAGAAGAAACCCGAACGCCACGTGAGTTTTTGCCACCTAGTTGTTGGGAAGATAGTTAAAAAAGGAGAAGAAAATATATATTAAATGAAATGCCTCAAATTGTTGCATTTTAAAGGAATTTCTTAATAGTTTGTAATAAAAAATATTATAAAAAGATCATTCCATGCATGATATTAAAATAAAATACAAATTTCACCCCAAACACAATTTTAAAAATGTTGTCTTATTTTAAAATGGTTTTTGTAAGGTTTCTAGCAATTTTATTTTATTTTTAACCTTTACGCAACCGGAAAATCGTTATATCGACTCGGTAGAGTAAGTAACTCTAACGTCAATAAACTTCTAGAAAACAGTATTAAAGTGTGGAATAACATAATAAAAGTATAAATAAGAGTATCTTCATGTGTATATTGATATATACATATAATCATAAAAACTGGTACTTACGTGGACACATGTACCACAACTTAGAGTATGTGATATAACTAAAGCAAATATATGCATCAAAAAATTCAAAAAATATATATAAAATAAAAAATAACTATAAAAGAAAAAAAAAAACAAAAAAGAAAGTGGAGCGACGCCGTCCTTCTACGTCCCCATGGTTGGCTCTGGGTAATGCTAAAGGAGAGTCATTATTACCTAAAAATAACAGGTTTTACACAAAAACTTATATCACCATCGTTTTCTACGACCCCAAAAACCTATAGAAACCAATTTCCAATGAATTTCAGGATTTCTAATTTTTTTTACACCGGCATTACCGGAAAGTCGATATATCGACGCGACCTGTGATCGGAACTTTATCAAAGTTATATTGGAGATATAACGACCATGTTTTGGGCATTTTCTATGGCGATAAAAACTCTTCAAATCCCGGTAATGTAAAAGTTAAGCATCAATTTTTGAGTCGCAATATCTTATATTTTGAAATGAATTTTAATGCGTTACCATTTTCATATACATATTTAATAATGTGTAATTATTCCGATTCTGTACAAAATCCAAGAAAATATCGAAAATTAAGAGCCAATAACTACATAGATCAGCTTCTACAGCTTTTTCTCACTTTCGCAACATTAACCTATTTAATGCCGGGACCCATATCATAAAAAATGCTATAATTATTATTCACTTTTGCTCTCGTATTCTGTGTGTTTTTGTTATATTTAGAATTCAATTTTGTTACTTTGTCACAAATAAGTTTTAAAAGTCAGAATTAAATAAAGAAAGTCTACGGAACGGAACGGAAATATTTAGCCATTGCTACAACTTTCGAAACATGTGCTACTTATATTATATTTATTTTTTATTTTGGCTTCCAAAAGACCTCATAAAATTGTCCATAATTGATATGTTTAAAATTGTCTAAAAAAAGTAAAAATAAGGGGACTACCAAGGTAGTTAAACCCAGTTTCATTGAAGTGTGATGTAAAGTTGAAAGTTAAACTGAAAATGAGTACTCTTGAAAAATGGAATAGGAGTTCAATACTTTACGACCTACTTCCATACCTACCAAATATATGATCAAAATTTCATTAAAATCGGTCCAGCTAAAGACTTTAAAACTAATTTCTGAAAAAAATATTAAAAATATTTTCAAATTCTTTCTGCAAAGATATAATTTGGTAAAATGGAAATTCAGAAAATAAATATAAATTTCCAAATTTTCCATTTTACATGAACAGGTTATATTTTTTAATATTTTTTCCATAAATTAATTTTAACGTTAGTGGTCGAAAAATCGACCAGCTGACTAAAATGGGTTAAGGAAAAATGGACTGGGTTAAGGAAAAATGGACAAAGTATAGACTTTGCACCAGATTTTCTGAAAATGTGATCCCAAAACTGGGTAAAAGCTTGCATTAAAAAGAGAAATATTTCCTCATCAATAAAGATACGTTCTCTTTAACAGAAAAATATTTCTTTATAACAGGTTGAACCTTTTTCTTTAGTGTGTAAATCATTCCCGAAAACCGAAATATTTATTTAATTTTAATAAATCTTTTCTTAAAATTTACCCTTTATAAATATTTCAGAAATTTCTCCTGAAAAAAGATTTAAATGCATCCAAGGAACCAGATGCCAGAACCAGATTTTATTCGTACCTAATTCAATATAAGAAAAATATATCGTTTTATGAGAAAATTTTTATTTTTTAGAAATATTTATTTTTATTTTGGAAAATACTTCTTTTTTGAATTGTTTATCTATAATAGAGAACCATTTTTCATTTTCTATAAATTTTGCTCTATAAATGAGAATTTTTAATGCGAGAAAAATACATATTATTATTAGAGACATTAAATAATTTCGTTGCCCACAAGTGAAGAAATATTTCTTCGAATATGTGAAAATTTATTCGAAATTTCTTTACCGAAAATCAAAGAATGGAAAAACCGTACCTTATACACGTACGTTCGGAATAAAAATTGCACGCACTCAAACATTTTCTCTCTATTCCGCATTCCGCTCTTCGACTCAAACACAACATTATTTACATTTGTGCTTTTTGATCATGAACCAAAAACTGTTCCTTATGTAGCGAACGTTAGCGAATGGAATGTTAGTGCTGCTGAACAACAGCAGAACAATTTGTTGGTGCATTAAAAAAGTTTTTTTAAAGACGGTGCATTTATTTCCGCATTTTTTTAATCTCTTAGATTTTGTTATTGTAGCTTATTTCAATTCTAAGAAAAGCGCAAAATGTGTTTAAGTTGCATGGCAGCTGACACTCCCACTTGTCCAATTACGTTAAATTTTTGAATATTTTTTGGAAATCACATGTTAGGTGTCATTCTAGCTTTTTTTGTATCTAAGATATAGGGCAAAATGTGTTTAAGTTGTATTACAGCTGCCACGTCCACTTGTCCAAAATTTCTGGAATACTTTTTTTAACTTTCCTTTAACCTAAACATCGAAATATACACTACAAATATTCGCAAACTAATTTTCTCCGCCGGCGTTTTTTAACAAATTGTAGCATGCGCAAACAAATTGTTCTGCTGTTGTCCAGCAGTACTTAAATTTGCTTACATTCGCTACATAAGGTACGATTTTTTTATCATGGTCAAAAAGCACAACAAAACAAATAATTTTTTTGATCAATCACACAACCCCTAACATTTTTTTTTTTTTTTTTTTTTTTTTTATTTGAAGTTACTCTAGAATTCCATAGAATAACTAGAGCTGAATTGGCCAATCCGAAGACTAAAACGCCATCACCAATTATGTTTATTGTATCCTTAGTTAAAATTTATTATCAAGTACATGTGATTGCTTATCGAAAACTCGAACGCTCTCACTTTTTTATATTAAACGAATACATCTCAAAAGATCGAAGTGGGACTTCCGCGCAACTGACTGTATTTTTACTTAAACCACTTCGAAACTTTATATGATGTTTTTAATTAAAATGAATTTTTTATTATCGATTGGAGCTTTACACCCTCCATGGTGAGGAGATTAACCGGAAGTCCATGCCCCTAACATTTTATTCCGCTCTCTTTCTTCTGCGTGGTAGTGACCAGCGTTGCCAGAGAACCGCGGAGAAAATTCTTCATTGTCGTATTGAAAAATCTGAATTTCTACCAAAAATACTTCTTTTTAAAAGTTTTCGAAATATGCGCATTGGAAAATAAACAATTTTTTTTTATTGAAAAATAATTATATTTACCCTGGATCACTAGCTTATGGCTAAGTTTCGTCACAATTAATTCTGGGTGTTTTCCACCCACAAAAAAATTCTCAATAATAAAGACATAATTTTTCAAACCTAAGAAATGTGTTTTCAATAAAGTGCAGATTATTTTCGCCATTTTAAAATGTTTTGTTATGAAAAGAATGGTTGGGTATTTTCGAGGCACTCAATAAATGCGGCAACACTGCGGCCTTTCTACACGCTAGCAACACTGTTGCAGATGCTCAGCTGATACGTTGCTGATTTTTTGCGCGTATTTTGCACAATTTTCATAAATTAAAGCAAGAATGGAATTTTGTGCAGGTTTAATCAAGGATACCATAGAAAATGATAAAAGTTTGTTATTGAAATTGGAAGAAGCAAGAATTCATCGACTTAAGAAGAGAAAGTGGCTGATTGCAGAGATTATGAAGAAAAGAAAAGTGACGAACACGAAGAATTTTTTTAAAACCATTCAATTATATCCTAGTGATATATTTTTCTCGCATTTGCGATTGAATTATATTAGTAAATTGGAACAATTGAAGAATAGTGGCAATGGTCTTTTTTCTTTTTTTTTTTTGAAATTCGTGTTTTGAGCTAACAAATTGAATGGTGAAAAATTAAGAGTCGCTCTCAAGTGGTTTAGAAGTTATAGGGGTCAACGTTTATGAAAATGGGCTTAAAAAACCTGTGTTTTTTTGTTGTTGTTTTCGAACATAAGTAAACGTAATGGATATCAAAAGAAAGGTTATGCTAAAACCTTTTTAATGAGGATTCAATCATAAAAATCTATGCATTATTTTGGATGATATAACTGTTTTTGTACTCAAAGAATTTGAGGTGTGCTAATTTTGGTTGTCCTTTTGAAGTGTTTGTCTTTGAGACTAGAAAAATAAATGTTTTCATAGAAGTATGTTATTTATTGTTATTTCGTAAAAGGGTGAACAGTCAAGTGTGCACAATATATAAAGTTTTATATTTTAACAATTAATGCAAGTACTTTTCAAGTTTGTTGTACACTTACATATAGTATATTGAGACGAAAAAAAGCGCCGCAGGCGAAAAATTGTTATAAAAAATCGCGCGATTTTGTATAACAATTTTTAATTTTTGGATAGTTAGCAATAAATGGATTTTTTATAATTAATACCTAACTGAATAGGTCATGGTATGACCTCTTGCTACCCATATTGCTTAAATTTTATTAAAAAAAATCGAAAAACAGGCAAATGTGTAGTAATTTTTCAACTTTTGATCCCTATAACTTCTAAACCACTTGAGAGCGACTCTTCATTTTTTCAGAATCGAACTTAGGATCCCCAAATCCATGTAATTACATGTAAAAAAACACAAATTTTGCATTTCCATTATTCTTCAATTATGACCAATATTATTCTGCAGACAAAAATTCTGTATTACCGCTTTTTCGTATTTCCTGCGCATCAAATGTCAAATTTCTGTTGGCTAGAACGTTTTGCTTTGGCCAATATTGCCAGAAATTAGCATAGAACGTGATGCTTTGACAAATCATGCAACACAGCCGCAGTATTTGCTGCTCGAACATACCCGTTATTTCAATGTAAAACAAAAAATTTTGAACTAGTTCATGAGTGAATTTAGAAAAAAAAAGAAAATACAATAGGTTTTGAAAAAGCTTGTCATTTCTACAGTTTGAAAATTTCCACCTCAAAAAGATAAGCTAAATTTATATTACTTTCGCAGTAATATTACGCTGCTGGATAATATCTGTCGTTTTCCATTTTTGCGAAGGCATTGCGTTGAAGGACATACTGTTGTTAGTGCAAATTGGATATATGTGTCTTTATCAAATATATTTATTACTGTTAGAGCACGTTATCTGAGTTTTGCTACTAAGCTTCCTGGGTGTAATTCACCGAAAAAAAAATATTTTATAACTAACCTGGGTGTAAAGCACCCAAACACTTCCTATTTTAATCGCGCTGACACGCTTATATCTCGGATACCACTACAACCTGAAAATTATTGAATTAAAAATATTGAGTAGAGAATATTGAAGGAAGACTGTTAGTTCGTCACGCAAGTATTGCATTAGAAATCTTACATAGAAAGTGTGACTGGGTGGATTCCACCCTTAGGTTAGTGATGGAGGGTTGAGTAACATACATTTTTCAATTTTATATTTAAAATAATTCAAATCACTTGCCACTAGCAATTTGTACTCTAGGTTGTTCTATAAAACAATAATAATACTTGAGGTTCTATGCCGTTAATGCGCCGAATTATCTCATACTTTAGCTCTTGAATTAATGCTGACTTATCGACGTACACCTTTTCTTACAAATAACCCGAAAGAAAGAAGTCAAACGGTATCAAATCACTTGATCTTGGCGGCCAATTGACATCGCCACCACGTGAGATAACACGGCCATTGAATTTGTCGCGCAAAAGACCCATTGTTTCGTTAGTTGTGTGGCAAGTGGCACCGTCCTGTTGAAATTACATAATGTTAACCACCCTTTATAATAGAGTGGAAGTACTTGTATGCTTAGTATGCAAAAATTTTTTGGCTTGCATAAAATACTTCATTTTAGCAATGAAATACTTCAATCTTATTTTGGGTTGAAAATACTTCCACATGAAGTATTTTACTTCCATATGGCAACGCTGGTAGTGACTGTGTTTGAGTAGAAGAGCGGAATTCGAATAAAGCGCTCTCTCCAAAAACACCGAACCGAACAAAAAGCAACCGTTCGTTAAGGTTTTTTTCCATTCCCTGTCGAAAATAGGGAAATTTTTTATCACAGAAGAATAGGTGTTTTTTAGGACGAAATGCGCGAAAAATTGGTGGAATGCGATATTTTCACTTGTCATACCCTAAAGCATAGTACTCTGTTCGGCTTCACGTGAAATTCCACTCAAATCTCCATACAAATAATGACAGCTGTGAAATAACCGTGAACATTTTACAACTTTTTCATCAAAGCTGTACTATGCTTCGCTGCGGAAAATCTAGTACTATATTTCGCAACACGCATCTAGCAACATTGTTTTCACGGCAATTTAATTGAACCGACCATTTATTTTGCCGTGAAAAGTGACAATTGCCATTTCATTTAAGAAAATAGTGCAAGCATAAGAACAATGTTTCTAATTAAAATGATATTTATGTAATATTTCTAAAGTTTTGCAATTAATAATTGCAGTTGTTGGAAATTGTAAATACGGATGCGTCTTTCCTCGGTGTTGGCGGTCGCAAAACTTCGCAGCTTACAGACTGCCATCAAGTTATTACTTCTTCTGTTTCACAGCAAAGGACATGCATACTTGTATAAATATTTATTTTGTTTTAATATAATCATAAATACTTAAAATTAGAGAACGTAAATGATTTTCTGCTTTCTTTTAATAAATTCTGGCTGTTTATTTACTTCTTGTTGAAATTTTTAAGCTAATCATCAGCTGTTCGTTCGCAACAAAACTTCTGTCAAAATTTTCACGCAACAAATAAATGGATGTTGCCAGCGAAATTTCACGCGAACGAGCATAGTACTAGGCTTAAATCTGAACACGTCAAGTATATGAACTTTGTGCATACACTCAGAAAAAAAAGTACATTAAACAACCGTAAAATTTACATTTTTAGTTGACAAAAGTCGTCCGATATTAAAAAATGTTAAAATTGATATTATCGTAATGTGCTTTTTACATTACGAAACCTACATTTAAAAATGTATAACTGTCACATAATAATGTTATTTTAACACTTAAAATATCAAAAAGTATCAGTAAATTAATGCAGATAAAAAAAAATGTTTTGAAAAATAATTTTCCCCGAGTGGGAATCGAACCTGGGCTCCGGGCATCCAAAGCCACACTCTTAACCTGAGTGCCACGGTCACCTGTATGTCTCAACGGCTCAGCTCTTAAATAAACATTACATCTGCTTGTTGTTGACATCTACATTTATAATGTTAAATGGATATGAAATAATATCAATTGTACAGTAAAAAATGATGAACTAAAAACATTTTAAATGTTATTTTAACATTAATAATTGATATTGCAACGTAAAACATTACATTATCAATTTGATATTTTTCTTATCAATTCAACACAATACATGTTAACTTAACATTTTCTAACGTAAAATCCACATTTTCTGATTTACATTGGAAATAACATTAAAAAACGTTAATTTTACATGGCAGCTTTTTTCTGAGTGTAGGTGTGAAACGCCCATAAGGATGCTTGGTAGGTATAATGAAGTATATATGTATATACATATATTAGGGTGGGTCCAATTCCTCGGTGAGAAAAAAAAACGAAAGTTATAAAAACGAAGTCTACGTTAAATTCTAAAAAATATTCCCTAAGAAACTATGGGTCTAAAATAAAAACCTAGCTCCCACCAAAAGATATTAAAACTTGCTATTTTTCATTAAATTTTAGAAACTTTTTTATTAAATTTACCCAAAAACTTAAGTTTGTAATTTCATTAACCATCAGTAAAACCACAGCTTTTTATATTCATGTTTTATATCACGTCAGTCTTCCTAGGCAGCCATTTAAATAGCAAAATAAGTACTTCATTGTGCAGAAAAAAAAGAGTTCTATTGTCCGTGAGGATCGTTTTGATATTGAAATTGATAGACAAAGATCACAGAGAGTCAGAAAATCATCTGCACGAAAAGTTCATAGAATACTAACATTGTACGCTCAGATCTATGAGACCTTCTAATTTTTGGTCAAATAAAGTTAATTCTGCCAATAAAAAATTAAGGTTGTTTTATTATATTAATATACAAGTTGTTTTTGAGTGAATCTTTATATAAATATTTTTCTAAAAAAAAACCAAAATTTTTAAGCTTACTTATAGTTTATTTATTTAGTTGATACTTTTTATTTATTTATTTATTTATAGAACTGTGTTGCTTTCATACATTTCTTTAATATTTTATTTATTTCGTAAATCATTTTATAAACTATCACATAAATTTAGGGGTGCTTTTTAAAACGGATATTTCTCAAGGCTAATATAATAAGAACATTTCCTACACAAGATTTAGATTTTTCGCGTTTTTCGTAAACTTATCAAAATTATACGTTTATCAATGTAATTAATTGCTTAGAGATCAAACACAATCTCCAATTTGCATCTATGCAAATAAAAAATTATGTTTGTATTACTTATAAAGATCAAATTTTTTTCTTGAACTTGCTTAATATTTGAAAAAGTACAATATTGAACACAGCTTATAATAAATATGTCTGCATTAAGCAATTGTCACGCGAACGCCTATTATTTCAAGAAAAATTAAGTACTTGTGTGCATTGCAATGCCTTTGAATACTTCTATTGTGGCTTTAATTCTAAACAAGTTCTCATTGACGAAATTTTCTTATACTTATTTGTATAATGGTATTTATAAAACTTAATTATTGTTTTTGAATAGTTGAAATTATATTTTAAAGACACGAATTCTTCAAGGCACCGTGGTTAAAATAAAAAAATAAAAACAGATTTTTTCTTGTTTAATTCAAATAAATGCTTGTTTTAATAAATGTTTTTTTGAATTATGATTTTTGTCTATGTTTTTTTTTTTCTATTATAATAGAAGGATATCTGTAAGTTTATATAAAAAAATAAACAACAAAGATCATTGTGCAAAAGCTTAAAAATTCCATTAGATAGAAAAAAACAATTATATATAGAGCATAAAAATGCAAATTCAGTTTCAAATAGTTTTGTCAACATAAGTACAATATTAATTAATTACATGCTAAGTTATATAATTATAAAAGGTAATTTACAATATTAGAAAAAAGAAACATTTATCAAATTTAATTGACAAAATTCAAAACAAAACCAAAAGCTTATTAAGTATTAACATAATGCTTTAGTAAAAAACTTTTATATTGAAAACATTGTAAAAGAAAACTAAACGACAGGCAAAAATTGATAAATTATAAATAATTCAAACTTTACTCTAAATTAGGACTTTTAAAAGCCATATATATTTTTAGGCAATTTTATTAGCTTTGAATAGTCGATTCAATTTAACATTAAAAAAGTATTTTGAGTTATGTAATTATTGTGTCTTTTGAGTTAGGAGATGTTTATATTTATATTTTTTTTGTGTTTTTTTATTTTTGTGAAGAATCATAATTTCGAAAGAGGAATATTCGGTTTTTTAAAATCTAGAGTTTCTCGTAACGCTGCGATGATGTTACATCTGTAAAAAACAAAAACAAAATAAAAAATTTCACAAATTAAACAAATAATAAAGTAAACAATAAAAACAATCTTGTATTTTGCCAATAGCGTGACGTCATTTGTGTTGAACTTTTACAAGTGATTTGAATGAAATTTGTTTAAAAAAACTTGCTTAAAAATATGTTATTGTTTTTATTTAAATACAACAAACAACAAATTAATTTACAACGAATTAATAAGCAAAAGAATGGAAAAATAAAAATAGTTGACAATGCAAGACATGCAACAACCATTAAAGATCAGTAACAACACAAAGTAAACATAAAAACGTTCGAAAACAATTCAACCGAACTTACCCGAACTATATTGCGTGTACTGTTGATATTGTGGATGGAAATTGTGTATAGCATCAGTCATGATATCCTTTGGGTTCATTGTTTCCTAATAATATTAAAAAATTTTGTGTTTTCAAATTTCTTTAAATGTTGATAGAAAGTGTTACTATTTCGCTTCTAGGGCAAACACTTCAATATCTTGACTTACGATTAGAAAACCGATTTTGCACGATTTTTTTTTTTTTTTGACGTTCCGACAACGAACAAATCTGCTGTCAGTGATCTAATTTGGATAATGAGATAATAGGATAATGTGGATAATGGGTGTATATTTCAAAACTATTTTCGACATTGAATCACAATTCAATCGTTTTTTTTTTCAGAAACAACATAAGTCGCTCAAATTTAATTTTTCAGGAATCAATCAAAACTATGTAATTACCAAAAAAAAAATTGTTTCAATATAAAACGAAGACTACGAGGCATTGCTTTAAGAGGTAGGAGTGCACTGATGTGTGTGAATTTACTCAGATTGTGAGTCTACCTTTAAAGAAGCGTTTGCAACACAAAAGCTATGTTCCTAGAAAATTGACTAATGTTGTTTCTGAAATAAACGATTCAATTGAAATACGTGAATGCTGTTCGGGCACCGAATTTATGCAAAAGCCATTTCGTGAATCCATTCAAATAGGCTGGAAAAATGTTTTTGGAGTCCCATTAGTTTAAACTGAGGATTTTATTCTGACACTATTGCATCTACATACATGAAACAATATGTAAACAAATTGGATGTAAACGGTGAATTTTTTTGTCAAAACTAAAATAAGAGGCATAAATTTTTTTTTTGCTTATCTCGTACTTTTTTCATCGCTTTAACCTGAAATCTTACAACCGATGTGAACCTTATTAACTAATTAAGGTTTGTTGGGAAACGTCCATGAAAGAATTTTGTTGCACTATATGTAATTTCTTTCCTGGAGAATCCAGTGAGAAACTAAACATCGGTTGGTAATCATCAAGGTAACAAGCTGAAAAGTGCACAAAACCGTTTTTTAACAGTAAGTCAAGATTTAAAGAGTCAAATTTGGCAAATTTCAAATACAGATCACTATTTTGGTCCACAGTTTTGCATCATTGTGTTATTTATACCTTAAGACTGCTTGAAATAGACTGCATAGTAACAGATCGTCCGTGTCCATCGCCAATGCAGCTACGCGCATAGACCTGAAAAGAGAAATATTCTATTAAAACCCTTTCTTTTCTCATGGAAATAATGTCGAATTTGCATAATCGACCTTTTTTTCTTTGAAAAGAAAATAAAGTCAATTCCATTTTATTTCCCTTGGAAGAAAAAAAAATATCAATTCAATCCTTGAGTATTGATATTTGAGTATTACTTAATAAAAAAGTAAAGATAGAAAGTACTTTTTTTAAGAAATGTGGCATTTATGTAAAAATTTTCAAAATATTTTTATATTTTACAAAGGATGTAATTTTTTTTTTTTTAAATAGCACGATATTTTAAGAATAAGTTTTTCTTTTGCACAAAATTTCTTCGTTATTATCTTTAATATATATATTACTTCTATATACTATGATTCAACAGACAACAGACTACAGCGTGCGTATTTATTATTCTAATAATCAGAAATAATGTTTAATATAGAGAAACAAATTTTCGAAATTGGTCTTATTTCCTCGAAAAATCCGAATTCGGCTTTATTCCAAAAAGGCTTTTTTCATCTAATATATAAAATCAAATGTTTGTCTGTCTGTCTGTCTGTTCCATATAGGCTCGCGAACCCGATTGAGCTGAAATTTGAACATCGAGTACGTTTGATAGAGAGAAGGAACATAGGCACTCTATAATAACTTATAAATGCCTGGAACGATTTCCATTAAATTTGGTATTCGCTTTCTTCAATCAACTATATTTGGCTCATTCACTTCAAAACGGATGAACTGATTTTGATTAAACTTGGTAAGCATATGTATCTGTTACTGAAATAGATAATATGCTTTTAAAAGTTCTTTCGACAAAAATCAAGGAATGAGCCGAAGGCAAACGAAGTCGAGAACCAAAGATTAACGAAAAAAAGAAGTTTAACGAATACGAGCAGAAGCTATATAAAGATGAAAAAACATTAACCGAACAGTATCGACCAAAACCGAAGTTGAACGAAGACAATCTACAAATCGAATCGATGATTATAGGATTTTTTTAAAATTGGAATTTTTTTGAGATAAAATTGCATATTAAATGCATGCTAAGAAAAACTGTAAACGCATTTTTCTCGAAATGATTTTTTTCAAACTGGATGACCATTTTTCTCAAAAACCAGACGTCAGATCGAGACGTTGAAGATGTCATGTTTTTTGTAATCATTTCTGGCAGTTACAGTTTTACGGAAATTTGAATAAACATTTTCGACGCAAGGAGGGGAGAAAACCCCAAAAAGCTATAATTTAAAAAATTTCAAAATTATATTCATAATTTAAAAAATGTTAAAATGAGAGCAGTTTTGAAAATCGTCCTTTTTCTGCGCTCGAGGCACAACTCCGAATAACACCGGGTTACATCGGCTAGTAAGGCATAAAAATGTTTTATTTATTATTTTTTATCATCAAAATTGTAATTTTCAATTGACATTTTTAACTTATTACACTACGTAAAAAATTACAACAAAATCGGAAGAATAAATTCTTGCATCACTTGAACTTGTGCCTTCATACACATATTTTTTAATGTAAGAAATTCTTATAAATATTTTTGAAATATTTATCAATAAAAATTTTTTTTATAAGGTAGTTAGTTTTCTTCTAACAAATCACCAAAATTTTCCACTTAAAACTTTGTTTTTTTTTTTAATTGTTTTCTTATAATTTCAAGTCTAAGGTTGAACCAGAACCACTTTAAAAAATTGAACAAATTTTGCATAAAATATTGGTATCTCAATAACGTGCTCAGAAAGTAATAAGTCGATAGTGCGATAAGATTTTACCGAAAGATCGAAACAACTCACAACAGAGTTTTTCAAAATTTTTGGAAAACGGCTTTAACGATTTTCGTAAAATTTTACTAATATTATATTTATATCTACGTTTTCGATATTTGTACCACGCAAAGTAATTTTTTTAAATTTAAGTGTTAAAAAATCATTTATGTTTCAACTTCTCCCCATTTTTTTAATTTTACACATATATTGAGTATCTCTGGTATATAAATTAGCTTGTAATAACTTTTTTTTTCAAATTATAATTGAAGGTGCTACGATTCAACAAAATGGTGAGACTCACCGCGATCTACAAGCAATAACTCCCCAATTTTGTGCCAACATTTTTTTATGTTTATGAAATAATAAAGATCTGATACTGATCTAAATGTTCTATGTTGCAAATATATCTATGATCGCATCTAAATAAAAAAAAAAAACAAATTGGCCATTTCAGCCCTTGAAAGGACTTTTACAGAGCTTCTTATGATCAATTGTGTTGTGTGTGTTATTAAATGTTTGCACACAATTGATCGAGAACTGGACCTACATGTTTTATGCTGACTCCGGACGGCTAAAGTTCATATTCCAAGAAGCTTTACATGGCATTATTTACTCTGACCGATCAGAAAAAAACGGAGCCATCCGTTTTAGTTTGCGAGTATATTCGAGTAGTAGGATATCACCAAATGGTTACTCCAAATCGAGTTTATTTGATCTGTGACTGTTATTTCCAAAGCGTTTCAATTTAAAAAATGTGTCTTATATCGGTGGAGCCACACACCCTGTACAATGCCCATTCTAGTCTTCCAGTAGCAGGACACCACCAAATAGTAACTTCATTCTAAGCTAAAATGTTATGTGAATTTTACTTCCATACCTCTTCTGTATTGAAAATTCGAGTTGTATGAGCGTAGCCACGCCCCGTTTTCCAATGCCCGTGTCTTTTTTATAATTGAAAGACCTGACCAATCAGTTATTTCAAACTGTGCTTTACTGTTATACGACAGCAAGTTCCAAATCTATTCGATATCAAAAAGTTTAATTGTGTAGGCGGTGCCATGCCGCCCCTTTCAAAGATCGCTCAAATTTGACAGTCGAAGGGCGTGTGTCAACAGTAAGTTCGTACCGATTTTCATTTATGTGCGATTTTTGAACGAAAGTAAAACCGAAAATTTGTTTTCTTGAAAAACTGCCACACCCCTCGTGGGTAGAAAGATCAAAAATACTTTATAACCTATTCTCATACCTACTTAATATACAAAAAAATTTCATTAAAATCGGTCCAGCCGTTTCGGAGGAGTTCATACACTAACACCGTGACACGAGATTTTTATATATTAGATTTAAAAAATGTTAAAATGAGAGCAGTTTTGAAAATCGTCCTTTTTCTGCGCTCGAGGCACAACTCCGAATAACACCGGGTTACATCGGCTAGTAAGGCATAAAAATGTTTTATTTATTATTTTTTATCATCAAAATTGTAATTTTCAATTGACATTTTTAACTTATTACACTACGTAAAAAATTACAACAAAATCGGAAGAATAAATTCTTGCATCACTTGAACTTGTGCCTTCATACACATATTTTTTAATGTAAGAAATTCTTATAAATATTTTTGAAATATTTATCAATAAAAATTTTTTTTATAAGGTAGTTAGTTTTCTTCTAACAAATCACCAAAATTTTCCACTTAAAACTTTGTTTTTTTTTTTAATTGTTTTCTTATAATTTCAAGTCTAAGGTTGAACCAGAACCACTTTAAAAAATTGAACAAATTTTGCATAAAATATTGGTATCTCAATAACGTGCTCAGAAAGTAATAAGTCGATAGTGCGATAAGATTTTACCGAAAGATCGAAACAACTCACAACAGAGTTTTTCAAAATTTTTGGAAAACGGCTTTAACGATTTTCGTAAAATTTTACTAATATTATATTTATATCTACGTTTTCGATATTTGTACCACGCAAAGTAATTTTTTTAAATTTAAGTGTTAAAAAATCATTTATGTTTCAACTTCTCCCCATTTTTTTAATTTTACACATATATTGAGTATCTCTGGTATATAAATTAGCTTGTAATAACTTTTTTTTTCAAATTATAATTGAAGGTGCTACGATTCAACAAAATGGTGAGACTCACCGCGATCTACAAGCAATAACTCCCCAATTTTGTGCCAACATTTTTTTATGTTTATGAAATAATAAAGATCTGATACTGATCTAAATGTTCTATGTTGCAAATATATCTATGATCGCATCTAAATAAAAAAAAAAAACAAATTAGCCATTTCAGCCCTTGAAAGGACTTTTACAGAGCTTCTTATGATCAATTGTGTTGTGTGTGTTATTAAATGTTTGCACACAATTGATCGAGAACTGGACCTACATGTTTTATGCCGACTCCGGACGGCTAAAGTTCATATTCCAAGAAGCTTTACATGGCATTATTTACTCTGACCGATCAGAAAATTTTTTTATTGAAAAAAACTTTTCGCCGCGGCTGGGGGGATCGCATCTAAATAGAAAATAAATTATTAGAGCGATAAATACATGTTATAATAAAATATTTGTAATTCTTATATTTCTTTTCGATTGATACACACATTGATCAAATTTTTTATCTTTGCAACCGGGAAATAAGTAATTAGACTCGAAAAATATTTGCTCCAATAACAAAAAAACAACAATATTATATCAGGTTGTCGGAAAAAAATTTGTTTGATAGCCGGGCGGTATACGAAAAATGTAAACGATTTTGTTTTCTATGCATATTGCTGGTGTTAAATTGTTCATAACTATTAAAATAAAACAAGCAATTGAACTTACCTGATATGGAAACGCATAACGCAGAGCAATTGCAGCAAACAGCATCTCGATGCATATAAAGAAATTCTGATAACCAGCAGAGACGGTACCAGCGGATGTCACAGTGCCAGCACTGTCGACAATGGGTGAGATGACTTTAGCCTTTTCCAAAATGGCCAAGCCCACACCTACCAATAATTTCAATTGTATTAAAAATTTTCTACTTGAACTTAAATGAGTGACTCACCCTGCCAGAACGATAAGAAAATCACCGATTTAATTGTGCAAAATTTCAGTACTGGTTCGAATGGCGTCAACAGATCACGTGTTGCAAAATAGAATAGATACAGACCATAAAGAGCAAGCGAAACGGAAATATTATAGATGACTGTTATATAAATATAGCCACCATCAGCGCTGTTCAAAGTAAAAAGTTATTCTTATATAATTCTGAAGCAGCTCAAACTTTAAATTTACCTCCAGTCACCATCGTGATAGTGTCCAAATGCTTGCAAGAAGATGATAATGAAAGCTACCAACGGTTTAACAAGACAAAATTGCAATGTTGCCTGCTTACAGAAGCGTAAGAAACCGATGGTGTATGTTTTACCCTTGAGACAACACGTGCCATAGAGGCACGACGTCTTAATAGGCTTGCCTCGTATTTCGGACATTATGTTGCCCTCACCTCCAAGATACTCATAGCAGAGGGACAAAAAGTTGTATATTACGAAAGCTATACGAACAATAAGAACAAAAATTAATATAATTAATCAAAATTTAAACTGACAAAGAATGAATCCATGACTTGGAACTGTAGATTTCAACTTCAACTTTGAGTATACCTTCATAACAATCTCGCACTGTAAAAAAGTATACATAAACATTGTCCGAATTGAAGAAAAGTAAACTGATCCACGAGTATGTAGCATAGATGGGTACAATGAATAAAATGCGCACAATCCAGCGTTGTTCCTGTGGATTTGTGTACCAACGCAAATGTTGGTAAATCTGTAATAAATATATTACATTAAGAAAAAAACAGATTTGAAGAAGTTATCATAACAACCTGTTGACATGTGATAAAAAGTGCAGCCCACACAAATACGCCAGCTAACCCTTGTGCAGTTTTCGTCTGTAAAAAGATACCATCACCCACATGGCTAATCAATGGATCAATTGGCGAGGACATTTGTTTGGCTGGAGATACTTCTATGATGTAATTTGGTTTAGATGTTGTAGACATTAAAATTCCATTCGGATCCATGAAACTGGAGTTGGTTGTGCTCATGCTGAAAAATGACAAAAATTGCTCTTGTAATTAAAAAATGTTAATATAAAAGATGAAAATAAATAAAAGAAAAAAAAAATCATAAATAAAATGTTGGTATAAGTCTTATATAGCAAAGCAATTTACACCGAATTAATGGTACAAGCGAAAAATTCTCATTCAATTTAGGTGAAGAATCGAAAAAACCTTGCCCAATTTAGATGAAGACATCCAGAATACATTGTCTAACTTAGACAAAGACATCGATGAAACCCAATTTATATGATTATAATTGTACTGGCAAAATTGATGACCAAAGTGTAGCTTTAATTCAATGTATCCAATCATGGGCTACGAAACCACTTAGGTAATGTTGAAAAATTTTATTTCTTAAAAAGGAACCCCATTAATCTTATTTTAAATAAAGCTTTGAAAATATTAAATCAGCTGGAAAACTTATTTAAAGGTAGGACAATTATACCCATTGAGTAAAAGGCAGTTAACAACAAATAATGGCTCTTTAGAGACAACTAAGCTCTAAGAAACTGAAAAAATGTTACAGAATAAAAATTTTTCAGGCATATTTAAAACTTGAAAGCAGATTCTGGAGGAATAATAAAAACTCGAATTTTTCATCTTCTAATTTTTTCAAATTTTTAAAAAGAAAAAAACAATGCTTTTATATCTAACTGTAATTTTTTTAACTCATTCAAAATTAGAAACATTTGTATTTATGGCAGAGATTTCGCAATTTAAGATATGTACTAAGAGTATAAATATACATGGCATCTTTTCTACCAGCGCTTTGCGCTTCAAGTACAAGCTAAATGCATCAAGTCTGCGAAGCACATTAACTATTGAGGGCTACATACATATATGTCACTATCAACAGCAACAATAACAAAGTTAACAACATAACAAGTAAGGAAACTCTAAAGTCGGTCAAGACCGACTATGCAATACCCTAAACCTACTATAAGATTTAAATAGGTTTATATTAAAATACCTAATAATATATTATCTCAATAAGAATACATTTTTTATTTATTTAAATCCATGTCCCATATTTCCTTATTAAGGTTTAACTACGGTGAGTTATATTTTTTGTACACACATTATTTTTGATGTAACATGCCCACATAACAAGTTGTATCTCTGTTGCAAAAACATCAATCTATTTATAGAGGTTTCGCTAATGTGATTTGTATGGAAGGTGGGCGTATCTGTAGACAAATGCCGTCCATATTTTTGGACCAATGTGAAGTTGTGTACAAAGTTTCATGCAATTTGCCCAACTCCTTAGCCTGTGTTAACGATTAACCCACAGACAGACGGACCGACTGATAGACGGGCAGGGCTAAATCGACTCGTGATGTGACACTGATCAAGAATATATATTCTTTTCTATACTATCTTGTTTCACGGTGTTACAAACGTTTGCACAAAGTTATTCACCCTGATCTTAAAGTTAAGGGTGTTGATACACGCTATAGAATTCTTGTAAAATAAGAACTGCATAAATAGTGTCATTATAATTTACACACTTAGTAAATTAAACATGGTGTTAGTAATATACTATAAAAACACTTCGACGCATGTATTCCAACGCATTCAGTAGACAGCAAAGCAAAAAACCACGCACCCACATGAAGCCTTATAATACAATGTTTGTGTATATTTTATGTTGGGAAAACAAGGTGCGCCAGGCGAAAGCCTTGAACTCAATAATAGTTATAACGATTCCTTGTCATGCACTAAACAGGCTTATTTATTAAACCAGCGCAGCGAGACAGTAGCAAAGAAAGAGAAACAAAAATTAAATCACATGATCTTTATTAGCAATCGATATAGAACACAATTATGGGTAAAAATACAAGTAACGGCAAAAGTTCCAACATTCTAGAGAGGCAAACCAACGTAAACACAATAGGCAATTGCACTTTCTAATGCAATTTAGGACTTGTGTACTTCACAAAAACAAAATACACATACGTCAAAAATCTGCATAAAAAAATTTGAAAAAGTTGTAAGATTGGGATGTTTGGTTTTTTTAAAATTGCTCCAAACCAGCAAAAGGAATAAAGATATTAGTACTCAAAATATCAAACTTCAGGAGTTTCACAAGTATTATAGGAAACGTCCTACTATTTTGTACACGTTACTTCCTGTGTCTATTTAGCACTGTCCCCCTGTCCGTTCTTTCGATAGCGTGTTATTCGTATTCATATACTTAATTACTTACTTAGATGGCGCTTACAACCGTTGGTCGGTTTTGGCCTGGTCTAAGAATTTGCGCCAGCCTCTTTTGTCGTGCGCTTGCTGGCGCCAGTTGGAAACTCCAAGCGTCGTCAGGTTATCCAATGCCTGGTCTTTCCAGGCAACTCGTGGTTCCATCGTATTCAGTACTCGCCATTGACGCAGATTGGACCATAGATCTTACGAAGGATTTTTCTCTCGAACGCTCCCAAAGTCCTTTCATCAGAGCTGCTCAACGTCCAGGTTTGTGATGCGTATAGTAGGACGGGCATGATTATTGACTTATAGAGCGTCAGTTTTGTTCGTCGAGAGAGAGCTCTGCTTCTCAATTGCCTACTGAGCCCAAAGTAACACCTTTTGGCAAGAGTTATCCTTCGTTTAATCTCAATACTGATATCGTTGGAGGAGTTAATACTGGATCCCAGGTAAACAAAGTCCTTCACTACCTCAAAGGAGGTGTTGTCAACAGTGACGTGGTTTCCAAGACGCTGGGACTGTTTGTTTGTTGACACGAGATACTTCGTTTTATCTGCGTTCACTGCAAGACCCATTCGACTCGACTCTTTTTCTAGCGTGGAGAATGCTGCACTGACTTCGCGCGTATTTTGGCCAATGATGTCAATATCATCAGTATACGCCAGCAGCATAACGCTCTTATAGAAAATTGTGCCGCTGCGTCTCAGGTCAGCAGCTCGGATGATCTTCTCCATTACTATATTAAAGAAGTCGCACGATAAGGAATCACCTTGTCTGAAACCTCGCTTGGTATAGAACGGAAGGGAGAGGTCCTTCCCGATTTTCACTGCGCTGCTGGTGTTGTACAGTGTCATCCTGCAAAGACGTATTAGCTTCGCAGGAATACCAAATTCAGACATGATGGAGTATAGGTGACTCCTTATTGGACTGTCGAAGGCGGCTTTGAAATCGACAAAGAGATGGTGCGTGTCGATTTGTTTTTCGAGGGTCTTTTCCAAGATTTGTCGGAGCGTGAAGATCTGGTCAATGGTGGACTTTCCAGGTCTGAAGCCACACTGATAAGGTCCAATCAGTTGGTTGACGATGGGCTTCAGTCTTTCACACAATACGCTCGACAGAACCTTATATGCGATATTTAGAAGGCTAATCCCACGGTAGTTGGCGCAAATGGTGGGATCGCCTTTCTTGTGGATTGGGCAGAGCACACTGAGGTTCCAATCATCTGGAATGCATTCTTCCGACCATATTCTGCATAGAAGTCTGTGAATGCATTTAAACAGAGCTTCGCCACCGGTCTTAAACAGCTCAGCCGGTAGACCATCGGCTTCTGCGGCTTTGTTGTTTTTAAGCCGAGCTATAGCTGTTAAGACCTCGTTATAGTCGGGCAGCGGAACTTCAACGTTGTCATCCATGATTGGGGTTTCCGGGATATCATCTCCACTGGCGGGATTGTTGTCAGCGTCGCCATTTAAAAGACTAGAGAAGTGTTTCCTCCATAGCATCAGTGTACTCTGGATATCTGTCACTAGATTCCCATTCTCATCCTTGCAGGAAGAGGCTCCGGTCTTAAAACCATCGGCCAGGCGTCTTATTTTTTCGAAAAATTGTCGAGTCTCATTCCTGTCGCCATGCATCTCAATTTTCTCGCACTCACGCATTTCCGCCTCTCGTTTCTTTCGCCTGAAAATGCGTCTCTCTTCCCTCCTCTTCTCTCGGTATCGACTGCAGGGTGGCTTTGTAGGCGATGTCCTTCTCTGCAGTGGCGTCGCGACACTCCTGGTCGTGCCACTGGTTTCGGCGAGGGCGGTGGTAGCCTATCACATCTTCGGCAGCCGTACGCATAGAGTGGGATATGTGCGTCCACTGTCCGCATATATCGTCGATCGGAGGAGTGCTTTCTTGAAGCAAGAGTGAGAGTCGAGTAGCGAAGGCTTCGGCCGTCCGTTTTGACTGCAGCTTATCGTATTCATATACTTTTGAATATATTTTGCAATTCCAACGGACATTCCCATCTCCCATAAAACCCACAAATTAAAATCCTATAGAAAGGCTTATATTTGATATACACTGAATGTTATATGTGTGTGTTACATCAAAACCTCTCGGAACCGTCCATCTCCAATACAATCCACAATACTTAAAACACTTTTTAACAACTAAAAAAAAAGTTAACAAAAAAATACCAGGATTATTCAGTAACTCGTTTTACCTAATTACCACTACTATTCGATTAGTTTATATTGTAGACGAAGAGCCAAATAATTAAGATGACCATTTTTTTACAAAAAGAAGGTGGATGTAAGAATTTGAGAAAAAACTATAACTTAAATTAGGGATGTTCAACTCAGCTCCTGCGAGCTTTCTGCACTTACGAGCTGACAGAGTGCACGGCGAGCTCGCTGTGTGTTTGTGTGTATGTTTTATTTGAACAAAAAACCCAGTCAGAATTTTATTTCAATGTAGTCAGCTGTTAGACAAAAAGCGTTCATATTATTAAACTTTTTAGTTTAACAATAACATTTTTCCTAAAATATAGTTAATTTCAACTTATATATGTAAATATATAAGTCAATGCAAAAAGTTGACATATAATTTTGAAGTTTGATTATGTTAAGTTTAAAGCAGTTTAAGCATGCAAACAAGAAAAAGCATTATTTTTAAAATCTGCACGCAATTCAGATGCACAATAAATTAAATAAAGCATTATGCTTCATGTAAACGCCTATATAAGCATAAGTAATCAAATTCATGTACTCGGTTACAGTTAATATTTCTTGCTGGGATGTGTATGTGTATTTGCTTTCCTTACAGTGCACATAGGGGTATTTGGCTCGAAAAACCGCTCATTAATCAATTTCTCAAAATGTAAAGTTGAGAAGTGAAATTCTTTTCTAGCTTTTGTAAATACTCATTAAATAAGGTACCGTTTGTTTTTTTAATTTTAATGCACACACTTCGTCGCAACATCAGTTGAAAGTCATCGATCGTAAGCTTGCATTGTGATTGAGTTAATTTGAGTGAAAAAGATCACATCTAAATAAATATTTTTTTTTTGTTTTTAATATTGTGAAAAAAGTTTGTTGCTATGGAATATTTTGCTGCAGGTATGTACTTTAAAATAAAACTTTTTTTATGGATATTGAAGCTTTACTTATATAGATATAGAATTTGTTATGAATGTATGAAAATGGGAAATTTTTTTAATATTTTTTTTTTTAGTATATTCCTTTTGTTATGTTATTTGGTGTTATTGGGTAACATTTTTGGTATAAGCTAATGAAGAAAAATGTCAAAAAGCAAAAACCGAAAAAAAATTCTGCCCGAAACCACCCCCCTCACCCAGATTTCATTGTCCCTGATAGGTGTCTAGTTGGATGAAAGAGAAAATTTGAAATGAAAGAGAAAAGGGACATGACATTGGCCGTTTTTTTTTTATAATTTTGTATTTTAGTAAATATTCTTAAGATTCTAAGAAAAATTTCATGGAAAAATTTTTACGCGCTCAAAAGTTACAGCCGGATTAGTGAGAGCGCATTTTTATTTTTCCTTGCATTTTTCTTTGTTCACAAACTTTGAACGCGTTTATCTCGAAACCCTGTTTTTCGTACTGGTTGCGGCACTAGCGGGTTCATTTTTTGACGATTTTTTTTGTTTGTATATTTTTAAACTTGATTCGCTTTCGTATGACACGAGCTTTTTTTTTAATTTTTTTCGATTTTTAATGAATTTAATTCAATATTTTTTTTGAAAAACACACTTTCAAATTTGGAACATCACCAAAAAGTGAAAAAAAAATATTAAAAAAAGCTCATGACATACGATAACGAATTTTGTTAAGATTTAAAAAAGTCATTTTTTTTCCCAATTGGACAATTTTTGCGACTCCCAGAGCTGCAACCACGAGGCCCCGTTTTTTTCTCTGCCGCCAGTTTGGAGCTCTATAAAACAATTTTGGAGTGAAAAATATATTTTTTGAATTTTTTTTCTGGTAGTGTGTTCAATTCTCTACAATAGTAAAAAAAAAATTTTGGAAAAATGTTTGTTTTTGACTGAGTTATGAATTTTAAAAAAAAAGTCTGTTATCTCTGCCGCGAATGTTAAGTCCCCCCTTAAGAAACTTAATTTACACCTTGATTTGGTCGAAACAAGCTTTATAGCCCTTTTCAAGTTCTTTTGGGTAAGTTTCATTTACTTAGGACAAACAAATATTTTTGAGCGGTTTTTCAAGCCAAATACCCCTATGTGCAGTGGAGCAATTTTAAGATTTGGTTGTTGAATTCGATACCAAGCAAGTACAGAGGAAATTTTGTTATTTCTCAGAAGTTCAGACCATGCAGCTGCGCAATAGATTTGGTTGAAATAAGTTCGATTTAATATTATTATTTTTATATGTAAAGTCAGTTTGAAGTGTGTTGACATAAGTGCAAAAGATAAAATTTTGCTAATTGAAATAAGTTTTAAATCAAATTGAAGTGAGTATATTGTTAAAATTAAAGTGTTAAGAGCACTTAATACATTTTTTACCAAGCATATTACCTGCTATAACATAAGTTTTGCACTAATTTTATGAATCTGCAAAACTATAAGCCGCATATTTTCGCTTTTGTCCACTGTGCAATGTCGTCGAATACAAAGTTACGTACACGCTTCTTTGTTATTGTTTTATGTGATGAGCTGCTGCTAGCACGAAGCTGGCAGCGCGAGCCGATAAGCTGAACATCACTAACTTAAATAAATGAAAGATTTTATTAATCCAACCAATAATACACTTATAATACTAACATCATGAATTATATAATAATGAATTATATAATATTTTTCTAATAATATATTGGAAATTTTAACACACGAAATATCCTTCATAATTAATTTTATGATAAGAACTGCAGCTAGAGTATCAACATTTAATCTCGATTGTTCACTTGTTCAAAAATCATTACCAATTGAAAAAACTCCTTGTGTATGTGAATCTTTTTTCAACTTCAACATGGTGATTTTTCCATTGTTCTTATTTTACAGAATTTAGATATACATTCAGTCGGCTCTGGAGAATCTGGAGCACAATTTCTTTATTGCATAATAATGGGGAGCAATCTTCGCTTAACTTTTGTAAATATGTACTGAAATAGTTCTTCGCATATACTTGTCCATGATGGTAACCAATTGTAGTGGAGAGAGATCATTCTCCAAAATGAAACTGCTCAAAAATAGAGTCCGTACGAGTATGGGACAGAAACGTCTTACCAGCCTCATGATTCTTAGCCATAAATTGACATTATTCGTGATTTATCTTTCGAAAATGTTATTGAATTGTTCGTTTCGATTATATCTCGTAAAAATTCTAGATAATAACCACTCATACTATTCTGATGATTGTCATTAACGTTATTTATATTACAAACAACGATTTTTCTAATTCAATATTTTAAACATTATAAAATTGATATAATTAAAGGTATAATAATGACTCTGCATACGTTTTTGTGTAAATAACTTTTTACATTAATTGTTAGGGCCCCCCCCAATAACTGGCCTCAGGGCCCCCACCAATCTTATCCTTTATTAAAAAAAAAACCCATATTACATTAGTATATGAAAAAACGCTTTTAAAATAGCATATATTATTTTAATTCAAAGCATATGAATGTATTTATAAATCTTAAATTTCTGAAATGGTTTTTGAACAATAAGTGCAACTAGCAGTTTATCTATACTATTATATAAAAGGAGACTCACGGATTTGCGGCGACGTGTTCTCAATAACCGCTGAACCGATTTTTATAATTTTTTCACTATTCAATTGCTATGATTAGCGAAATTAAAATAGGGTACTACGTTTTTTACAAAACTTTTTCTTTAATTATTTAAGAATTCATGTGTTTTAATTCATGCTAATGCTGTACAAGCAGCAGAAAACCAATGCTTAAGCTCTGGCTGTGAGAGTAACTCAGCACACAGCACGGCTGCCATTTTGTGTCGGGAGTTGCTCTCAGTTTGGTCTCTTGAGCAGTGTTGCCAACAATCTGACATCGTATATGTTATGGTTTTCAGACTTGAATTGTTTATACATATTTACAGTCAAAAAATCTTTTTCCTCTTATGCCTGATATATAACCAAATTATTATTTTGTTATTTATTGCAAATGTTATTCATCGACAATAACGCAATCTCGACGGATTGAAAGCTTTATACAATAGTTCAGATTTAAAATTTGTTTTTATGGCAACACTAGCTACTTTATTTGCAGTCAACTTCTTGCTCAGAGAGAAATATAAATATATTAAAATCTTACCATGAAATGGGGGATGAAATTTTTTATTGTTGTAGTCATTTCAGTATACAAATATTCCATTGCATATGCTCAAATGCTTCTCAGAGGATCTCAGTACCATCTTAATATATAAAAGACAAGCGTCCTGCTCCGTGCCCTATATCATAAAACATGTTCAGCCTGAACCAGAATCTGTTGTAAAATTATCCATTTGAAATTTTTGTACAACCTTTTGCTCTATATCGTAAAACCTGTTCAGCCTGGACCAGAATCTGCTGTAAAATTATCTATTTGAAATCTTTGTACGTAGTGTACTTTTTAGAACCTGTTTAGCCTGGACCAGAACCTGTTGTTAAATTATCCATTTGAAATGTTTGTACCTACTAAACCTTTTAAGACCTTTCAGAATGGACCAGAACCTGTTATTAAATTATGTATTGGAAATCTTTGTACTTGAAGACAATCGTCATTTTCCTCAACTACTATACGTCAAACATCATGTCTTGCTATTACAGTGCGTCTTAATTAACAGAACCGCAACCTATTCGGTCTGCATAAACTGAACAGCAATTATTGCATTCAGTGACGTTGGTGTCAATTGGAATTGCTAGAATTACATCACAATGTTCGGTCTTCTGATCCAAGTTTTAGCGATTGGCTACTCAAGTTAGGAAATGGAGATGAAGATATCATAGAAATTCCCGATTATTTTGTTTGTAAAGGTTCGCTTATTAACCCTTTCAATGGCGTGCCTAGAATAATCCGTGGACAATTTTTTTGAGCTTATATTCCCATCATTTAAGCAATAAAAAGATTAAAAAACATCCCTCTGATTTTTACATGAGCTGCTTTGCTTTTGGCAGGCTGTCTAATATAATGGACAAAACCATGAAAATCTAACTAAGTTAAACGTTATATATCTCCCTAACATTATTTTTGTCATGTTGGCACAACTTAATTTCATAGTACCAACCTATTTGATTTTAGAAAAGACGTTGGAAAATAAAAAAAAATTTTCCGAAGTGTCCAATATAATGGACAAATCCATTGAAAGGGTTAAATAGATTTTTGGCGATACTTTGAGTCCGAATAACGTCAACCGTTATTCCAAAATTGCTATCCTGTGCCCAAAAAAAATTCCGATGTGAACGAAGTCAACGAGCAAGTTCTAAATATTTTAGTTGGTGACACAATGAGAGATCTGAGCACGGATTAAATTGAAGACAGTGATGATAACGATACACAAAATTACCCTGCCGAGTTTTTGAATGAATTTTATCCTTCAGGAATGGAACTGCATAAGTTAAACCTCGAAATTGGAAGTATTATAATACTTCTTCGAAATTTCAATACCAAAAGAGATATCTGTAATGGAAAGTGGTTAGTTTTGAAAAACCTAAAAACTTAATTAATCATCGCACAGGTATTGACAGGCGTACTGGCGAACATTAAATAGTTTTCATACCTACAATTGATTTGGCCCCGACAAACACAGATTTGCCTTTCACTCTCCGGAGGCGACAAGTCCAGTTAAACTGACATTTTCAATGACCATAAATAAATTGCAAGGTTAAATATTGCAAAAAGTAGGAGTTTTTCTAAAAGAACTGGTATTTAGTCATAGGCAGTTTTAGCGGGCTGATGATGTAAAACTAAGCATTATAGATGGCAAGGGACAAGGTTAATTGGTTAAAATTTTTAGAATTTTTTTACTAGAAATGTTGTATATAAGAAAGTTTCATAAAAATAATTTAATAAACATGTTTTCAAATAAAAACCTTTGTATATAAATCCAATATATTTTTTGTCGCATTTTGTACTCTAAATGGTTCCTTCCCGTCGTAGGACGGGCTTTTACACTATCTTAATATATAAAAGACAAGCGTCCTGCTCCGTGCCCTATATCATAAAACATGTTCAGCCTGAACCAGAATCTGTTGTAAAATTATCCATTTGAAATTTTTGTACAACCTTTTGCTCTATATCGTAAAACCTGTTCAGCCTGGACCAGAATCTGCTGTAAAATTATCTATTTGAAATCTTTGTACGTAGTGTACTTTTTAGAACCTGTTTAGCCTGGACCAGAACCTGTTGTTAAATTATCCATTTGAAATGTTTGTACCTACTAAACCTTTTAAGACCTTTCAGAATGGACCAGAACCTGTTATTAAATTATGTATTGGAAATCTTTGTACTTGAAGACAATCGTCATTTTCCTCAACTACTATACGTCAAACATCATGTCTTGCTATTACAGTGCGTCTTAATTAACAGAACCGCAACCTATTCGGTCTGCATAAACTGAACAGCAATTATTGCATTCAGTGACGTTGGTGTCAATTGGAATTGCTAGAATTACATCACAATGTTCGGTCTTCTGATCCAAGTTTTAGCGATTGGCTACTCAAGTTAGGAAATGGAGATGAAGATATCATAGAAATTCCCGATTATTTTGTTTGTAAAGGTTCGCTTATTAACCCTTTCAATGGCGTGCCTAGAATAATCCGTGGACAATTTTTTTGAGCTTATATTCCCATCATTTAAGCAATAAAAAGATTAAAAAACATCCCTCTGATTTTTACATGAGCTGCTTTGCTTTTGGCAGGCTGTCTAATATAATGGACAAAACCATGAAAATCTAACTAAGTTAAACGTTATATATCTCCCTAACATTATTTTTGTCATGTTGGCACAACTTAATTTCATAGTACCAACCTATTTGATTTTAGAAAAGACGTTGGAAAATAAAAAAAAATTTTCCGAAGTGTCCAATATAATGGACAAATCCATTGAAAGGGTTAAATAGATTTTTGGCGATACTTTGAGTCCGAATAACGTCAACCGTTATTCCAAAATTGCTATCCTGTGCCCAAAAAAAATTCCGATGTGAACGAAGTCAACGAGCAAGTTCTAAATATTTTAGTTGGTGACACAATGAGAGATCTGAGCACGGATTAAATTGAAGACAGTGATGATAACGATACACAAAATTACCCTGCCGAGTTTTTGAATGAATTTTATCCTTCAGGAATGGAACTGCATAAGTTAAACCTCGAAATTGGAAGTATTATAATACTTCTTCGAAATTTCAATACCAAAAGAGATATCTGTAATGGAAAGTGGTTAGTTTTGAAAAACCTAAAAACTTAATTAATCATCGCACAGGTATTGACAGGCGTACTGGCGAACATTAAATAGTTTTCATACCTACAATTGATTTGGCCCCGACAAACACAGATTTGCCTTTCACTCTCCGGAGGCGACAAGTCCAGTTAAACTGACATTTTCAATGACCATAAATAAATTGCAAGGTTAAATATTGCAAAAAGTAGGAGTTTTTCTAAAAGAACTGGTATTTAGTCATAGGCAGTTTTAGCGGGCTGATGATGTAAAACTAAGCATTATAGATGGCAAGGGACAAGGTTAATTGGTTAAAATTTTTAGAATTTTTTTACTAGAAATGTTGTATATAAGAAAGTTTCATAAAAATAATTTAATAAACATGTTTTCAAATAAAAACCTTTGTATATAAATCCAATATATTTTTTGTCGCATTTTGTACTCTAAATGGTTCCTTCCCGTCGTAGGACGGGCTTTTACACTAGTAGTAGAATAAATGTAGAATAAATTATTCTACTATGCTCAGTACGATCTGAAATGTCGCATTGATATGTCATTGTTTGTGTTCATCTGCACAGAAATTATGTTCATGCATACAGCCCTATAAAATAGATTTCTTTAAAACTTTTCAATAGGTTTATATTGGACGCATCAGAAAATAATTTTTGTTTTTCTTTTTTAAAATCAAATAGGTTGGTACTATGAAATGAAGTTGTAACAAAATGATGACCATAAATGTAGAGGAATACCAATATAATTTCTTTAATTTAGTTGGATTTTCGATTTTGTTCCAAACAGAAGCCTACAATTTTTTTATTTCGCGTGTTAATAAATTTTGCACATTAAAAGAGTTATTTTGATTGGTGTGCAAAGCATATTTTTTATTTTTAACCGATTTCAAAAAGGAGGAGGGTCTCAAGTTGGTTGGTTTCTCTGTTTTTTTAAAATAGCATTATAAATAATGCATTTGCATTGGTCTCCGGTAGTTTTAGTTGAACCTTGATATTATAATTCAACTTTTGAATGGTTTTCCATTATATTAGACAGCCTGGCATAAGCTACGCAGCGCATGTAAAACGCATCGAAAACGTATGTTTGACGCAAATTTTAGTGTTTAAAGGATGCGTAAGTTAGGCATATTTTAAACAAGCTGTTAACATCTTCTTTGTATATTAAAATGATTGTATGTACAAGCAGACTTCAAAACCGCTAAACCAATTGTTATGAAATTTTAAGGGAAACTCTAGCAAAGTCTGGAGAGCGCTCCTGTGAAGTTTGGCACCGATATCGAATAGCTTTAGAATTACATGTTGCACAGCTCCAAAATTCTGTATTCGACCTCAATTTTCACGTGCTGTTTTACTGGTAAAATTTTAAAGCCGTTGCAGAAGGGGCGTGACACTTTTAAGGCATTCAAACTTTTCAGTATAATTTAAGAAACATAAGTCACAAATTTGTGAAACTCGGAAGGAATATAACATTTAGTCGTGTCCATTCACTGGAAAAATTCAGCAAGCATTGGAAAATGGGGCGTGGCACCATCAACATAGTTTAAATGTTTAATATCGAATAGCTGTGGTACTTAATGTTTCATAATATTTAAACTCAGTATAAATTTAATTTTTGGAAATGTCTTTCGACAAGAAATATAGCACGGGCATTGAAAAACGGGGTGTGACTCCGCCCATACAAACCAAATTTTTAATAGCAAATAGCATTGGAAATAAAAATCGCTGATCAGTGAAATTCCGAATGGAGTTGCCATTTGGTACTGTCCTTCTAATAGAAAACTGGTCTGAGCTTTGGTCAAGTGGGTGCACCTTCCCCTACAAGCTACATTTTTGATCGAATAGGTTCTGAAGTCACAGATGAAGTACATGTGTTTCTCTAAGGCTGCGTGCATTTTCAACGCCGATTCAGACAGACAGGCAGGCTGAAATCTGTGTGAACAAATGAGATACAAATATCTATCTATCTCGCTTTTTCACACACTCTGCGCACACAGACAGGCAGTCTAAATCGGCGTTTACTATGCACGTGGCCTAAGGCGTAGCAACGCGCGCCGGGTATTGCTAGTAATATATATAGCTGGTGCAAAAATATTCAATATTTTGCACATTCTGGACAATTTTGACCCATGAAATAAGTAACCGATTCAGACAGACAGGCAGGCTGAAATCTGTGTGAACAAATGAGATACAAATATCTATCTATCTCGCTTTTTCACACACTCTGCGCACACAGACAGGCAGTCTAAATCGGCGTTTACTATGCACGTGGCCTAAGGCGTAGCAACGCGCGCCGGGTATTGCTAGTAATATATATAGCTGGTGCAAAAATATTCAATATTTTGCACATTCTGGACAATTTTGACCCATGAAATAAGTAGCAGAAAATGTATTAACTCAAAAATCTTAAAATATATTGTACTTAGAAATAATATGATGTTCAAGCAGCTGATGGATTTTTGTGTCATTAAAAAGTCACTCTTTTGCTTTCTTCTTCAAATAAGGGAATCTATCTCCATTTTCGTCAGAAGACGTCAAATATCGGGATAACCTTATAAATAATAGAATCATGGTGCAGAATACAATAATTCGTATGCCCCAGCGCGTACCGCTACGTAAGGGGCATATTAATTTTGTTACGAGTGTAATAAGGAGGCGTGGTAGGTATTGACATTGTAATGAAATTCAATATTTGAGCTCTTGTCGAGCTTTGAAAAACTAATATCAAGTACGAGAATGGGAAAAATCTGATGAAAACCCCGCCTACCTCCCATACAAACCAGATTTGTGATAGCTCTTTAAAGTGGCTAATAATTCAGCATCAAATCTAATATTCGGCATGTGCGTAGCTAATATCAAAAGCAATGCGTGTTCGAAAAATGGGCCTCATCTACCCACGAACACGCCCACCTCTCATACAACCCCAAAATTGAAAACGCTATAGAAGCTTATCTTTAAGCTACTGGAAAAAAATTTGGTCCGTTAGTATTTTACATCAAAGCTAATTCATGTTAGAAAAGTGGGCGTCATCTGGCTAAGAACAAGTCCATCTCCCATACAAACAGCAATACTGAAAACTCTATAAAGCGGCTCATATTTAACTCACAAAAATTAAAATTCGGTATTTATGTATTTGATATCAAAAATATGGCGTGTTAGAAAAATCAGCAGCATCCAAACACGAACACACCGACCATCCATACAACCCCAAAATTTAAAACTCTAGAAAGAGGCTTATCTTTAAGCTGCAGGAAATAATTTGATTAATCTTTAAAAATCTCATATAAAAAGAGCTAAAATGTAAGATGTAAATTGCTATTAGGCTAGACAACAATACAACCCAGTTCATTCCACTGCTGTCTGTCAACAATACTGTGTCTTCAAAACACTTATTATGATACATAACATTTGGCACATCGTGTTCACGTCATTTTATAATAAATATGCAAAAAAGAATATACAATGGTTCTTAATTTTATTTTATTTGCAACTTTTTCAAATTAAACGGAAACTGTTTATTAAGTCGAATCGAAATTTAGATATCGCCGGACACCGACTCAAAAGTTAGAGGGACTCTTAAAAATTATTTCTGCATCATTTTTTTTTTGGATCGGAGAAATCACCATGGAGCGGTTTTGGTTCCCTGAACCCTTTTTTTGGCCAAAAAATCAAGTTTTTTGCATATAAACTTTTTTTTTCTTCAGAATGCATACCCAAAATAAGTAAAGATTGTGATAGTACACAAATATTGGTTAATAAAAATTTTGAAATTTGTTGTCTTTACAAACTCTTGTGAGACCCCAAAAAATCGATTTTTCATAATTTTTGAAAAGGTGTTTTTTTTAAACACCTATAAAATATACATTTTTCGTGGTATTCATATGCATTTAAGCTTATTTCATATAAGCATAATATGCATAAAATCATATGCATTTACAACAATACTTATGGTATTGTTGTGAACCAAAATAGCTCAAAACTGCTGTGTCTTCTTGACTGTTGCCTCTACTCGAAAGAAGACACAACAGTTTATTGCTGTGACCCGTAATAGGTCTATATGTCTTCTGATTTCTATGCAAGGTGTAAATAAATTGAAAACTTTAAAAGCGTTTTCTGAAAAAAATACTATTTTGAGTTATGACATTATTCGAGCAAATATGCGATACATCAACAATGGAAGGATTGTCGAAATCTAATAATTTTCAAGTCGCCGGACTGAACAAGGCAAAACCCTATTTTAAAATAAGATAATGACCCCCAAGAATAAGGTGAAAATAACCATAAAATGGATTTTGGAAAAGATATAATTGTTTGAATTTAATACATACTAAAATGGCGATCATGCACTGAACCAACGATAAAAACTTAGCAATAGTACCTAACATCTTAATATATTAAAGACAAGCGTCCTGCTCCGTGCTTTATATCGCTCAAACTGTTATATTCCTTATTGCTATGTATAGGCTGAACATGTTAGCCTGGACCAGAACCTGTTTCACTATTACAGTGCTTGTATATGAAAAAATTGTTAGCTTAAAATTATGCAAACAAAATTAATTTGATATTTATCAGTAAGGACACATTGACGACGACTGGAACAACACAACATTTGAGGTGAATGAAAATGTCATATCGTCTGCTACATAATTATTTTGAATTCGACCCGTCGTATGACGGGCTTCTATACAAGTAAATATTGTATAAAATATTCATCAATATCAACCAACTTAATTGGAAAACCATATTTTTTATTGAAACATTTATAAATATAAAACTTAAAATAAATTAAAATAAGTAGAGTTACATAATGTATATCGACGTCACTACAGCTCAGAACACACATTTTGAAAATAAGTCACTTTCCATATCGGTAAAATTCCTATGAAAATCTAGCAAAAAATGGATTTTCAAAAAGCGCATATTTGTCGTTCAATTGTAATTTCGTTTTTTTTATGAATGTTTTTGATATTATTTTCATTACCAGCATAACTTGTTTCATATCTAGATAAAAATTATTGAAAGTGGCAACGCCAGAAAAACCACTTCTGCGGACGTTCACTGATCATTGTTGAGTGTTGTCTGTTGTGTGAATGTTGCTATAAAAACAAAACTTCAACTACTTCAAAAATGGTAAAGTGGTAAAGCATATAAAACAGGTCGATATTTTCTCACTATTTTTGCTTCCTAACGCTGTTTGCGAATAAGTAAATCAAATGGGAGTATTTTCAAAACAAACCTTTTGGCTCAAAAATATTGTTCCTGCTATTTCTTTGGAGATTTACCTGTTTTTTTTTTTTTTTTGTTAAACAGGAAAAAGTTTCAGACACCTTTCTTATATTATTGTTTCCGAAATTCAACAAAACAATCAAACTGCGCTGCCCACGAAGACTCCGCTGCTTCGACAGAGCGTTCTCACGGCGACGAATGTGAAAAATATTCAACTTTTGTGGATGTGTAGAAATTTTTCAGTTTCGTCACTTTTTTCTTGCTCACTTTATGCACAACTAATCGAAACGCTTGAAATACGCTGAAAATCAGCCAAATTTTATTGATTATATTTGTGTGCCTCACAAGTAATGGTGTTTATAACATTTTTGCATTATCAAGATTTTTTTAGCTATTAAAACATTAAAAAATTTCTATCAAAATTTACAACGACGAATATGATGACACTCACGGAAAAAGGCTGCGAATAGATGCAAAGTGAATGCTAAAGTTTTAACTTGACGCTATGGAATGTCAAACGTTTTTCACCACTGCATTGCAAGTGCTGCCAAGTTTTTATAATACCTGTACAAGCTGTAAAAATTATACAAGGGGTATTCACGATGTGGTGTATTTGCCCTTGTATTGTGTATTTTTGATAAATTTGATACTTGAAGTAAAATTACAAAAACAAAATGTAAAGTGTTCAAAATACAACCCTGTAGCAAAAATACAATGGCGAAACCCTATTGTATTCTTTGTCAATATCGTTGTATATTTGATCAACTGATCACAAAAGCTTTTTGACTCAGCGTGGATGAAGGTACTGGCTGGGTTGTGTGTTTATTTAATAAAAGTTAATTTAATTCAGTGCTTCGTTTCAATTCTTTTATTTTCTCGTACTGCTAAATGATGAACTACCCAGACTTTAGTGAAGGTTTGTTCACAATGCGTTGTAAATATTGTAAATTTTGTAAGAATTTATCAAAAATACACCACATCGTGAATACCCCTACAGTTATACTTTCTTCATGTGGCTTTCACATTTGTGCATTCGTGTGGCAAGCAATATAGCGGCTTGTGTGTGTTCGAACAAGCGAGTTCATATTACGGAATCTATTTGGCACACAAAGGCTTACATTTGAGAACAATAGTAATGTAGTCATTAAAATGTATTTATTGCTTCGAAATAAAATTATTTTTTTGTGTGTGATCCAAAGTCCTTCACATCTGCATAATTTTCTCGAAATAACTTCTTTACTGTATCCAAACAAAGGTTAATATGTACTTTATGCAACTTTTTAGAACACTACCAAATAAAAATAGAAAGTACCAAAAATTTTTCACATAAATCACTCAAATCACTTAAATAATTTAAATGTACTTCACGTTAGTAGTGTACAAGACTAATAGTTCAATACAACCCTGGTTACGTTACGACCATGATAGAATAATTTTCCCAGGTAGTGTTGACAAATGTTTATTCTCTCAGCTACAAGTAAACGAACTCTTGTCAAAAACAGCTGTGCGTTGTTATATTCGTTGACCAAATTCAGCTGTGTCAACTGTTGTGACAGCAACACATCGGGGAGCGCTATTATCGGTATTGAAGTTTCAGAAAAATTGTCAAGTTTATGAAATATCAAGCTTTGTATCAAATACAAATGGAAATTTTACCGACAAATTAAAAATTTTCTATTTTTAAATGCATTTTAATGCACAACTTCATAATTATGTGCATCAAGTTTTGACATAGCAGTTGGCAACTGTTGGGTACGCTGAATATGACCAGTGAAAGTTAATTGTATGCTATGACGGACTGTGAGCGCTCTCTTTATTGTTATATTTTTTGACAAAAGTCCGTTTCCAACAGAAACGTCAATACTACCTTGGAGTAATTATAACATGCGTTAAGACTATAGAGAATGTTTTTTTTTTTGCTTTGTTGGACAGAGGAAATCAAAAATGTTTGTCAACAATCCAACTGGTGTGCCAAATTAACGAACTAGCTTCTTAATTTTCGAACCTATGTGGAAATGGTCGCCGTGTGGCTCAAGAGATCGCAGATTTGAAACCTGCATAATAATCGTATACTAAATGAATCCCATGATTCTGCAATGTTTTCTCAAAGAAGTAAAATATAAGGAAGTTTTGTTTTCCTCACATACACTGTATGTGTATATTATCAATTACAAAATAAATTTAATAATTTTAAATTTATTTAGTTTATGTAAATTGTATTAATTTAATTATTTATATGTATGTTTATTTCGTAATAAAATAATTTTTATAGTTTAAAAACCGTATTTATTAATGTTGATTTTATTTATTTATTTGCATTAATTCAAAATAATTTTTGAATTTTTGAAAAGGTGAAAAAACTTAAAAAAAAAAAAAAAAAAAAAAAAAAAAAAAAAAAAAAAAACAAATTGGCCATTTCAGCCCTTGAAAGGACTTTGACCGAGCTTCTTATGATCAATTGTGTTGTGTGTGTTATTAAATGTTTGCACACAATTAACCGAGAACTGGACCTACATGTTTTATGCCGACTCCGAACGGCTCATGTTCTCAAGAAGCTTTACATGGCATTTTTTACTCTCTGAGGTTTGCCATTGTCTGCAGAGAGGTGGTGACCGATCAGAAAAATTTTTATTGAAAAAACTTTTCGCCGCGGCTGGGGATCGAACCCGGGCTCCGAGCATACTAAGCCACACACTTAACCTGCATGCCACGGTCACCACTTGGGGAACTGAAAAAACTTACTGGGGAACTGAAAACCCAAGAAAAAAAATCAGAAATGCGCTATATTGTATGCCCCAAGGGTAGTGTGCAAATACAACAAATTTTTTAAAGATATAATAGTTGTGATGTTAAGCTTGTTCACATATTAAACAATGTGATTCAAATCAGAAACAAACACGTGAATGAATGTTAATGTGTTCACGTAAATAAGTACAATATGAAAAATGCCGCAGTTTTGTGCCATTATAGCCCTTCGTTATATTTTACTTCTTTGTGTTTTATGTATTGATGACGATGCTGGACAACATCGATGTTTTGATAACAGCATTGTATGAGTACACTCTCCCAAAATTATTGCTAAAATTCAACAATTATATTTGTTAATAAATTTAACAATTTCCATAATAAAAGATTCCCTTGATTTTGAGTCTTAATTTTTTCTTTTCAAAGATTGACTATTTTTATTGTAGTATATTTAGATAAATTGTTGTTTTTTATTGTTGAATTCAACAATTCAATTGTTTGTTGAAAAAAATTTGAAACTGCAATTCAAACAAAAAGCTTACACATTTTTTTTAAACTTCAATTCAGCAGAATATAATTTAGATATAAATTTTGTATGTTACTTGCAACAAAAAACTAACAAAATAAAGGTAAATATTGGAATTATTTTTTATTTGATTAAGCTGAAAGATTTTATGGTATCCATTCATACTTCAGGTTCGGTGCTTTGGTGTTTGACCATGACTATGAATTAGGGATGGATAGTCGAGTAGTCGAAAAGCCGACTAGTCAATTATTCCTTCAAAATTAAAGTTTTTTTTAAGTCGGTTATTGTTTTCGATTAAAAATCTAATATCGGTTATTTTAATCGACTATCCGTCCTTGACAACACGCAGCCAACTTTAAAGAAAGTTTATTTTTCTTAATTTTAATATTTAAGCATTAAAAATATTTTAATTATAATTATTTTTATTTTCTTTATGTTTACTTTTACAAATATTTAATTAATATATTTTATTAATATTAATAAAAAAATAAATGGATTTAAAAAATAAAAAAATATTTTATTAAAAATATTAGTCTTAATACCAAATTTTAAATTGTTTCAGCCCATATGATACTTTCTTTTTTCTATTTTTAAGAACTTTAAAATCTAATCTGAGCAGCACATCAAAAAAGCAGTCAATCAATAGGTGTGAAAAGTAGTTTTAAAAATCCTGATATGTCACTTTTAATAGCAGAAAACACTTACAAAATTTTTCCTTTTTAGGAGCTTAAAATTTGATAAAGTGAACTTTTTCAAATTATGTTCATGATGCTTTGTTGCTTACATTTTTTTGATAACTGATTGCTTATTTCTTGTCTCTTCCGGTTAAAACCGATTTTTCGGGCGAAAAAATAGACTTCGGAAAAACAGTTCATTTAAAAATTAAAAAGAAAAAAACAGTTAAACTGGTTATTCAACTCGACTATTCTGAATCCAAACGATTCTTTGGGGATTCTACAGATGTCGTCCTGGCCTCTTGCACAATTTACAGACTTTTCCATGCAAATATATTGACTTCAAAGCAGAGTATCCAGAAAACCTGAATAAAACAAAGCTATAGGCTTGTTTATTGTAATTGTGATAAACAACAAGCTTGTTAATTTTATTAAATATTGTTTAATAAAATTTGTATTTTAAATGCAGGAGTTGTAAAGATGTTAAATTTTTTGAGTTTATTTTTTTGACTGATAATTTTTGTCAATTCTTTTACGTTTAAATTTTGACATTTAGTTTTTGAATTTTAAATTTTGACACTAATTATTGACGTGTAAAAGTTTTTGACATTTTTACTAATATAAATGACAAGACAACCATCAAATTTTTATTTCGAAAAATCTAAAATTTTGATTGTTATTTCTGACAAGAAATCAACAATTGCTATTGTCAATGCTTGGAAATTGAACCAAGATTATTGTTATTTTACTGTTGTAGTTAACAAATTTTTTAAGAGTGTACCATTAATAATATTTCATAATTTACTCACTTGCCTCATAAATTGCCTCATTTTTTTTATGGAAGGTAGTGAAATATTTAATTGAAATAACTTTAACTAATCCTTATTATAAACATGATGAAAAAATATGTCGCGTGCTAGACGTCGCGTTCTAAATAAGGCTTAAATTCAATTAAAACAAAAACTAATGAAAATATGTCAAAATGACAATTAAATAGTTGTGAATAAATAAATCTTTAGAGACAAATTAATATTTTTTAATGTACAATTAACCGCTTAAAAATATAATGTTCCGTTTCGCATATATCAGTATTTTCTAGATGCAGTTGAAAACTAGTTCCATTTCTTGTCGCTTTTGTGATGCCATGTTTATTGTTAATATATTGGAAATATAAAATCTAGGGGACCTTTTTTTTATGAATATAATACCAATAAAATGTTATAGACAACTATATTATAGAAAACTTTTAGGTTTCTTCATTTTTTGCTCGCTAAAGGCGTAGGAATGTCGCGTTCGCTACGATGGAAATGCCCATGTTTATTAACTTTAAGTTGCTGTTTTTTCTTGACGTTAATACATTTTGTTGTGTTTTGGTAGTGTTTTTGTTGGCACGATTACGATTTCCTGGGCGCCGCGATTTGAAAGTGTTTTTTTGTTTAAAACAACAAAAAAATAGGTTTGGTCGAACAAAATATCGATATCTCATCTTGTTATCGAGTTATCGATTTTTTAAAATTGTTTACTTGTTACAAGATCTGTTGAAATAAACATCTATATCTTGTCCAATATCCAATAGATTTTATGTATTGATACGTTGTTGGAAAGACAATTAAATTATCTGTTAGAAAAAATAAAAAAAAAAGTTCATTTCGGCAAGATGTAGAACTTTAAAGAGATTTTATATTATATTTTCTTTTTACTACTGATAAATCCGTTATTTTCTCAAAAATTTGCAATATTAATATGCTTAAAATCTACTTTATTTTTAAAGCCTGATACCTTAGCTTCCATTTGGTATGCAATAGTTAAAAGTTTTTTTTTTAAATAAACACTATATTCGATATATATGTTATATAGAATATAAAAAAAAAATTTTTTGGAATAACTACACTTAAGGTGGCAAACCCAAAGATTTCTTTTTATATTTTTTTTATATGTATTTGGACTTGCGTACTCGAAAAAAATATATAAAAAAACCGTTTACAAAAGCTTTAGGATATAAAATTCGTGAAATTGTGGAAAAATTACTTTTTTACTGCCAAAATTTACTACCAAGCTTGTTTTTAACTTTTCGTACAAGGGAAAACCACGTTTATCTAAATGTAAATATTATCTTAATAAGATATTAATAATATAAATCTAATGAAAACCTTCAATAGAAATCTTCGCATTGTTCTTCTTTATTCTCTTCTTCCTAAGATTCTATCTCCTCCTGGGTAGAACTCGCTGACGTTTTTCGGGAACAACATGCTACAAATTAATACAATAATTGCATTTTTTGGAAAATAGTCGCATAAATGACAATTGACCGTGACTACATTTGCATTTATTAATGGTATAAGCGAAGATCAACTATTGGATTTAATAAAACCAAAATTGATCAACTTAAAGTTGCGAATTTTTTTCATTGCTTGGAAAATCCTATAAATTCACATAAATATTACAGTAACAATATTTCATTAAGGGCATTTGCTTATTGCAATGGTGATATAAGGAAATATGTAGTAAGAAAGCAGAACAACTATTGTAAATATGCTTAAAAGAATAACATTCTGTACAAGGGCAAATCAATTCATCATCAAAAAACACCATAACAAAATAATAAGGTCATATAAATTATATACCAAGTGAAAGATAAATTTTTAGGCTTCTATAATTTACTTTCTATAATTCATAGTAATAACGGCAGTTTTTGAGAAAATAACGGTTAAATGTAAGCAATTATTTTACTTTTGCATTCAAACAGTTATAAAATATGAAATAATAAACGGTTTTGATTAATTATACATTTTTCTAAAAGCTTATTATAATATCTTAAAAATAGTACTATTACCATTAATATCGGTTTAATAATAAGAAAAATATAGCCAGTTTTCTAAGAAAACCTTATAAGAAGAAAATTATTTTAAAAAATCGATAACTCGAAAACTAATCGATAAATCAATTTTTCCTTCAGCAATTCTTATTTTTATTTTAAGTACTTCACGAATCCATTGTCAGATCGCGGCGCCCAGGAAATCGTAATCTCCCCTTTTTGTTCGTTATATTTGCACTTTTAGCATAAAAAGTAAAGAATTAATAAAATTTAGTACTAGTACCTAACCTTTTAACTTCGTATTCTAAAATTAATACATTCTCGAGATAGTATGAAAGTACCTATCGTGCATCTGTGGTCGGCAGTGCACGCATTGTAATAGATTAATTCGCCATTTTGATTTCTGCTATTCCTTTTTTTATTCGCGTTTATCGATTGTCAAAGCTGAAAATTTTCAATTCAATGACGTGTGGACATCAAGCAGAAGGAAAAATATTAATTCTATGGATAAAACTACATATATTGGAAAAAATAATAAATAAACTGCAATAGAAAACTAGATTATTGCCTTGAGGATTGTGTTTAAATCATTTGATTTGAGTTTTCTTGTTTTGTTAATACGGTAAGTAAAGTTCGTACAGTTTTCACACTTTCATTAAAGATATGAGGCAAAGTTCGTGAAAAAATTGCGTTTTTGTAATGACGACGCCTCCCCGGTGAGCAGATACATATCTCTAATATATGAAGCCACGGAAGTCTCAGTGGAGTCTCAGTTTAATCTTAGGCTATGTGTTTGAGTGTAGCGTGTGTGATGTTTCTTGATAGTTAAATAAAAAAATGTTCGCGTCTATGGAATTTCGCATTTAATTTTATTGGTTATTTAAACGCTGTTCATAAGCCGTTGAATAAATAAGTGGTTGGTTTCTTCGTTTGCAGCTGAAATGGAATGCATAACAACTCTGCACATAATTTTGAGGTTAACGAATCTATTAATTGAATATGAGAATCATAATGCAATAAGTTAGTGTAACTTTATTGTATCATCTTTCAGCTTTGAAGAACCCGTTTAAGAATAATTGTGAACTAAATCAATAATTGTTTTTTAAATCTTCACGAAACTTGAACATTTTTTTGTCTACGAAAATGGTTTCAATCTATATCACAATAATAACTTTTAGAGCATATCTGAAAATAGAAAGTTTTTTAGAAATTTTAAAATAATTCTCTTCTGAAGTTATGTGGTATTTTACGTATATCGTAAGCCGTGTTCTTCGTATATGAAAGTGAAATGAGCGACCTTTTTGAAAAATTCGTCTATTTGTTTGTAAACAAAACTTAGTTGCACTCTATGATTGAACGCTCAGATGCACAAAGCGCTTATGTTAGCTGAATTTATTTCCTAGCTCTTAACAAAACAAAACTATTCGCCAATTGATACACTTTGTTTTTATCGATTATAACATTTCTTACTGGTACGAATGACGTTGTTCTACACTTTCCGGTGGATAGAACGATGTTTTTGATTTGATTACACAGTGCAACACAAAAATTCAAAACAAAAAAACACTTATCCCAGTCGAAAGTACTCGATGAGAGGAGAAAAGTAATTTCTGGATTTTGCTAGATTGGTTGCCGTTCGTTTTTTATGAGCCTCTATAGTTTGTGTGGAGGCTTTGCTATATCTACATTTATATGGCAAAATCCGTATCAAGGAGTGGTCGTATGAAGTTAGTATGTAATGGAAAGTTGTTCATAATTTTATAGGCTACATTTCTTCCCTTGATTGTTTGGTAAAATTTTCAATAGTTCAAGAGCTGTAGTCGAAAAACGGACAAAATCGGTGAAAAAAGTGGTAATTTTTTTGACATTTTTGGGGTTTTGAGCATGAAGATGAAATTTTTCCGACTTAATATATTCATCGTTTTTGTTGGCCGAGTCAAGAGCTACAACTTTGCTGAAGACTGCAAAAAAAATTCACAGCATTTTTCGAGCTATGGCCATGCGAAAAATAGAAGAAAATTGCAAAAAAGTGCTCAAAATCGAATTTGGCGAAAAAACTATAGAGGCTCATAAAAAACGAACGGCAACCAATTCTTCCCTTGATTGTTTGGTAAAATTTTCAATAGTTCAAGAGCTGTAGTCGAAAAACGGACAAAATCGGTGAAAAAAGTGGTAATTTTTTTGACATTTTTGGGGTTTTGAGCATGAAGATGAAATTTTTCCGACTTAATATATTCATCGTTTTTGTTGGCCGAGTCAAGAGCTACAACTTTGCTGAAGACTGCAAAAAAAATTCACAGCATTTTTCGAGCTATGGCCATGCGAAAAATAGAAGAAAATTGCAAAAAAGTGCTCAAAATCGAATTTGGCGAAAAAACTATAGAGGCTCATAAAAAACGAACGGCAACCAATCTAGCGAAATCCAGAAATTACTTTTCTCCTCTCATCGAGTACTTTCGGCTGGGATAACTGTTTTTTTGTTTGGAGTCAAAAAGTTGAATATTGCGTCACAGTGTTATGTTCAAAAGTATTGCACACCAAAAACTTAACAGTCACAACTCAAAAAACATAACTTCAAGAGAAGCGAAAAATTGGTTGAAACTGTAGAAGAAAAGCAATTTTCATTTAAACACAAAAACTTCATTCTTCCAGTTAATGAAGAAAATAATGAAAAGGATAGTGAGATATGTATTTTGTCTTATAACAAAATTGATTTATAACAAAAATTCAATATAGTAAAATTTGGGTTGTGCTGTTAGTGTGCCTATTTAGTGTGCGATAAATATATAACACTTTACATAAGTATGGTGTATTTATCATAAAAGAAGTCATTTAAGTTTTGATTTTAAATAAAATTAAGCAAAAAAATTAAATAATTTTTTGCAAACGTCTAAAATGTTAATTTCGTGTGTTTCTACTTGCGTTGTCATCATATTTTACAAAGGGATAAGAGAATAAAATTTGTAAAACTACAACAGGGAAAAATAAATGCTACTTTTTTCAAAATAATTCAGTTTGTCGGAATTAAGGATTTTAAAATTATAACAAAGAAAGTAAAATCAAAAATTCTTATGTGCCTTCCCAATAAACCAAACTATTTTGCCTCGAATTCGAGATCTCGGATATTTACTTCGAAAACGAAGTTTGAAAACGTGGCGGGAGAAATGCACACTTCATTCTAGAATCGATTTTTTATCATAATTGAATCACTGCCGAAACGAGAATATCAACATTAGCAAATCGTTTACGAATAATTTTAGCAATTTCTTTTCGAAATGAAATTTTTTCATATTTTATGCAAATCGATTATTAAAATAAAAGATTATAAGATTATTGTTACAAAGAAAAAAAAAATATAAATTTCCAGGAACCGTACCCACATCCACCGGGTGCTGCGTAATGTGTTTCATTATTAAAACTAGCGCTTGGGGACGTGGGCTCGACTCTCAGCTGAGGCAAAAAAATTATTTTTTTTGTACTTGGTGTTTTTACTCTATTTTTGAAAAATCTGAAAGGGATTGCAGCAATATATAAATGTATTTTATATAAAGCGATTGCGAACTCGTTACGAATTCAAAAACGATTCGAAAAAATTAATATTGTTAATTCGAGAATTTAGTTAGATTATAATTGTACTTATTCCGTTGACATATTACACAGCGCGCAAAAATTGAGGTCGTGAACGTGAGGTCTCTTGTGGTTTGCACGATATCTCCTCTACAGGTAGCCTAAAACAAAACATAAAAAAAGAACAGTTTTGCCTTGTGCGTAAACCAACAAAAAGTTTTAAGTTTGAAAAAATAAAAAAATGCCGCATAAATAAAAAGAATAGTTTTCGTGCACGAAATTGCACCTTATAAATTAAAAAAATAGCAAAACAAATATTTTCTATTTGATTTTTCTGGTTTACCGATTTCGTGTTTAGTTATTTAAAAAATAAAACAAGATTTGTGTTAATCGGACAAATATTTTTTTGAATTAGAGTGCAAGCCGTTTCAAAAAATGTCATTTCGAGAAAAGAGCGTTTAAAGATAAACGCGTTTCCATCACAGAGCGGATCACAAACGGATCTGAATTTCAAAAAAAATAAAAAATTCGAATATCATTTAAAAAAAAAGAAATGAAACTGGTCCTTAAAGATAATTTTGATTCTATTATTTTATTTTAAGAATTTAAACCTAAAGTGCCTTTCATTCCAAACGCCTATTAGGTTCTTCGCGTAAGTTGAAAGGCTATGTTCTTTTGTCGACATATATCTTACATTTGATTACACCATGGAACAAATTCTGGTTAGCAAAAGTAAGGTCGATTCTGAGAGTGAGGGGTGAAAATCGAGGCTAAATTAGAAGACCTGTATCGCAGCGTTTGCTTATGTTAGTTCGGATTTTTTTTTTAATCGACCTTCGAAAAAATTTTTCCGAGGTGAAGACAGACTCTTCCTTTGAACTCAGTTCAATCTATAAGATCTCGAAACATCATCATATGATGCATAAAAGTGGAATCTTCAGTTGAATATATTTGCTGGTTAAAAATAAAAATAAAATATTTTTGATGAGAAACTTCTTGGGCGGCGATTCGATATTTGGACGAGATTTCGGAATTGTGATAATTTTAAATGAAAAATTGTGAAGATTGCCGAGATTGTGTCGTCGTTGTGTTTGAATATGCGCAAGCATAAAACCAAGCTTAATTTTTTCAAGTAGGGGAGAGGTCCGTAAGTTGAAACCTCTTATCTTTTTTAGCCATAACCAATATTTAGCCAATATGGATTTATATTTCTCGTGTTATTATACCGTTCGGAAGAACATGTCAATAGCTACAACTATGCTGGAAAAAACTGATTGGACTACTTATAAAACAAACAAATTATGACCTTTCTTCTGGGAAGCCTGAAATTGGGAAAAGAAAATTTTTTGTCCGTAATTTGAACACCTCATCAAAATCACAAAAGAAAAAACATGAAACTCCAAGTAAAAATGTCTGATTGCCAAAGTTTATTTTTTAAATTTATTTTATATTATATTTCATTGTTTAAATAATGAAAGAATAATGAGTTCCTTTTGAATTGAGCAACGCCTCAAAATTGTTCACTTCACATTAAAAATTGTTCACAAATTTTTAACACAATGTTTGTCGCAGCTGTGTGTTATTCGCTTTTTCACCACTTGAAAATTGAAGTCTACTAAACAAAAGAAGATGAAAGTCGAATTATCAGTGTTGACATCGTCGGAAATGTCATAAATGCATGGTGTTCAATTAACGGACGTATTCAACTGGTCGATCGGATTTTCAATTCAATTTGTTTAATCAGTGCAACGTAATAATGAAGAACTCAAGCGTCAGTGACGTACACGAATAAATTGTTCATTAAATGAAAACCCAATAAACCAAACGAATTAGTTTAGCAATTTGTTTTCGAAATAAAATTTTTTAATATATTCATATCCTTACGCAGTCGATTATAATGATTAAAGATTATAAGATTATAATAGTTGTAAAGAAGAAAAATTAATTTATTTTTAAGCAACTGTACCCACGTTCCCTGGATGCAAGTCGCATACGTTATCTAAAAGCTTATTGCAGCTCTAACTTTAATGCTGCGTAATTGGCTTCATTATGAAAACAATCGCTTGAGGACGTGGGTTCGAATCCCAGCTGAGGCAAAAAAAGCTGATTGTTTTTTATTATATTTGGTGTTTTTTCAGTTTTATTTTTTAAATCTGAAGGGATCTGGAATTAAAACAAAAATTTTGCGTTGGTTAATTGCAGCAATATAAAAATTTATTTTATTTATTGAGATCGCGGAGTCGCAATTCGAGAATAATATGGATTAGTTATAAAATTAAGTTAGAAACTAACTAAAAAAATTTATTTGTTTCTCAGATTTCTTAAATAAGCTACATATGAGATAAATATCTCTTCTCAGAAATATGAAATTGTAATTATGGCCCTTTTCGAAAGAGAAGAACATTTTTTAGTTTCATTTTTAAATTTTTAATGTCGACCAATCAGAATGAAGAACGCTCTCAAAATTATTTTCTCATTCTCAAACATGCGCGAAAATGTTATTCTCTTTTGAAACGGGCTATAAAATGTGTTCGTCATTTTTAATAATCTCGGATTCATCTCGAATTTAAATCGAATACGACATATCTGTTCCGAGTTCTCGGTTTCGTTACTAATTCGAAATTAAACCGCGTTAGGCATTTGGTTTTTTTGGGAATTTTACATTTATAGAAAGAGAGTTTATTGAAAGTTTTTTTAAGAATTTGAAAGAGCAGACAGCTCATTTTACTTTACTTGGCATGTTGACGCATATCCACCACTTTTCAACAAATTTATATCGCCACCATGTGTTACGCAAAAACAAAAAAAAATTAATACAATAGGAAAAAAGTTTATTTTCCATAATAGGAGTCGGCTACGCACTGAGCGATTAGTGACTGAGCGACGTTTCACGTAAGGTACTGTCGGTACAGTGTGTAGATTTTAAAAACAACACGTCTTTTATTAATTTTTGTTTTGTTTTTGTTATTTTATTCAAATTTATTTACATTATGTACAGTTAAAGTTGAAGATATAAAAAAATGTTTTTTTTTTTGTTTTTTTTGTTGTTGTTTTCTAGAGGTCGTTGAAGTTGACGTGTTCAAAAAAAGGTTGTAAGTTGGCTTCTCGTCTCCAGCATTTTCAAGGCGTCTGAAAGTAAGAAATCAAAGTGCATTCTTCAGTAAAGGGTTGTAATTGGGCACTCAACCTATGGAAATAAAAAAAAAAACAAAAAACAAATGGCATGCCATGAAAAACAAATTTACAAAAACCCGAATGGGGTTCTCCCGAACCCGAAATGGGAGAATTTGGACGAAATTCTTAGCCATAAAAAAATTAAAAAGTTTTTTGGCTTTTTATAGGAAGAGTGCTTAACAGATTCTATAAAGATCACAATGAATCAAGATTCATCGAAATCGATCAAGTAGAACTTGAGATATCTTAGAAGCCGATACGAAAAAACTTGTTTCGAGAAACACGGGTTTAGATTTTCTTCTATGAACGATAATATATAAATAAATGAGCGACATACGAATATTATAAATGTTATATCTTTTTTTTTATTTCATATTTTTATCTAAAATTTTGTATACGTATTCTAAGGACATTAAAGAACAATATTAAAAAAAAAGAAACAGTTTCGATAGTATCGTAAGTGTAGACGTAGAATTCCGTTTAAGTTGTAACCTCTTCTACTTTGTCTCTTTGGTCCGATTATTTTGTCCATTTTGCACGCATTTTTTTATTGATCTTCAAATTCTAAATAAATGCTAATAAATTAACAGCACTCAATTATGTGCTACTTATCGAGACCAAAACAAAGGAAAAGTTAAAAGTCAGCATGATTAAATGATCAAGCAAAAATAAATAAGCAAAATGTCAAATTTTTCGTTAAGTTTCGATCATTTCGTTAAGTTTAATAGGTTGAGTTCATTGACTTAGTTGAAAAGAAGGCGAAGCAAATGCACTTTCCATTGGTGCCACTTTCTTCTCTGCCCGATATATAGTTTGCGAACTACAGTCAGTTTAACTTCGTAGTTCATAAAAAACCATAAAAAATCGTATGGTGACTATATCTCAAGCTGAGCACATGTTCTTTCCATTAGTGCCACTTTCGTCTTAGTTCGATGTTTAGTTTGCGAGCTACACTTTCATCTCTGTCCGATGTATAGTTTGCGAACAACACTCGCTAGTGCTATTGGGATCCAATTAATTTGCATTAAAAACAAAAGACACAATTTTACGCCATCTATTGGATAAAAGCATAAAACGAAATATGATCCAACTCGTTTTTTTTCATAAGAGTTAAATCTAGTGTCCGACCGAACGTGAATTTTTGCCCAAGCCGATTCTTCGACAAAATGAAAATAATCGACCAAAGCCGAATAAGAAACAAATGTTTTCAAGTAAAAAAAATTATAAAATTTATTCTTTGCTTTTGTTAAGGGCCGATGTTGAATGTGAACCACACCTAAACGTCAAAATTTTTCTGCATTTCATTTGGCATTTCTCAATTTCAAACAAATTCAATTTGAACCATGGAAAGATGCATAATCGAGCCACGCGTTAAAGTTATTCAAGAAATGGCAACGGTGGATGATGAATTTTCGAAGAAAATCATCTTCAGTGATGAGGCACATTTTCACCTCAGTAGATTCGTCAATAAGCTGAATTGCTGCATTTGGACGAATGATAATCCAAGAGTGATTGTCGAAAAATCAATGTACCCACAAAGAGTGACTGTTTGGTGCGGCTTATGGGCTGGCGGCATCATTGGGCCGTATTTATTCCAAAATGAGGCCGGTTAGGCAGTTACTGTGAATGGTGTTCGCTATCGTGAGATGATAACGAACTTTTTATGGCCCGATTGGTGGATATGGATGTGAACCATATGTGGTTTCAACAGGACGGTCGATAAGCCAGCAACAATTCAAGAGCTAAAGGATGAGATAATTCGGTACACTAACGGCATAGAACCTGAATTATGCCTCAGCGTCATCGAAAGTTTGGACCATCGGATGGAGGTGTGCCGCCGAGGTCGCGGCAGCCATTTGGCCGATATTTTGTTTCATACATAATTGAATCATATCAATATTATTATAATAAAAAGAAATGACAGTACTTTTCTGAATAATTTGTATTTTAATTAAAAACTCATTAAATTCGAGTTAAACGCAAGAGTTTTTCTACAAAATTCGGATTTTTCTGTAATCGAATTATTGACGTCCGGATAAAGTAGAGAAAAATTGAATATATTTTCGATCCAGTCGAGAAAAGCTACATAAATGTAATACTAACTTAAATTTGGCAGAAAATTGCTAGCGTTAACTCGGCTTTTATATTTCAGTCCATAACAAAAGCAAAAGAGTAACAGTCGGACTCGCTGTATTTATCATTTGAATAAAATTTTCAAAGAATGAACACCAACTCATGAAAGAACAGAAAAGGAGAGAAACACAAAACGAACAGTGAAAATGTTTCAAATGTTTACTGAATAATTAAAAAAAATTCAAAAAACTAATTGCTTAGCAAAAACATTCGGCAAGAATAATCGGCTATTTCGGCCGAAGCAGAAGCCGAAGATCAAAATTTCGGCCGATTATGCCGCATACCGAAGCCTAACCGAAATCTAACCGGATCACAGACTCATTTCGTTAAATTTGACAGTTTGAGTTCATTGACTGAGTTGAAAGGGGGTTCATGACCTCTCGTGTCAAAATAGAGCACCTAGTAAACTAGAACAGTAATGCATACATAAACACACAAGCTAAAACAACGAAACAAAAACTAAGAAATCAGCAAGCACAGCATAAGCAGCTAATGATTGATTTTCTTATATAAACACATGAATTTTTTCTTCTTATATTTTACTATTTTGTGACTAATATAATAATGACAAAATCCAGAATTAGATATTCATTCAGCGCAGGATATATCTGATATTTTAGTATATCGTCACCTAAAATGCAAAAAGACGTTACAACACTTTTTACATTTTCATACTTGAAAACGTTTAAAAAGGCACGTTTCTAAGGTTAAAGAACCACTATTCCTTTTGAATTTCATTAATAAAATAGCAATTTTGACAAGTATGTGTATGAAGTTTGGCTAGACGGGTTAATTTGGTCATATTAATTATGACATATCAAAATTTAAATTTAAAATTTTTTTGTTGTTACGTCTTTTTGCATTTTAGGTATTAAAGGCTGTAGGTATTCCCTAAGTGTTAATCAAAAAGTTTCATGACCTTGAAAAATTCTGTTAAAACGACCCCATACAAACCGCGCTGTAAGACGTAATTCTACGTAAAAAAATGTTTTTAATTTTTTAAAGTGGATACAATTATCTTTAAAATAAATATGCAATTCGGATGAAATTTGATATGGGCAAATAACTATAAAAACTTTTCGAAAACAATTCGTAAGGAAATGGTGTTAGTTTTTTTAAAAGGCTATTAGAAACCAATTCTTGAGACAATGCTTATGAGTGTTATTAAGAAAGTCCAGAATGTTTTTTGTAGTCTTGAGTTGGGACTTAATTTTGGACACCAAAACGGTGGCATCGGTTTCTCATCTTCAAAAACAGATAATTGAAAAAAATGTTTGTTCATATAAAATATGGCACTATAAGAATTTGTCATGGGTAACTCAGTAAAAATTGCTGTGCTAATAATCAAAATCAATTCAAACACAGTTTGCCGTATCAGCAAAATGCGTTAACGGGCGCTGTTTGAAATGTTATGGTTTCTGTGTCGTCAACAAGACGCGTATCGGCACAGAAAGTTATAAAATTAAATAGTGAAGGCCTCACACATGGAAAAAAAAAAGAAATAAAATCCTGTTGCAATATTTTATGTTTGAAATCTTATTTAATTTTGCTTATGCAGCTTTCACCTCTACGATCTCGTTTGCCACACGGTGGCCATTTCCACAAAGTTCGCTAATTAAGAAGCGAGCATACGTATAAAAATACATTTAGCCTATTCACAGTTTGAATACGCAGGTCTGTTATATTTACGATTTGTTATTTGTACGCCAACTTACGCAAGCGTATTTTGCTTTATTGTTGTTTTACATGCAAACGCAAATACGCAGACACGCGTAAATAAAAGTAGCCCTTGGACGTGTTTTTTGAGCCTCGTATTTTTAAGCCGTCTACAGCTGCCAACTTCGCGTTAAGTGTTCTGTCAGTTAGAAAATAAAACAGTGGTGCCACTGCAAAATATGCAAGCTTCACAAATTTTGTTTATTATATAAAACTATTTTTTTATTATTTTGAATGGTGGAGTGGTTTTAAGGATAGGACCTCAACTTCGCATAAAATTTATTAAGAAATAGGAGTGAATATATCTCCTTAACTCAATGTTTTGCATTGAACTCCTTATATATCAGATACTGTAATAACCCCCACAGGTAATAAAATTTCTCCTTCAAAGAGTTTTTAACGTAGTGGCATCACTAACGATAATCGTCACAGCGTTGCGTAATTATTGAATACTGAGGTGCTCACAGTTTTAGAAATAACAAATGCTATAAATACGCTTTGTTAATATACGCTTAAACTGTGAATAGCCTAATTGTCTCGCCGATCATCTGGATTTTTTCTAGAGAATCTAGCCAGATCCATGGATAAAACATGTTTACAAGACTATACTCGAAAGGCAAAGAAATGGTCAAAACAGTGGATTTTTAGGCAAATGGGCTCTGAAGAATGCGAAGACGTCCTCATATAAAACGGAAAAATATCGTCTTTCATCAAAACAATGCACGGTTACTCAATTGCGAAGTTGCAATGTACAATATTATGGAATTAAAGTTGCAATAATTTCGACATCTTCCGTATTGAATATATTTGGCCTCCAGTTTCTTTTTCTTATTAACAAAATTGAAGCAACGGCTCAGCGTTTTTCTGAAGACTCGACGAATAATCCTCATAGGAAGCCAAAATTTTATTTCAAATAAGAAAAATTTTTGTAATCAGCTTAATTTATACATTAAATTGGTGATAAGCATGCTAATTCTCCCTCAAATAAAATGTGTACCCAAAACCAAAAAAAGAATTTCCACCAGATGGAGTCAAACAAAGGACAAAAATGGTTTTCCCTCACATTTGCACTTACAAGTGTTCTGGTTCATGTTAGGAAAGTGTGTTGCACGGTGTTATCAGTCAATCAGACCATATATTTTTTAGTACCATTTTGAAAAAAAAAAAGATACAGTTTCGATAGTATCGAAGTTTAGACGTAGAATTTCGTTTAAGTTGTAACCTCTTCTACTTTATCTCTTTGGTCCGATTGTTTTGTCCATTTTACACGTATTTTTATTGATCTTCCGAAAATTAACAAATAAATGAATAACACTCAATTATGGACTACTTATCGAGGCAAAAACAAAGAAAAAGGTAAAAGTAAGTATGATTAAATGAGCAAGCAAAATGTTAAATTTTTTTGATCATTTCGCTAAAGTTGAGTTCATTGACTTAGTTAAAAAGAAGGCGAAGCAAATGCATTTTCCATTGGTGCCACTTCCGTCTCTGCTCGATATATAGTTTGCGAGCTACAGTCAGTTTAACTACTAATTTCAAATTAAAATTAAGACCCCGGTTTTTAAAACATCGTATGGTGACTATTTCACGCTGAGCACATGTCCTTTCCTCTCGTCTCTGTCTGATATGTAGTTTGCGAGCTACACTTTCGTCTCTGTTCGATGTATAGTTTGCGAACAACACTCGCTAGTGCTAGTGGGATGTGGAATCCAAATTAATTTGCATTAAAAACAAAAATTAAAATTACGAAACTAAAGACATGAATTTTTCTTCTTTTATTTTACTATTTTGTGACTTTAATATAATAGTGACAAAATCCAAAATTAGATATTCATTCAGCGCAGGATATATCTGATATTTTAGTATATATAATATCTTTGAACGATAAGTATTAAAGGCTGTAGGTATACCCTAAAGTATTAGCCAAAAAGACGCCTAATGACCTTGAAAAGAATCTATTAAAACGACCCCATACAAACCGCGCTGTAAGACGTAATTCTACGTCAAAATTTAACTTGCTACAGTTAAGAGAATTAAATAATAATTCTCAGAACTCTTAGGGATCAGAATGACATTTATATGCCTAATGCTTGTTTTTTACTTGGTCATTTTTGATTTGACATGAAAGTTTAAAGTGTAAAATATCACATTTATACCAACTTTTATGTAAATTTTTCTAAAAACATGTGAAGATATCAGTTTTTCCTATTTTTTTGCCATTGTCAAACGGAAAAAAATTGGCAACGTGTTGGCATTTTTCATCGACTTATAACAACTGATCATTGGAAATGACATAGTGAAAACCAGATTTAAGAAAAGCAATATGCCGAATTTTATTTGAATAAATTCTGAAATTTAAACTTTTTTCTTTTATCTATTTTTTTCAAGTCGATAAAGGATCATTCATTGAATTCCGGCTAGCATTGCAGTTTCTTATCGACTTTTGTAACTTGCTGGAAACTCAAGCAAGTTGAGAAACGATGGCTGAAAAATTGTAGACAGTGCATTTGTTCAATGTTTATATGTAATAAATAATAATGTCAAAAGTTAAAACTTACAGTTGTGCTGAAAAGCTTGAAAGGTGACACATAGATGGCGTTAAAAATGAATGGCATTAAAATTTAGCACATGATTTGCAGTTAGCAGTCAATGTTAAAAGCAAATGCAAAAGTAAAATTTGACCTTTTCTCGGACAATTGGTTGGTGCAAAAATTAACTAGATGTTTTTTAATTTCGTGTATAAATGAAGCATTGTTTTATGGTGATTGAAGCTTGGCTTGATAAACATTAGGCATAGTCTGCACCAGGAAGTGGTTTGCAAAATTTAAACGGACGAAATGAGCACCGAAAGCGATGGACGTGTTACGGACGAAATTTTCACACAATAATTATGAATAATCGTAATGGGCGAAAGCTGTGGGTGCCGCGCGAGCTCACAATCGATCAAAAGCTACAACGTGCGCATGATATTGTAAACCATCAAGAAAATTGTACTTATTGTAGACCATCAACAGTGATTATAAAAAAGCGTTGGAGCGTCTGAAGAATGAAACTATGGCAAATCGGCCGCATTTGAAAAAGAAAGTGTTTCATCAAGGCAATGCACCGTGTTACAAGTCAAAGAAAAGGATGGCAAAATTGAAAAACGAATTGCTTCCCCATCCACCACATAACACGAGTGCCTTTTTCTTGTTTGTAGGCCTCAAAAGAATGTTCGCTGGAAAAAATTCAGCACTAATGAAGAAATTATCACTGAAACTACGGCCTACTTTGATACAAAACAGAAATCGTACCATAAAAATGGTATCGAAAAATTGAATGGCCGTTATAATCGTTGTATCGCCCTAAAAGGCAAATATGTTGAACAATTTAATCGAATTTTACCAAAAAAAAAGCGTTTTATTATGTTAACCTACGAACTTTTCAGACCAACTAGTATGTCCCGAAAATAAGTTTGCATTTTATACGTTTCATAACAGCTGATCAGATTTCTTATTTTCTGTACTCAATATTGAAAACAAAATTAAAAATCTAATTTAAAACGCATCATCATATATTAAGTAAAATATATAAATGAATTTTAAGTATTGAACTTTTTATTAAAAATGTATTTACACAATGCAAAAAATGTATTTACACAAACCGATTAAGCCCTTCAAAATTTTGGATACTGAATTCATCTTCTAATTGTTCTTCATACTTGTGCCTTGATTTATGGATTGATATTGATAATGGTAAGTTCAAAAATCCAACGACCTTAAAATTAAAAAAAAAACAAATATTTTTTCATACAAGTGAGGTGATCCCAAAATGTTGACGTTATTCTTTAAAAAAATGTCCAGTCAAGCTAATTTCTATTATTTATAAACTTTTCATGTTATAGTTAATAAATTATTTGAACAAAAAAAAACATTGATAAAAACTATCAAACCGTTCAAAATTCGATATGCGTTGAATTCGATGTTTACCAAGACAAGCTACTTGGGTCAATTGGGTGAATATTGAAATTGCATAACCATTGATGCTAGACAATTCACAGTTTTGAGATTTATTGAAATTTAAAAACAAAATCGACTTTCCTGAACATTAGACCGGATCGAAATTTAGATTTCGCCAGTCGGGGTCTCAAAAGTTAAAAGGAACTCATTAAAATGATTTCAGCATACTTTCTTTTCAAATCGGAGAAAAACCGCCGAAGCAATTTTGATTCTCCTGAAGGTCCTTTTTGGTAAAAAAAACATGTTTTTTGCTTGTAACTTTTTATTTTTCACAGAACACATACCCACACCTGCTAAAATATTAAATTTCTTACTTATGCCAATATTCTGATATTCAAAAAATTTAAAAATTATGTTCCATTATAACTCTTATTGATCAGCAAAAATTTAACTTGTGTTCGTATTGTTAGTGTTTATTTATATTTGCAAGAATCAATTTTATGTTTAATTATAAATAATTTATGTAATTTAAGGATTATCGCATCGTTTTGTAAATAATCAAGTAGCCGATTGTATAGCCACATTCATTAAGGAAGTTTCACTTCTATCACGTATCCGGAACTGCACGGGAATTTTATTTGGTCAAAATTTCCACAAAATTTTACCTTATTTCGCGGTATCTGGTCATAATTATACCCTAAACCTGAAAGGTCAGGGTATATTAACTTTGTGCAAACGTTTGTAACGCATAGAACGAAGCGAGTCCGGTATAGAAAAGTATATATATTCTTGATCAGCGTCACCACGTGAGTCGAGCTATCTATGTCCGTCCGTCCGTCCGTCCGTCCGTCTGTGTGTTGTCCGTATACACAGGATAAGAAGAAGGAGTTGAGATAATTGGATGAAACTTGGTACACATGGTCACATGTACCCAAGGATCTGCACTATTGAATATTTTTGAAATCCGCCTACGGACACGCCTACCTCCCATACAACGCAAAAATTTAAAACTGCATAACTCAGCTCATAATAAGTCTACAACAACAAAATTTGGTATGTATGTGTTTTATACCAACACAAATATGTCTTCGGAAAATGGACGTCATCCGATCACGGACACGCCTACCTCCCATACAACCCAAAAATTGAAAACGCAATAAATAAGCATGTGTTTAACCTACAGAGCTAAAATTTGGCACGTATGTTTTTCATAACAAAAAAAAGATGGTTTAGAAAAATGGACATCGTCCGCCCACGGACACGCCTACTTCCCATACAACGCGAAAATTGAAAACTGCATAGCTCAGCTCATATTTAGCCTACAACAATAAAATTTGATATGTATGTGTTTCATACCAACACAGATATGTCTCTTCGGAAAATGGACGTCATCCGATCACGGACACGCCTACCTCCCATACAACCCAAAAATTGAAAACGCAATAAATAAGCATGTGTTTAACCTACAGAGCTAAAATTTGGCACGTATGTTTTTTATGACAAGACAAAGATGGTTTGGAAAAATGGACTTCATCCGCCCACGGACACGCCCATTTACAATTAATTTTTTATTTTTTTTTTGAAAAGTGGGTTTAGGGTATTTCATAGTCGGCTTGGACCGACTTTAGACTTTCTTTACTTGTTTTTCAATAATTTTACATACGATTATCATAAACATTGAAAGATATCTACATCTCAAGCAATTTACTCTTGCTGTCGTTCAGAGAACTGTAATTATTCTTGTTTTTTAGTCATTGGTTGACTAACACAAAAAAGAGTATAAGTGGATTTAAGTCAAAGAAAAACTTCCACTCATATCCACTCATACTCGTTCGTGTGTCGTACACATAGCGAATGAATGAACAAGAATAATTTTTATGTTGATATGAACTGATGCAGTGCTCAGTTCTCTCATTGAGTGAATGGATTTATTGTGCTATGCCATAATGACTCACAACACAAATAAACACCACGAGTGCTGTGGAATGACTTAAGTACTTTTAGTTCAGCTTTCTTATCATTTCATTGAAATTTAATCGTAAATGTCCAGCAACACGTGCCAAACGAAACAAAAACTGTTTTGCCAGAGGCATAACAAAAAATAATACTCAACACTTTCATTTTCTTACACAAAATGTAAACAAAACATCAAAAATCATCAGCAGGGCATAACACTAAATAATACTCAACTCACTCATAGTTCTTATATTGCTCTCTCACGAATAAGTGAGTCACATCAGATTATTAACCAACATCCAATAAAGTCTTAATTGCAGACACACATGCATGTTAGGGAACTTTGAGTATTTTTTGGTTTTAGTGGGAATGAGTCAAAGTATTTTGTTGAGTTGGAATAAGTACACATTTGCACCAATAGTTACGGCTCATGACTTAAGTGTACTAATTTTTTTGATACTCATTGCAGGTCTCTGCTGTCGTTCTTGATATTAAAAGAGGAGTATTCATCAACATATACTCTAAAGCTATTCTTAATTCACTAACCGAGCTGGAGTGGAACCACCACTGAGGACTTGGTTTCAGATAATGAAAAAACCTTACCCTTAATCCGCTAAGTCAGAATTAAAAAAAATTATGTTTCCTGACACAAAATAATTTTAATTCCCGAACTTCTCAATGCAATGTGTTCATGATTGTATAGGTTTGTTCATTTTCCTTTGTTTGAGGCCACCTTTTGGTTTAATACACGTAAGGGTGATCTAAATAATGTTTATTAACAAAAATAGGTAACCGGCCTTGAAGCCGGCTTACCAGATCAAGGGTTAACGAACGGTTCGTTTTTAATCGGTTCGGTATTTTTTAAGAAAGCGCAACCTTTATTCGGCTTTATTCTAATTCAGCTCTTCTATTCAAGCACAAGCACTACCACGCAGAAGAAAGACCAGAATTTAATGGTAGGATAGTGCTGTTTGATCAAAAAACATTATTTGCTTTGTTGTGCTTTTTGATCGGATCCTTTACCTTATATAGGCAAAGTTAGTGCTGCTGAACAACAACAAAATAATTTGTTGGCGCATGCTACAATTTTTTTTAAAATACACCTGCGAAGAAAATAGAAGACAGTTATCAATCATCTTCTTAAATAATATTATCTTCATACAGTTTTTCTGATACCTTTTTTTTCAAAGGTATCAACTCATCCTTTTTTCATTTGAATAACCCATACGAACTTCAAAAATGCAATGAACTGAAATAATGATGGTGAAATAATGTTGATTCTTGCAAAATATTGCAACGATATAGGTATATGCTTTAAAAATAGAAAACTACATTAATGAAGTCATGTCTCTTTTATTTCGATTTCATTTATATTTAAACAGGAAATGTTTAAAGATGATAATTCCATCTAAATATCAACGTTTTTGTTTATATATCTACATATATTACTAAGAACGATTAAGTCATTTTGAAATAAAATTTTTTTTTATATTCATAACTTGTACTCCTTCCAAACTTGTTTTTAATTAATTTAAATGAAAATCTTATAATGTATACATAACTATATATAAAAAATAACAATAAACTTAATACTTTAACCCTTCATTTTGAAATAAAAATATTTTTTTATATTCATAACTTGTACTCCTTCCAAACTTGTTTTTAATTAATTTAAATTGAAATCTTATAATGTATACATAACTATATATAAAAAATAACAATAAACTTAATACTTTAATCCTCGAGATCGTACAACATTAGGCCTAAGACCACGGCTACCATAATAATTTGTACGGAAATTTGTTAAGACTGGGCGATAGACATTCAATCCATTGCGTAGATTTGGAGCAACGTAACTACGTTGAGTTGTTGAAAATCCATCTGTCTGTTGCCTTTGTTGAAGTGTTGTATTAATTGAATTAGATCCGGCCTGACTTGGCTGTGGAGGAAGAAGAGAATTGACTGGGAATGTTATCGGACTACCTGATGAATTTAATGCTGATTGCTGATTGCTCTGAGACTGGACTTGCGTCCGCTTTGAGATTGCTGGAGCAATATAACGTTTACCATCATTATTATTGTTATTCACTGGAATGTCATAAGTACGCCCTGAAGATTCTGTCACTGGTATACTGCCTGGTGGACCATGAACACAAGGCTTGGAATAATCATAGCCCAAGTTCGATTTAGGAATTTCTTGAATGTATTTATCAAAATGTTGGGACGTTGAGTGGTTAGCATCAATCATTGGTTCCCGTACGCGATATTTTTCAACAGATAACGATTGAGATCTGGACGTTTTGGTGTGCTTTTTATTATTGCTACTTGAAATTAATTCTGCATCTCCCTTAATTTTTTCAATTGGAGCCTCATCGTCAGTTTTGGGTGACTCCTTCATCTCGACAGATTCTTCGCGTACAGGCTTTTCAATTTCTTTCATCACCGGAGCTTCAGTTCCCTCTTTTTTCTTCTCTTCGGGTTTCTTATTCACAAAGTCAAAGAGATCATCTACATCTGGTAACTCTGGGATTTTTCCATACGAATCAAAATTATCACGAAACGTCGATCCCCATTCGTCGTTTTTATGCAAATCTGGATTTATTTCAAGCGAATGGTGTTTATTTTTATTGCCGACATTTTTAATAACCGTTATTGTTTTAATACGCGTTCCTTCTTTGGAATCAATGTCAGTAGCAGCATAGCTGAGGCTTAGATCCCGCTTAGTTTGATTTACAATTTTGGCGTCTGACACTTTGGTGCTCGTAGAATATGACGAGCGTACTGGAGATAATTGCACTGAAGTACAAAGGAATCCAGATATTATGACAATCTAGAAAACAAAACACAAATTACTATTTCTATCGATTTACACAATAGGTAAGTTGTAGTCATTAAGATTATGGTATCAAAGCAAACATATTATAAAATATCTGTTTGATTAACATAAAATTGGGTTTAGTTTGAATTAAGTTAACAATTTTGATTATAATAAAAATGCCTTTTAAGTACCCATAGTTACATTAAAAAATAAAATAAGAAGACCTCCAAAATGTAAATTTACTAGAATGCCGCAACGGAAAGTGGCGAGTCACCGAGGAGTAAAACATGCTTTGTTCTTAAGCACGGAATGAAACATGTTCCTATAAATTTACTCAAATTTTAAAACTGATTTTATTCAAAAATTGTTTTAAAGTGTTCCTCTAACGTTTGAGACTCATGACTGACTCTTTTTCCATAAATTTTATCCAAATCTGCATATAACATTAACTAAAAACACACGTACATAATATACATATTAAGTGCCAGCTCGCTAATCTTAATTAATGATTCCATACTTTGATTCGGATTAACGAAATATTCGAATTAGTGGATATGCTGTTTTTATTTATAAGATTACACATAACATTATATTCTAAAATAAAGCACGAGCTAGAAATGCAAAACAAATTTGATTACTTGTTAAAAAAGTCCTTCTCCAAACTCTGATTCATTTGAAAAAAAAAAAATTTCAAAATCGGTTGAGAAACACGGGAGAAAATGATTCTTAAATGTTTCTCTACGCATATTTATATATAGATTAGTATATTTTTTAATTATTAGTTGTCTGGCAATTCTTTAAGCATTAATATGTGATCTGTTTTATACCTCGTTCCTCTACCCAATTTATAGAAGTATTTTAAACCTGTGTAGGTTCATGTGTAACGTGTTTTATCATAGAAGTCTCTGCTTTTATGTCTTCTGTACCTGATTGTGAACTTCTACACTACTTAAATCTTTCCAGATTATCAGCGATTTACCGTTTCTATTATTTAATATAATGTTATATAATAATTTCAATTTATGTTTTCGCTTACAATTCCATTCAATAACTAAACTGATTGCAACATGATACAAAACATACAAACATATATCTCAATTATGTACCATTAGTTGAACAATTCCAGACTAGAGAGAATGCAACGCGTCATATATTTAATTCGGATTATACATCGTTCGGGCTAGCTAGCTGGCACTGTATGATAAAAGAGCAATTAAATTTTACTAGTATTTTAATTTTTGTTGCTGAAAAAATTAATATGAGGTATTTTTAAATTTTGTAAATTCAATTTATGTTTTTAAATTATCTTTTTTATAATTAATTATATCTTTTCTAATATATGTATTATATATTTTCTAATTATTAATATTAAATAATAATAATAAATTGGCACATAATTTTCTTATAAAATTTCTTGTTTAAAAGAAACTTGAGAATCATTTTAAGTTTTATAGTTGGTAATAAATATTTTAAAATATTTAAATTCTGTGCCGAAACTATTCGTCCCTGTTTAGGCATCAAAATCGTTTGGAAACGGGAAATTCTGCCGAATATCAGATTTTATATAGATGTGACTGTTCAAATTTGGCGTTTACGGTTTTTCGAATTTTCGACATATTCGGCGCATTTTTGGAATTGAAAAATTTAATATAGATCAATTTGAGTTATCAGATTTTGAAAAGATCACCTAGGTTGGATTAATAACGAAATAATTTTCAATTCATGCGTTCTAAGTTGGCTCAAATTCATATATGACGAAATGAAAAAGACAATTTAAAAATTTTGAATGGAAACGAGGAAAAAATTATAGAGTACTTTTTGACATTGTAATGCCTTTCTGTGTGTACCTTCCATTGTTTCTTTTAGAAGGCAAATGTAAGACATGTAAGCCAACTTTGAAACTTTTTTTTTAGTGTGAATTGTTCAAATTTTTAGTCATCGTTTTCCCCGTTCAACTTTATTTTAAATGCAATCTGATTTTCTTTGAAAGTCTACAAAATTGTGTGCGACTAAATTTCAGTATTGTATTGGGTTTTACCATTTAATTTTTTTTTTAAAATTTGGTTTTTTATTTGCTTATCCTTCAAATCAGTTTTTGTTTTTACTTTTACTTTTTATGAAGTTTAAATTTTGAAACTTTTGTAAAATTTTAATTCGGAAAGTGATGATTTTGAGTAGAAAATGTGGAGTTGTAAAATAAAACATGTTTTTGTGCAATACAAACTTAAGATTTATCTTGACCTTCTTTGTTTTATACAATAAGGGCACATATCTCTTCGACTTTTCTTGAACAACAAAAACACAAACATATTTTTAGGTTTGATGAATACAAAGAGGTTTTAAAAGTTCTCATAGTTTTTTTTATAAAAACATGGTGTAAATAAATTTTAAACACTTTGTGATAACATATAACCCAACTATTTTTAAATTTGGGTTATAAGACTTAATGGTATAAATTTTATAACATTTTTGGTTTGGATTTATATGAATATCAAATAGAATACAAATTTTCATCATATATGTAATGTTATTTACAATGTTAATCAGAAAATGTGGATTTTACGTAAAAAAGGTTAAGTTAACATGTATTTTGTTGAATTGATAAGAAAAATATCAAATTGATAATGTAATGTTTTACTATGCAATATCAATTCTTAATGTTAAAATAAAATTTAAAATTTTTTTTAGTTCATCATTTTTTACTGTACAAATGATAGTATTTCATATCCATTATAAGTATAAATGTCAACAACAAGCAGATGTAATGTTTCTTTAAGAGCTGGGCCGTTGAGACATACAGGTGACCGTGGTACACAGGTTATGAGTGTGGCTTTGGATGCCTGGAGCCCAGGTTCGATTCCCAATCGTGGCAAGTTATTTTTCAATACATTTTTTTTTATCTGCATTAATGTACTGATACTTTTTGATATTTTAAGTGTTAAAATAACATTATTATGTGACAGCTATACATTTTTAAATGTAGGTTTCGTAATGTAAAAAGTACATTAGGATAATATCAATTTTAACATTTTTTAATGTCGGACGACTTTTTCAACTAAAAATGTCAATTTTACGGTTGTTGAATGTACTTTTTTTCTGAGTGTCATATTGACAGTTGGCGTCAAAAAATGATTTTTAGATTTCATTTCAGAATGACGAATAACCATCAATATCAATATCCAGAACTCTTAATTAATTCTAATTAAAACATTTAAAGTGTCTGAACTAAACAACTAAAATGTTTATGAATACACGAGCTCTATTTATACCTATAGGTATAAGTATACGCTTTCAATTATTATTTAATTAACCACTTTTTTTTAAATTTGAGTTAAAAAATCTGTGATTGTGACACAAATGCAAAAGCATGATTTTTTCAATGCCACTATTAAAGTTTTTTTACGTCAGATTCGTAATCAGCGACCCTTGGGACGCTCCGAATACCAAATGTTAACTCCATTCGATGAAGTTCGCATTTTCAATATTGAAATAATTTATTAGTTTTCATTTTAATTCGATATTTGTAAAACCAATTCGAAAAATTCAAAAAGTGTAAAGCGCTGATTCGAACATATTATCATTGTTAAAAACAATCATCTCTATCTTACCTAGGGTTGAAATGATTTATTTTGGCAACATATCATGTATCTACTAACGTTTGCGTAATTAAATGTGGATTCATTTTCCAACGCTAAGAAAAAAATTTAACACTGCTCTCGAAGTTATTCAGTTATTTTTACTGAACATGTCTTTTATTTATTGACTAAGCGAGGTGTTGCGCATCGAAAATAAGTTGCCTTAAAAATGTCCACAAAAAAGGTTTAAAAACGAAAAACCTTTTGCAAATTTACTGGCTCTCATCCGGATGAAGGATAGTTTCACAATTACCTGAGCAGGAAGAAAATCGCAACACTATATATTATATTTTGAATAGTTTGACGAAACCAAAATGTTGTATTTTGGCCTGGCACACCGTTATAAACACCAGAACTGCATTAAGCGCACTTCAAATACCATATGTGAGCCCGGATAACAACTCTCCAAACGTACCGCAATTGAATTTGTTAATTTGAAGTGTCGAGTATAAGCTAATTGTTTTTGATCGAAAAACACCACAGCTTTAATCAACAAAATTAAAAAAGATTTTCGTAAAACGACAATATCGATGTTTTCAACAATTATAGAGAAGTTCCTCAAAACTACCCCAAAGCTGCTCGGTTGGGTCCAATTTTTTTTATTGCACCAATTTAATACAATAATTAATGTATACATATTAAACAAAATTGTTTGGTGCTTATTAAATTTTTATAATAAATTTAATTTGAACTATAGTTGATTTATAATAATAGTTAACTTATTAATTCGTAATAGGCTTTTTTTAAATTTTGAATGTTTTATTTTTTTTATTTATTTCATAAGTTAACAGATTTCAGTATCGAAAGGTTTTATGTTTCGTTTTATTTTTTTAATAAATAACTTTTTATGTTTTCCAATATTTATACGTCCATCACTCACTCACAATAGAAAACTTCATTTCGTAACTGTTACTTATACTTAAAATAATTTTCGACTTTGCAGTTCAGCCACTTTTTCTACTTAAAAGTTGTAACGTGTACAACGGTTGGATTTATTGTAACCATTTTCAACTGCTAACAAAGGTTTTTATATTCAAGTGTATATGATTTTCTGCCCCCCCCCCTCCCTCACATTAGGTGATTATATTTTCATTTGTTTTTTTTCTTTGTTTTTGTCACCATTCGGTGGAAGTATCCCACTTAACATGGCAAGCAGCAGCCCATAATGGTAAACATGCAGTTTGTCCAATTTCCGTATCAACTACCACTTGCACTGTCTGTGATAATGCAATATTAAACTGTGCAACGCATGTGGATCAAAATAAGATACCAGTTCGAAAATTAACAGATCTACTTCATCCTAGCAAAAAAAAAATGTTATTTTAGAAAATAATTAACAATTTACTTCATAGTTATGTTTAATGAGGAAACAAAGCAGAGCGTGATGCCGCTTCACGAATCCTTTGATTTAATGATGTGGTAACTAACGCAATGGTAATAAACAAGTTTTTGCCTCCGCTTGTTGACCGATAAAACAGCATTAACTACATTAGTTTTTACAATTTTGTTTTCTTTTATTGTGTAGTAATAGTTTGTTTGTTTGGAATGTGAAATTTGAACACTACTACAAGGTAAATGCTATGGTTATCTAAAAGTAAGTACTTCATTCAAGGCTAATTATAGATTATTGATATATTTTCAAGAGCTTAGAAATTGGTTGTCCCTTGATGGTGATATTTTGACAGCTGTTGGAAGTCTATTTGTATGGATCAAAACTTCAATTGAAATGTATTGTTTGGTTTGTATTTTGATGCATGTTAAGAGTTAACTCAAGGAATTACAATTTTTATAAAACCAGAGATATGACGAATGGACCTGAAAGTAATTCAAATAATTTTTAAAATATAGACTTTCGACATAAATGAAAAAACGATGTTTTTCTTCATTTATATGGTTTAGGTAATAAAATAAAATCTCCGATTAGAATTTGAAAAAAGTAGTAATAATTTCATCAAAAGTTCTTAAAATTTTAGTAGTTAAATAATTTTGTTTCTTTTCATAAATAAATAAGAAAAAAAGGACTTGATGTGGAAAATTTCACCCAAAATTATACATCCCCAATAACTTGACAATCTAAGATATTGTTCAGAAAAAGTAATAATAGTACACATAAAATATGTTGGTATATGTGTATTTTTATGTGCATGCATTAAACAAACTGTATCATAAGAACAACTATCTGCCAATAAGTGGTACTTTTAAGTTAAACGGATTATGTAATGGTACTTTTAAGATTTGAGCAGGATGTAAAATATATTAATTACTTTGCCACCAGTAAGACTATCAAGGAAAGCTTATAAAAATGTAAGAAATTATTAACTCTGCGCTTTAAAAAATTTGGTCCAACTGATTATTGATAACCTTTCTTGAATATTTACCCGAAACATATGATATATCCATGTATGTATTGATCTCTTTCATTTAAGTGATGATCCCGGTATTTACCTTAAAACGTAGACAAATAAGATTTTTCCGATTCAATTTCGGAATATACAGCAATTCCATTTTAAACGAACCGGGTTACGGAATGACCATCTCCGATTTGGATAAAATTTTGCATGGAGCATCACTGATGGAAACAAAAAACTTAATTTGCAGGAAAAAAATTTGGAATGATTTTTGGCGGCGTTATAGGGTTCACAAGATCGACAAAAATCGGTAAAATCATCGAAAATAGATTTTTTTTAAAAATTCATAACTCAAGTTATTAACCGAATTCAAAGTTTAGACTACCATTTTAAAAGTAATTAAACGGAATTAAATTAAAAATTTGATTTGAAAAGTTTTGAGGGATAAAGGGTTCCAATCCTGGGGGTAAGATAATTGATTTCGAATAAAGGGTTCGAAAGACGCCACTTTAAAACCCAACATAATTTTTTTCTTAAAGGTGGCCAAATTACCTTTTCAACAAAACTAAACTATGGGTGGGCACTCAAAAGGTTCATGAACTATGGTCATCTTAACACAAGAAAAACAATTTTTTTTTTATGAATTATACTTAGATTAGAATAATTTCTGTTTTAATTGTTTCTTTATAATAATTAACAACGATATATTGATAACAAAGTATTAATAATATTAATAAGTATTATTATTATTATTTTGTTCCTGCAAATTAAGTTTTTTATTTCTCCATGCAAAATTTTATCCAAATCGAAGATGGGCATTCCGTAACCCTGTTCGTTTAAAATGGAATTGCTGTACATTAAGGTGCCTCGACTTGTATGAAGAAAAAAAAGTTCCATTTGTACCCATTTTAAAATGAACCTTGAGGTATTCTATGATAATTTTCAAATTATTTCGGCTATACCAAAATCCGTCAGTGAGCTAAACCATTTTGTAAAAACCTCTATAAATCATGTTTTCCGTATATATACTTGCTAGTGTAATAGATGTTAATAAATAAACTGTCTCAAATTATAGGCCTGAAAAAGTTCTTTCAATCTGTATCAAAAATTTGTAATTGGATTAAAGAGAATGATGTTTTTCATGATTTTTTTTTCTTAGTTTTTTAGATGATTTTAAAAAATTCTACATTGAAACAAAAGCTTGAAATAAAAAAAATACAGTATTTTGGATTTTGAAAATTTTATTTTCAGGTAAACTGCACACAAATGGAGAAATAAAATAAGAGCCACACTCTGTTAAACAAAGAAAAATGTCCAAAATATATGACAGCCGTGCATACCTTTCCAACGATAACTTGATATCGGCGATCGTATAAGAAATAATTTATTATTTGAATTTTTATGAAAATAATCCAAAAAAATGCATGAAAACATCATTATACTTAACCCAATTGCAAATATTTTCAAATTTTGATGCAGATTGAACGAACTTTTTCTGGCCCATAATTTGAGACAGTTTATTTGTTTACGTCACTTTATAAAAAATATGCAAAAAGAATGTCCAACGCGTTCTTAATGTTTTGAAATTAAAACTTAAATTACTTGTTATTTATTTTTTTGACAGCGAACAGTCAAAACACCAACGGCCTGGCCTTATTACGGTTCACAACAGTAATTTCTGTCTTCAATGTGTACATTGCTATTAAGTTAGACAACAATACAACCGAATGCAATCCACTGTTGTTTGTCAACAATACTGTGTCTTCAATACACTTATTATGATGCAAAACAGTTGGAACATCGTGTTTACGTCACTTTATTATAAATATGCAAAAAAGAATGTCCAACGCGTTCTTAATTTTTTTTATTTGAACTTTTTGAAATTAAAGCGAAAATTGCTTGTTTATTTTTATTTTTTTGACAGCGAACAGTCAAAGCACCAAATTCTACATACGTTCCACAGTAAAAAATAACAACAAGGTATTGTTGTGAACCATAATAGCTCAAAACTGCTGTGTCTTCTTGACTGTTGTGTCTACTAGATAGTAGACATAACAGTTTATTTCTGTGAACCGTAATAGGCCCATATATTTGGTTTATATTATAAACTAAATTATTGCTAAGCTAAATTAAGCTTGTGGTCTGAATAAAGTGTACCATTTCGAAAAGATCGAAATATGTGTGAATGACGAGACTCTTAACCAGAATTTTTATGACTCTTAAAAATAGGATATTTTCTGACGATATAGCGCTCATAATTTTGAGTCCGAAAAGAGCATGGTCTCACCATGTTTAGTAAAGATGTTCGATAGTCGTACTGAACTATCGATAATTTTTATAATAATAAAAAAAATCTTTCAATAGTCACAAAAATATGAAAGTATCGGTAGTGCCGCCAATAGTTTGACACCTCTACTTTTTGCGATCCTCTTAAGCGATATTTTACAGAATGCTATCACTGGTTACACCAAAAATATTGAAAAAATTAAAAAAAACTGGATATTTCGAAAACAGAGTGAGATAGGCCAAAAATAATCACCTTTTACGGTTTCCAATGGCGGTAGGTATTGTCCAAAATATTACACCAAAAATAGTTACAAAACCAGGAAAAGCGGGATATATATTGAAAAAATTAGAAAAACCAGGATGTCTCGAAAACGCAGTGAGATAGGCCAAAAAGAACTACTTTCTATGTGTTTCTAAGGGGTCACACTGTACCAAAATATTACACCAAAAATAGTTAAAAAGTGGAAATAACGGGATATCGTGAAATGTTCCAGAATTTAATCTTCGAGACAACAAACTGTATTGTGCAACACAACACAATAGTTTTCTTTCTACCCTTTTTCGCTTTGGTACGTATTTCTGTTTATAGCAAAGATCAAAACATCAGGTAATAGTGATTCTGTTAGTGCTGCTGAGATACGCAGACGTAAGGAAAGTATTTGGTGGTTTTTTGAGCAGGCATGATGAAGAAGAATAAAGAAATGGTCTACTCGTAAAAATGTGATTTTGGAGAGTATTTTTCAAAAGATTCAAATTGAATTTTTTAAAAGCATTTAGACATTTTTTAAAAATTGAATTTAAATTCAATGTCTTGATTGAACAGCGATTGATTGAAATTTAAGCATTTTATGTATTTTCTCGTCGCTTTCCACCATTTTTTAAGATCCGTAAGGAATCATCAGAGGTTCCAGTTCAATTTATTTAAATTTTACAAAGTGAACGTGTTTCCAAGTGAGCCTCGTTCACTTTTTCAGAAAAATTATTGCGCTCAAAATATGAGCCGCTCACTTTTTTGAAAAAGTGAGCTTTTAACAGCTTTGGCATTTAAGCAACTTTAAAATTATCGACAGTTTGTGTGTTAAATTTGCCGCTGAATTTGATTTTGAAATCAGATTTTGGATAAATGTGAAATTAATGCCAAAAACACTTCAAAAAAAAAAAAATTAATACTTTTAACAACATAATTTTGAAAATGCATTCTTGGATTGAGTGTAACACGTGCAAGCGTTCGTACAGTTGCAATGTTGTAATATACAGTTTTACTTACGGCATTATTGCGGTTCACAACACAACAGTACTTTCTGTCTTCAATGTGTAAATTGCTATTAGGCAAGACATTTGAGTACTAGAACTAAATATTCTGAACTAAAAAACATGAACTAAAACATTTTTTGTTGGTCTTGCCGGTATTTGAACACTGGACAGTCGATAATCGGACAGTCGCAAGCAAAGACGCATTAGATGCACTGAACACTTCAAAAAAAGTGTGCATCTTTTGGGTTCCAAGCCACAGGGGTATTGACGGAAACGAGATGTCAGAGGAAGGTGCCGGGCTGGGATCAGAGTTCACAGAACACGTGGCTATTCCACTACAGGAATTGTACAATTGAATTGTACCTCGAAACTGGAGCCAAACAAGCATTGAGTTGTAGATGGAAAAATACGACAACATACAAGATCTCGAAAATCTTGTGCGATGTAGCATGCGGAAAACGAACGTCGTTTATCCTGGCGCACACCCGAAGGGACAGCAGCCATGCAGTGACACTGGTGGGAATCCTCACAGGTCACTGCATGGTGGCGGCCCACGCTAAAAAGATGGGTATAATCATGGATGACAACTGCACGAAGTGCAAGAAACCAGGTGTCCAAGCAACCCTGGAGCAACTTCTTTGCACATGCCCCGCCTTACTTAGATCCAGACTTAAATACTAAGGCTCACCGACTTTATCGTCACTAAAGGATACAGCCAAAATTCCTCTAGAATCCCTCCTAAGATTTGCGAATAAGGCGCAAGTATTTGAAGATTTCCACTAATTCCCTCAAAGCTTTCATCAACCGGTACCACTAAGGACCATAGGGTCTATGTGAGACTCCAACGTGAGGCAACCGAACTAACCTAACCTATTAGACTAACTATTAACTGTTAACAGAATTTAATGCATATAAATGCCAATTAAATCATTAAAATGTGTTTTCTTGTAATAATTGAAAGAAATGCAACAAAAATTTATGTAAAAATACTCTGCACAGTTGCTGCTGACGAGTGCAGACGTTTAGTGTTCGGTTCTTACGGAATAAATCGTCTCGTCTCAATGTTTCGTTCAATTTCGTTCAGTTACGTATGTGCATTTTGGGCATTAACATTGCTTTCCCTTTGCTTGAACTTACTCGTTACGTCTCGTTTCGTTTATTTTGGTTAAGTCTAATACGGTGTCTTCAATACACTTATTTTGAACCACAACAGTTGGCACATCGTGTTCACATCACTTTATAAAAAATATGCAAAAAAGAATGACCAACGCGTTCTTATTTCTTTTTACTTGCAACTTTTTCAAATTTAAATGAAAATTGCTTGTTTATTTTTATTTTTTTGACATTAAACAGTCAAAGCACCAAGCTGTGTCTTCTTGACTGTTGTGTCTGCTATAGATTGATTTTACACCTCCGACTTCGGCTCCGAAAATTTTTAATCGGAGTTATAACGATTTTAACTATCTCACACACAAGCGCAGTTCTTCGTTAAATAATTTTAATTGCTTATAAACTTTCTTGTGGATAGTAAATTCGAATTTTTTACTCAATTGCTCATCAATATTTATCGTATCCTCCATGATCAATTGCAAGTGAGCAACTTTTTAGTAGTGCCGGTCTCATATATGGTCCTCTAAGAAATCGGTTGGACGGGGAGAAAGCAGACAAGCTTTTATTCATTAAGTACAATTTAAGAAACAAACAAGTTATGCGTAAGCATACAAAAGTTTCAGAGAGAAGTCAACGAAAAGTATAGAAAAGTTCAAAAACACACTTTTCCATACTTAATTAAAAACAAAGTAAGCATGAAAAAAAATTTCAATATAAATCGATTCGAATGTATTGACAAATAAAAAATTATTTGTTTTTGTCGAAAAAGATTGCCAACTCAAATTACGAAAAATATTTTCTTTAAGTTGGTAAATTCATTCATGCTTTATGATTGAAAATAGCGGACAATTTCAATACAAACCTCGCTTAATAAATTAATCCTGTCTGAAACATGTATTTTTACTGATTTTTAATAAAATTTCGGTACATATGTAAGTGTTTAAAATCAAAATTTAAATTATTTATTAAACAGGTTGCAACCCTTTTCTGCTTAGCAATATACGGTGTCGAGCGCTCACACTCGAGTTTTGAAAAGTAAACGAAAATTGAGAAACTGAACGAAAAATTGCTTACGCACAACTTGGGCGACGCAATATAATGCTGAGCAAGTACGTTCTTTCGCTCTCTAACTTTTATATGCTTACGCATAACTTGGTTGAGCCTTTAGTACTTTAAAAGTCGATTAATTTGGCTTAAACAAAACCTAAAACTAGATATTTTCATATTGTTGCGTATAAACGCACATGTGTGTAATATTTATATAAAATTTTCAGTGCTGATTAAAGATAGTGAATACTGCACTTTGTTAATCATGCTTTTATAAATAATAACCTTAACAGTTAACTAACACATCTTTCTTGGACTCCGATTTCGGCTCCGACTCCGACTCCGGCTCGGATAAATCAAATTTAAAAACTCCGGTTCCGATAAACTCACCTCCGTAACATCCTCACCTCAGATACAACAGTTTAGTGCTATGAACCGTAATAGGGATGTTCATTTTGATGGCCTCTTTTTCAGATTTTTGAATGCCCTTATGTGCAATTTTTTTGTGTCACAACTTATACGGAAATGTTTTTTTGTCCAAAAAAGTTATCTTCATTAAAATGGCTATAATTCTGACACGATGAGTATAATAACTTCCTACATTAAAGTTTAAGCCAATGACCATACCTTTTTATTGTTTTATCTAAGTTATTTTTATTACCATTCGTTTCAAAACCACACACCAAAAACGGAACCTGTCCAATCCTTTACGACATTCCCTTATATGTGTCACGGTGTTTGTTGTCGTACTCCTCCAAAACTACTTGACCCATTTTAGTCTCAACACACAAACAAACAAGCTAGGATCTATAGTCTAGCAGCTCACAAAATTTTATTTATTCTACAAATATACATACAAAGAATTTTGTCCATGGGAGAACAAATTTTTGGGAGCTCAATTTCCTGGGAGTTTTCATGAATGGGCTGAATATCCTACCTTTTTGATCATTTCTATGGCTTTTAAGCGAACAGATATGGCTTTTTGGGTAACTCCCAAAGCGAGTTCTTGAGTTTAGCACGATTCTTTATCCAATATAGCTTCCCTTGCTTAACCTTTTTTTGTTATATGCCCGAAGCAAATGTCAGCGGAACAGATATTGAGATAACATATCGCTGAAATTTAAACATCAAGGTTAGTTAATCAACCTTTTACTATTCGAATTTGAGAACCAGATTTCGTAAAGCAAGGATGAACAGAACTTTAGACACGACTTCATTCAATATTCGCTTCGGCTCCGTTTGATTAGTCACATTATCATCCATAAACCAGGCATTATGGTTTGGGTAGCTCGAATTACCCGGGACATACACGGGTACCCGGATAGTTTCGAGTATTAACATTATTTCGAGCTACCCGGTTATTTCCAACTACCCGGGTAGTTTCGAGTTTTTATATTTTTAAATTTATGTTTTATATGAGTGCGATTGCAAGGAATTAAAAAAAAATATAGAGTTTTACTCGTTTTATGCCCATTTTTTGAGCATCGGTTGTTTTTTGTTGTTTCATTTGCTGTTGTGTTTGTTTTGTTAATGAAAATCATGCATTACAAGAAAGCACAACATAAATGTGACTTAAGAAGCTTAATTTCCTAATAAGAATTTAAAAAAATCTTTACAATTCCTTTAGCTCGAAAGTTAGAAACTGCCAGGGCATTGCTTATTACGCGTGTAAAGCACTAAATAAAAGTATAAGCATACTATGATGAGCTTGTTATACCCTCACCCGTACTGCGTAAGGGTATAATTTTGTCAAGGGTATTAATTTTGTCACGACGTGTGTAACGCCCATAAGGAGGCGTGGTAGGTATAGAAAATTATATATTTTCTGGATCAGCATCACCACCAGAGGTGATTTGCCTATGTTCGTCTGTGGACACGATTTTAGCCGCAATTTTAGAGTTATCGTAATGAAATTAAATTTTTAAGCTTTCTAAAAAACTAAGATCAAGTTCGAGAATGGGCTAAATCGGATGAAAACCACGCCTTCCTCCCATGCAACCATAACAATGAAAACTCTATAAAGAGGTTAATATATAAGCTACAAAACTGAAATTTGGTATTTGTGTATTCTATGTCAAAACTGAGGTGTGTTAGAAAAATGAGCGTCATCCACCTACTACCACGCCTCAATTAGGTTTTAATTTATTTTATATCAAAATTTAGTCGTGTTAGAAAAACAGGCGTCATACATTCATACATCAATTTGGTATTTGTGTATTCTATGTCAAAACTGAGGTGTGTTAGAAAAATGAGCGTCATCCACCCACTAACACGCTTCAATTACATCTTAATTCATTTTATATCAAAATTTAGCCGTGTTAGAAAAATGGGCGTCATACATTCACGAACACGCCCACCTCCCATACAACCCCAAAATTGAAAACTCTATAAAAAGGCTTCTCTGTAAGCTACAGGCCAAAAATGTTATATGTTTGTATTTTATATCAAAACTTAATCAGGGAAAAAAGTGGGCGTCATCTGACTACGGTCACACCCACTTCTCATAGTTCTCACTATAGTGAAAACTCTAAAAAAGGCTAATATTTAAGCTACAAAACTGAAATTTAGTATTTGTATATTTTATATTAAAACTGAGGTGTGTTAAAAAGATGGGTGTCACAACCCACTAACACGCCCACCTCCCATAGAACCCATAATAGTGATCACTTTATAAAGGGGCTAAAATTTAAGTTACAAAACTGAAACAACCACGAACACGCCAACCTTCATACAACCCCAAAATTGAAAATTTTTTAAAAAGGCTTATCTTTAAGCTGCATGAAAATATTTGATATGTATGTATTTTAGACGTCCTAAAAATAATAAAATCTTTAAAAATCTTATACAACAAGCGCTCCAATTTAAGATTGTTTTACCCTTACGAATCGACCGTGGGGTATTTTAACTTCGGCCACGTCGAATATATACCTAGTTTAGGATTAATTTTGATTTTGTTCGGCATTTGCAACAAGAGGCATTTTTGTCTTATCTCATTTTTATATTTTTTTATAATGCTTATGACTAGTAGTGTTGCTGGATTTTTTTTCAGCAATACGGGACAGATGCAAAATTTGTACCAAAAAAACGGGATTTTGAGAAACTGTGACAAATGAATAAATTGGAAAAATTCATGTATTTTTGACGGACATCCATTGACGTTACTCTAAATTTTAAACGTACAATTTTTCGAAATTTGAATTTTCTGTTAGAATATCCTCCATGAAACCAAAAAAACTGAAATATAGTTTTAACTACTGAATTTCTTGACGAGTTTTATTACAATTGCATGAACAAATTTTTGATTACATAAGATTTGTTATTATTATATTTTACCTTCATAAAATTAGAAAATTAAACAATTCTCAATCATCGTTCGCAGAAAAATTTTTTCAATACAAATTTTCTGATCGTTCACCACCTCTCTGCAGACAATGGCAAATCTCAGAAAAAATAATGACATGTAAAGCTTCTTGAGAACATGAACTTTAGCTGTTCAGAGTCGGCATAAAACATGTAGGTCCAGTACTCGGTCAATTGTGTACAAACCAGGGACCGAAAATAACTGTTATTTTACAATTTTTAAATGAAAAAGACACAATGAAAATATTGTCGAAGGACTTTTTCAAATATACCATTATGATACAAATGGCCTCAGCTTCACGAATATTAAGTGCCTTTTGAAATTTCGACTAATTCTATAAAAGTTAAAAATTAACTGTTATTTTTTGCCTTTTATTTTTTCGGACAAAAATAACGGTTACTTTTGACTTTTATTTTATCGGTCAAACATAACAGTTATTTTGTGACTTTTATTTTTTCGGTCAAAAATATCAGGCACTTTGTAGTTTTTTAAAGGCCGCTTGACCAATTAAAAAACTATTGATACCATATGTTAATTGTTAATTTTTGTCGGAAAAAATAAAAGTTAATATATGACTTTTTCGATAAAAACCATAACCGGTACGGTCCCTTGTACAAACATTTAATAACACACACAACACAATTGATCATTAGCTCGGTCAAAGTCCTTTCAAGGGCTGAAATGGACCAATTTCTTTTTCTTTTTTTTTAAACTGCAGAAAAAAGGAAGAAGATAACCTTCGAAACGATGGGAAGAACGGAATATTGTTTTTTAATCTGCTTTCTCGTTTGAATTTTCAGGCCTTAATTTTTAGATGAATACTCTTGGAGATATTCAGATCTGAGGTCACGCTTTACGGTAGCAGGTGTTAAGTAAGTATGACATTTTAATGGAAAAAGAAAATCAAGAGGTGTGTTAATACCTATAGTCGTGCTTCAAACCAACTTCAGTCAATTAATTTTAATATTTTGCTCGTGAAAACATATCCCAACTAACAATTTTCCTCCTATAAAACACCTAAGAACATTCTCAACAACATATTAAAACACAACAGTTACGGATATAATCATTGTGTAATAATCGTATAAGACAAAAAAGGCGCACTTTTTTTGTTTGTATGAAACCCTACATCAGTAAAATTATATTCTGTTGAACATATTCTTATCATTACTTTATAGGAGCTTTATATAATTTTTTCAGCCTTATATCAGTGTTTGTTGCTATAGAAGGCATTAGAGAATATTTATATCATGAAAACATTGAAGTTTTATAGCCGTGTCAAATATATCAAAATAAATGTTCGAAAAAAAAAATGTTATTCGAAAAAAAATAATTTTGAAGTGTTCTTTTCCAGTTTTTCTTTTCTTTGTTTTCATGTGACAAATTGAAGTTGACTTTCTCTTTATTTTTCCTAACATTTTTTTGCGTTATAAAAATTTATTTATTGTGTTGGAAGCGGATTCGATCTTGGTACCTCCGTGTTGCCAGTCCGACACATTAACCTCTAGCCCATTTTTTCATATTCAATACTTTGAAAAATTTTTTAATTAAAAACGACTGCGCTGCCTATTGGTAGCTTCAATATTTATATGTGACATTTATTCGAAATCTCAATAATGTCGTATTGAGGTGATGCTTCTTTTATTTTCTTTATAAGAAAAGGGCGAAATTTTTGTTTAACTATTCACTCTTTATTAAGTATTTATAGTTCATTATTTATTAACAGGTAATTTTTTTCATATTAAATGAACTGTTATTTTTCAAATTTTTATTGTTTCACACGAATAAGTAAAACATAATTTCCTGGTTCAAAAACATTTTTTATTAAACTTTAACATTAAAAAAATTATAAATAATTATTTTCGGCATGCCCGAAGTTAAAGCACCCATTCTTGGTAGTAATATTTAAGTATTACCCAACAGAATCGAGCTTATAATTTTTTAGGTTTGTTTTTTACAATTTTTAACGTTTTTCTTAAAAATAAATCCTCGTCTTACGCTTTCATATTACCAAATTATCTCTGTGGAATAAATAAACTTAGTTATTCCTTTTACCTACGTGTCTACGTAATTATATCAAAAAGATCTCTAGAAAGTGTCAAGATTTATTTAAAGAAGGTGGCAGAAGTAGATTGACGTCTATCACATCCACACCGTAGTGCTATCTACTTCTTCAACCTTCCTTAATATTTCTTGAAAAGTGTTTTATTTTTAATACGAAAGACAAGCAACATCAGCTCTTTGAGAGTGCATTTTTATGAAATAATTATAATTTTATGTCAATAGGTCACAAATTACGGTTGTAATCCTGTCGACTGACAGATTGAAAGTGCTATATCTTGTCAGGAGGTGACTCTTATCAATAAATATAAAATTTAATATATGTGGGCTTATAAACACATGCAGAATTTAAAATTCCAAATGGTAAAAATTCCCTACTTTTATTATTTGTGTTTACATTACTTGTGATTGACATACATTTTTAAACTACAATTGACGGTGAACTCGCTTTTTATATTAGAAATTATATGAGAATTCGAAGTTTGTCAAATAGGTCGGGGCTAATGTTTTCATCTTGGAACATGAAGGTCCATGGTTCAAATGCTGCGGGCGCATAGAGAATTTTTTTTTTTTTAAATAAAATATAAATAATTTTTTTTTTATATATTCTGAATGACAAGCTAAGTTCGAAAAAGAGAAAATTTGTGTCATGGCGATTTCTGTATTCGTTTCGAACAGTTTTCGAACTTCGAACTGAGAGGTACAAAGGCATAAACATTGTATAATTTTGTTATGCGATGTTTATAGGAAGAATCACTTCATAGTTATTTAATACAATGAATATAACATCATTATACAATATGAATGTAGTTTTTCTATAAACCCTGAATAAGTAGATTCAGAGAATGTTCTTGCAATGATTTATACCAGTAAACACTGCTATAACAGCAATTCTTCCAAATTGAAGCACTATACAACGTTTATAACATTAAATCATACTATAAGTTTAAAATTGGAAGGAAAATTGTTAGTTGGGATCGTCGGCCTAACTCTAATAAGACGTAATTCAAAATTATCAAATGCTTAGGAGGCGAAAAAAATTGTTCTTTATATGTATGAAGTTCATACTCGTACTGTAATGTATTATTTTAAACGTTCTATCGTCATTTTTTTCATACAAACGATAAAAACTAAATAAAAGCATAGCTGTAGTTGTGTTGAATCTATCCAAATTGCTAACAACCATTATTTTCAAAATGTTGACGTATTAGAATTAGGTCGATATATAATTTCTGAATGCATAGATAAAAAACGACGATTCCTTCATTTCTTAGAAGCAATAAAGCCTTTGCATGATCTCTTTAATCCAATTCTACCTTCAACTTATTTGACCCAAAAGTGAATTCTAGAATCAATAAAATTGTTACTAAAAAATTGTTTGGTGAACTAACTTCAATTGAAGAACGATTTAGAAGTATTCTACACGCAAAGAAATTTTTTGTTCACCGCAACTGAAAAATTCACCAACTACGACCACCTGCGAACTGTATTTGCCGCAAAAGAATTTTCAGTTGTCATCAATTTAAAAATATTCTTGCTTGAAACGAAAAAACATCGAACTTAATGAAATGTTATCATTGCGTTGGAAGTCCAAGTTTAGCCGAATGTGTTGGCGTTCGAGTCTAGAAACTCGATTGACCTGGGTTTAATCCATAACAAGAATACCAAATATTTTTAATTAATGTTTTTTAAGTAAAACTTATTTTGACGGTTATTTTTGACGAAGCAGTTAATGAAACAGAATTAGAATTTCAATAATTAAATTTATATTTTTGGTACTTACACAGCCAAGATTTGAACCCACGTCTTCCGCGTGACAGTCTAGCTCGCTTCCATTGAGCTATTGTGAGCTATTTTGTGGAATTAATTTTTTTAGATTATAAATTTGTATGTCATAAGAAATGGATCTTTTTTTCTACAAATGAAGTTTTCAGTTGAACAAAACAAATTTTCCGGTTGCCGCAATTTAAAACAACTTATGTAAATGGCAAACGAAATTAATTTCTTGCAACTAAGTAACGCGTTTTCCGCAACTGACTATTATTGTGGCAAGTGTTCAAACGTTTCCAAAAAATGATTTTAAGCACGACAAACGAAGTTCGTTTGCAGCAAACTGGCGATAAACGTTTTTTTTTTTGCGTGTATCATCTATTCGAAGGCATAGAATCTCTGACGGGTTCAGTTAATGTTTCAGAAAGCAATAAAAAAAATCCCTTAATCCCTCAAAAGTTACAGTTGCAGGAAATGAGAAATTTGCATTATTATTAATTTAAATATTTAAGAGAAAAATAGTTACAGAATTATTAAAACTCTTTGTATTTTTCGCACATATGCATAATTAGTGCGATGGTTCAAATAAGTTCGTGCCTATAACTATTAATTGATTTGAGATATAAAGTTATTTACTTCAAATAAATTATTTTAGAATTTTATTAATTTTAAAAAAAAAAGAAAAATCATAAAAAAAAAGTAATTTTGCCAAAATAATCATGTCTTGGTTTTTTAATGGCACGGACAGTTCATTACAATCACCTTTAATGCGGTACAGTCTTTGAAAGAAAATCAAAAATGCAAATTTGAGTTTTTCTTCTTTTACAACAAAAATCATTCTACCTTATATTTTGAGAAAAAAATAAATTTTGTGGTCTCTTTCAAAAAGGGAAAATTTAATTACAAAAAAAGGAACGCTATAAATTAAATTTATAAATAAATTTTTTAAGTTATCTGATCAGCCTTAAATACAAAAAAGAAATAAATAAAATTATTCAAAGATGACAGAGATATTTGCTTCCCAATTTAGAACATTAAATTTGAGAGGTTTTAGCATATGTTTGAAATACACTCTAAATAACTTACGACAATATTAAGAAAATTTATTAAAAATACTTTTGGTTAGGGCTTCACAGTGATTTTTATCACATTTGAAGGAAAATTTAACAAACTTTAAGAAATAATTAGAAAAATTGAAAAACCGTTAAAATTCGACCAAGATATTGACCTGGAGAGTAGAATTTTTACAAATTTGACAATTGATGAATGCATATAACTAAATTTTTTTTGGGAAAACTGTTACTATTGAAAAAAAGTCAAATTCAACCAAGTTAAAAGCTCTATCCTAACCAAATTCCCTTTTGATCAAAGAGTGAATTTTTTCTTAAAAAGTAAATTTCTCTCTTAGAATGTTGCGAGAAGGACGTTGAGTTCTTATTAATACTATAAAAGCGTACGACAAAGTACAATGTTCATATATAAAAAAGTCGGGATTTACGGGTATTCAGTCGGCCGAAATACCATAATACCCCCCAACCAACATGATCTCGGCACACCCCTGCTCTCAATGTCTTTTAAAAATGACTGATACTTTTTTAATTCAGAAGTGATTCACTGATGACAATTCGGTTTTATTGTAAATTTGATGTTGTACCTAAATAGTGAATTTCCTTTTTTATCCACTGCATAAAAAATTGGCCCTAGATAAAGCTCTTGGTCTCTCTTGACTTTCTCTCTCTTGTCTCTCTTGTCTTTGACATAATTTTTAAAGTGAAAACAAGCAAACGAGAGTTGTTGAATTTGTTAAAACATTTAAATTGTATCACAAGCCTGCTTAATCGCTTTGGTAAGTTATATTTAAAAATATAGCAAATTGTTTAATACGGAATTAAATCGAACCGTATCTGTGTACTCCTACCTTTATTAAGGACACCTGCTTAAGTATGGTGCTACCAAAATTATGCTTATCTAGATTTATTTGAAAAACCACCACCAACTTTTGCAATCACCCAATATTAGTTCTTAAAGTTTTTCTTAGCTCTTATTACTTTTAAATAGGATTCGATTAGGAAAGCTTTTTGAATGTTTGAAGCATTAGAAAATCACTATAAATTACTTTTAGAAATCGTTTTCAATATTAGGATCAAACAACATTCTTTTGTGTATTGTGGGGCCACAAAAGGAAATGAGATTAGGTATTTTTAAAATTTTTGTTTCCAAAGGAAAAACTGGGCCGTCATTTTAGACGGGAAAGAACTAGTATAATTTTATAAATAATTAAAATAAAAATTTATTTATAGGTCTGTACCAATACCAGGGATGGCATTTTAGGCACAATTGTGCTTTTTTCGGCACTTTCGAGAATAGACGGAACTTTACGCACGTGCATTTTCATTTTGACACAATTGTAATATCCCAAAATTGAAAAAGTAACATAGTTTTTGTCATAGTGTCAAAGTTCAAGCAGATTTTGGCTATGAGCTACACCAAATTTTGTGATAAATTAGCTCAAATGAGATGGCCCTTCCGACAGGTTTTATAATGCATTTAAAAAATTGTTATTGAAATTCAGTTCCTTGTATCATTTGGGGTTTAGACGATAGAATTATGGAGTAGTGGGTATTAGTATTATTTTGGTATTATATCACACCTATCATATAGTGGGTATTATATCACACCTCAGTTTTGAAATAAGATTAACAAATACCGAATTTTACGTTTGTAGCTTAAAGAGTAAACTCTGGGCCTGTTCGAGGGCGAATGACGTTGTCTAGCACACCGCAGTTTTGACATAGAATACACAAATACCGAATTTCAGTTGTTTAGCTTAAACAACTTCATGGGAAGAGAGTTTTAATAAGAGTTTTCATATATGGGAGGTAGGCGTCGTTTTCATCCGATTTAGAATTTGATCTTCGTTTTTAGGAAAAAATCATAAATATAGAATTTCACTACGATAGCTTGAAAATTACGGCTGTAATCGTGTCCACAGACGGACATGGCTTAATCAGCGTAAGTGGTGTTGGGGCATAAAATACAACCCCAATAACGAAAACTATATAAAAAGGCTTCTGTTGAAGCTACAAAATTAAAATTAAATATTTACTAATTTTATATCAAAATTAAGGCGTGTTCCAAAAATGGGCGTCATCCATCAACGAACACGCCCACCTCCCATACAACCCCAAAAATTGAAAACTATATAGGTAAATACCTTGAGCTTATTTTATTGCTGTTCACGTTAAAGAAAGAAACTTACTTATCCATTATGAAAATGAAAATATGTAAACTTCGAAAGAAAACACACAGGGAGTATCATAAACTTTTAATATACAATAATATAATGTTTGTTATTGCTAAATTTTACAAGAAATTAAAATCTAATGACTTATCTGAAAAGTTACCTTAATAGAAATCTGCCTACCAACCTACCAAACCAACAAAAAGTAAAAATTTTTGGTAGAATTCTACCATAACGGCAACACTGGAGCACACGCGACCAGAAAGAATGTGAAACAATTCTTAATTTTCTGCAAACTGCAATATATATTTTTCTGTATTTTCGCTCCACACTTTCGGCCCATATAGCGGAATATTTTTGTTATAGTGGTGCAAATGCAAAACTGTTTGAATGGTTTTTTTTCTTAAATTTAATTCCTTTAATCTGTGACTTAATTATGTGAGCACAAGTGTATATTTAACGGGTGGGGCAAAAGTAATCACCATATTGGAGCACTATAACTTTTGCAAATGACGCCAAATGTCAATAAGGTTTTGACATTTGTACAGACATTTGTGAAGTGAACAAATGCAGAATCGTGTTCCAGAGTAAGGCCCCTGGCGGTGGGGCAAAAGTAATCACACTATTGGAACACCCTATAACTTTTGCAAATGGCGCCAAATGCCGATCCGGTTGTGACATTTGTGAAGTAACCAAAAGCAGAATACAAATCAAAAACCCATGAATCGCTATAAAAATTAAATACCATAAATCGCCATAAAACGACTCCATATAGTCATCAGCTCTGGCGGCGCACAGTACTTTGACCAGCGCGAAAAAACCCAAAAATTTTTATGTAACAAAACTTAACAAAATGTATATCATAAGTCAGATAATACATTTACTAAGAAGAATCCAAATTAGCAATGCAAAAAAGTAAGTTTAGTGTAAACTAGAGCTCTTTAAAGTCAACGCTTTTTAAGCGTTGCTGTAAGCACATTTTGTACACTATTTCATTAATTTTTTTTTTGGTATTTTTAAAAAAATAAATAAATATAAGTTTTATTTATATTTGCAAGAAAATTAAAAAAAAAAATAATTAAAAAATTAATTTAATGTTATCGAAATAGTATGAAAATATTTTGAAAAATTTGATGTTTTCAGCAATCAAATAAAAAAATTCCACGAGTGTCACTTTCAATTTTTAGCAAAAATTAGCTAAATGTTGTTAGTGTATTTTATACAAAAAAAAACTGCAAACAAACATATTCTTTGTACTCTATACCAGTGATGCCCAGAAAAATTATTTGAAGAAGGATACAATAATTACAACAAAAAGCCAACAACAAATATTTGGATTCGTGGCACAATAATTTTACTAACATCAAAAACACTAAAACAACAACGCACATAAAACCTACATCTGTGCCAGCGCAAGTCTTTACCATACAGAAGGGCATATAATTTGATAAAAGTTAAGCTCTTAAAGATAACCTATCTACATATATCTATATCTATACTATTATATAAAAGTAGACTCACGGCGTATTTGTTTAGGAATGTTCTCAATAACCGCTGAACCGATTCTTGTAATTTATTCACTATTCAATTGATATGATAAGCGAAATTAAAATAGGGTACTACGTTTTTCACAAAACTTTTTCTTTAATTATTTAAGAATTCATGTATTTTAATTCATGCTAATGCTGTACAAGCAGCAGAAAACCAATGCTTAAGCTCTGGCTGTGAGAGTAACTCGATCGTAAGCAGTGTTGCCATATGGTCCGATATATCGTATTTGTTACGATTTTCAGCCTTGAATCCGATGATCCGATATAGGATCATAATCCTTCAAAATGTACGATTAAAGAAAAAATACATCCGACGTCCGATTTGGCGTATTTTTTTTTTCAAGTTGATGCAATGAAAAAAATTAAAATGAACAATTTGTGGTAACTTTAAACTTTGTTTTAAAAATTCTTTTTTTACGAATGACAAAATATTGAAAGATGATTATTTAATTTTATTTTTACTTCTATTTTGTGTGTTTAAAAGTATTTTGAAATATATTTTATCATAATATTTTTTTATATATAATTATGTTTCTAATGAACTGAATTTTGAAACAAAATTTTGTTTTCTATTAAAAATAAATTTTAAAACATCCACATTGTTGGATGTTTTATACCTCCTCATTATTGTTAGTGGTTTCTGAAAATTTCTACGTTGTTGTTGTTTTTAAAATTTCACACATCCGACGAGAATCCGACGAGCTGAGTGCAAAAGTGACGAAATGAAAAATTTTTTTATGGCAACACTGATCGTAAGAGTAGGAAGTTGCTCTTTGTTTGGTCTCTTGAGCAATGCTGTCAACAATCTGACATTGTATTTACAGTACTGTTTTAGCATTTTGAAACCTTGAGGCACCTTCTAAAATACCTTTTAGTAAATTGCTAAAATTTTATCCGGTTAATACCATTTTCAGCACGATAAAGTAGTCAAAACGTCACACTCGTCTGTATGGAATGAGCCAGTAAAAAAATTTTTCCTGTTATGTCTGATATATAACCGAATTATTATTTTGTTATTTATTGCAAATGTTATTCATCGACAATAACGCAATCTCGACGGATTGAAAGCTTAATACAATTGTTCAGATTTAAAATTTGTTTTTATGGCACCACTAGCTACTTTATTTGCAGTCAACTTCTTGCTCAGAGAGAAATATAAATACATTAAAATCTCACCATGAAAAGTTTTATTCTTGTTATTTAAGCATACAAATATTCCATTGCATATGCTCAAATGTTTCTAAGAGCATCTCAGTACGATCTGAAATGTCGTAGTGTTCTGCTATGGGTTTTGTTCATATGCGCAGAAATTATTTTCATGCTTACAGCCTTATTAAATAGAATTCCTTAACCCTTTCAAAATTGTCCATTATATTGGGCGCATCAGAAAATATTTTTTTTTTAACGTCTTTCTTAAATTAAATAGGTCGGTACTATGAAATGCAGTTGTACCAACATGGCAAGCATAAATTTAGAAAGATAAATAAAGTTTAATTTAGTTGGATTTTCAATTTTGTTCCCAACAGTAGCCTACATTTTTTTTTATTTCGTGTGTAAATAAATTTTGCGAAAAAAAGTGGTTATTATGATTGTCTGCAAAGCAAATTTTTTGTTTTTTGATAATAGCATTATAAATATTTATTGCATTTGCATTGGTCTCCAGTTGTTTTAGTTGAACCTTAACATAATAATTCAACTTTTGAATGGCTTTGTCTATTATATAAGACAGCCTGGCAAAAGCTAAGCAGCTCATGTAAAACGCAAACGCATGTTTAACGCAAATTTTGGCGTTTAAAGGTGTAAGTTAAGCAAATGTTAATTAAGCTGCTTACATCTTCTTTGTATATAAAAATTGATGTGTGTGTGTCAGGGTAATTCTAGCCAAGTCTTGAGAGTATTGTCGTGAAGTTTTGTACCAATAGAACATGGGGGCGTGGCAACTCCCATACAACCATAATTTTCGATATCGAAATTCCAACTCAGAATAGAGTTACTACTGTGATATTTTTCTTCTTGAAAACTGAGATGGTCAATAGACAAAAGGGTGTGGCTCTGCCCATACAAGTCAAATTTTTGATATCAAATAGCTTTGGAAGTAAGCATTGAAATTCAGAATGAAGTTACCATTCGGTAATGTCCTTCTAATAGTAATGTTTGTCTAAAGCGTAGCAACGCGCGCCGGGTATTGCTTGTATGTATATATTTTTGTAAACTTAAAGTGTATTTAGAATAATTACAGGAGGAAAATTGTATGTTGGGAATATCGTGACGTAATATCTCTCCCATTGGTAAGTTGATAGTAAAAAACCAAGATGTGATTCAAAACGGTCCCCTTTTGGAAATAAACTACTACGTTGCTGTTGATGCTAACATGTGACATTATTATGATGCAATAACTTTACGTAATTTTTTATCAATTTTTTATTTTCAGAAATCTTGCTGATAGCTGCTTTAGATGTACTTACTACACACGGACCTGCTTTTTGCAACACCAATTGGTTATTAAAAGTCGTCTGAAATTCCCGTGCGAATTGCACACTATTGATAATATTTTTATTATAGTCATGTATCGCTAGAAAAACATATTATAAGAAGTATAAAAGATATGTAACTAAAAATACAAATTAAGGTGAAAAAAACGTAAAAAAATATGGTGTTTTAATTTAAAAGTAATGAATCTAACCAATAATCTGAGTTTTCAATTATCTGACAAAGTAGCCTCAACATTATCATCAGGAAACTTTCTTTCTATGTATTTTTACAGAAACCTTGGACAACTTTAAATTTGCTAAACTCTTAAAAAACAGAAAATATTTGCATTTAACGCTCCGAACAAATTGTTAATTGTTTCGGATATTTTCTTATATTTTTATTTAAAATAAACAAATATTTTTCAACAAGATGAGTGTTATAATTCGATTACAAAATTTGCCGTGGTCTGCAAATGCATTGGATATTCGACAGTTCTTCAAGGGTCTTTCAATTCCGGAAGGAGGCGTTCACATTGTTGGTGGCGAAATGGGTGATGCTTTCATTGCATTCAGGTAGATATTTTTACACACCAATCAATATAAGTAATTTTCTGCAAGAGTCATGAAATATATACGTGAGAAAATTTTAAGTGATAATATTCGTAAGTAACACGACTATTTGAAGTTAGTCGATTACTATCAATTTTGAAGAAGTCTTTTTTAAAAGGATCTATGGCAATATGGTTCAGAAAATGAATTCATTAAATTCAAATCAATCTTAAGTTGTTATAAGGATGAGTTAATTTTTAAGTACTGTGTACCAATGTTACTAATAATCCGTTCTGAAAATTCGTTTTTTTATTGGCATAAATATAAAAAAGGTTTATTAGGATAATGTTAATTTTGTAAGATAATAAAGTTTCTTACAAAAACTATGAGACCTGCAGTTCATTTAAAACATTTCAATTTACTAGTTATCCCATCTATTATTTATGTGAGTTTCACATTTATCGCCTATTGAAACTAATTCAACATGCAAGTTTAAAGTTGACGACGAGTCGAACACGTCTTGCACGAATTCAGCGATATATTAGTAAAGGATGTTAATTTTAAGGAAACTTTTCAACCGACAATTAAGAAAACAAGCTAGATACAAATATAAATCACAATAAATTCTCAATCGTTTTAAGAAACGCGATTTACATAACTGATTTTAAAGTATGGTTAATAAACACTTATCCATTACAATGCTTTATTAAATATGAGTGAAAACTATTTCATACAATAGAATCTCCAACCATGTTTTTTTTGTCAAATCAAATGAATTGTTTTGCTCAAAATTCTCAAAATTATTATTAAATTTTAACATTTATTGGACGGGACTCTATCTACAGTTGCACCTGTATGTTTATGTATTCATGTGCATATGAACATAATCTATGCATTTTTAGTAAAACAGTATTTATCAAGTATATTCATCAGTTGCAACGAATATAAAATGATATTTAAAACTATAGAGGATGGTAAGCTTTTCTATATATTTGTTAATATAATATTATATTTTTAAGATCATCTGAAACAAAAAAATGTCGTTCGGTTTTGTTAACTAACAATATAAACTAGTGTTTGATCAAAGGATTTAAAAAATGTTCACAAAATGGCGGACAGTCAAAGTTATAGTTAGATTTTTACTAAAAAAACGGTCGCCTTTGGCTATAAAACGGGCATTTTTTATAGGAAAAACCGAGCGATTAAACAACACTACATTTTTATGTAGTTATTCAAATCAGGAAAAATGCTTCTTTGTTATTGATTTTAAGAAGAGAATGATTTAACTGAGTAATTTTTTCAAAGATTAATAAAAAAAAAATTTGTTCATGAAAAGTATTCTTATAATGGAAAATTTAATGCCGTGGAGGTGAAAAAGATGGGTATTATGAAACGAAAGTTTTTTATTGACAATTTTCCAGAAGGATATTTAGCTTGGACAATGAATCACGGGGTCAACAAGGTAGCTGTGTTCATGACGACGAACTACCATCAGAAACTGAGACAACTTGTAGACAACATCTACAACTTTACAAAGCCTTGATGAGACCTACAATGTATGGAAACCTGCCATTAGTCGCCACTCTCAAAGCAATTGAAAAAGTGAAAAAACTCAATCGATAGGTCCACATGAGCTAACAGAAAGAAACAAAATCCTTTCTGACGTCATTCACTATTCTTCAGTGAATCCTGGCGAGACGATAACTACGCAGACCTAATGTTAATAATTGGACGAAACACACGATAAAATGCGTTTAAAACAGCCCTCTCTGGTGAAAAGCCTTGATGAGACCTACAATGTATCGAAACCTGCCATTAGTCGCCACTCTCAAAGCAATTGAAAAAACTCAATCGATAGGTCCACATGAGTTAACAGAAAGAAACAAATCCTTTCTGACGTCTTTCACTATTCTTTAGTGAATCCTGGCTAGACGATAACTACGCAGACCTAATGTTAATAATTGGACGAAACACACGATAAAATGCGTTTAAAACAGCCCTCTCTGGTGAATAGGCATGTTCAATTCCCAATTCTGTTACAAGATAACGTAAGACCGCATGGATCCGACCATGACCATTCAAAAACTACAGTAGTTGCAGTACGAAGTTTTGTTTCACCCTCCATATTCTCCAGATCTGTCACCAACAGACTATCATCTTGACCAGAGTCTGGGAAACTACTTACAAGAACTTACTTACTCCCACAAATATGCTGTAGTTGCGTGCTTTGAAAAATTATTAGGGGGAAAAATACGAGTTTTTATACCCCAAACCTGAAAGATCAGGGTATATTAACTTTGTGCAAACGTCTGTAACGCATAGAAAAAAGCGAGTCCGGTATTGAAAAGTATATATATTTTTGCTCAGCGTAACCTTGTGAGTCGAGCTATTCATGTCCGTCCATCCGTCCGTCTGTGTGTTGTCCGTAAACATAGGATAAGAAGAAGTTGAGATAATCAGATGAAACTCGGTACACATGGTCACATGAATGCAAGGCTCTGCACTATTGAATATTTTTGGAATACGCCCACGGACACGCCTACCTCCCATACAATGCAAAAATTAAAAACTGCATTAATAAGCTCACTATTAACCTACGACGATTTAATTGAGTATGTATATATTTTATATCAAAACAAAGATGTCTTCGTAAATGGCGTCATACCCCTACGGACACGCTAACCCTCCAACCAAAACTTAACAACCAAAAATTTAAAAACTCAATAAATAAGCTTCTGTTTAACCCACAAAGATAAAATTTGGTATTTTATTTCAAAACAAAGATGTCTTCGAAAAATGGGTGTCATCCGCCTACAAACACGCCCACCTCACTACAACCCAAAAATTGTAAACTCAATAAAAAAGCTTATATTTAACCTACAGAAAAAAATAGGGTAAGTATGTTTTTTAAACCAAAACGAAGATGTTTTCAAAAATGGACGTCATCCGCCCATGGACACGCCTTCCTCATAAAAACCACAAAATTAAAAACTGCATAAATAAGCTTATGTTTTTCTTTCAGTGATATAATTTGGTATGTATGTCATCCAACTTTGGACACCCCTTCCTCCGATACAACTAAAAAAGTGTAAAACTATAAATAAGCTTATGTTGAACCCTTAGTGATAAAATTTGATATGTATATATATATTTTATACCAAAACTACTATGTGATAAAAAATGGGCGTAATCCATCAACGAACACGCCCACCTCCTATACAACCCATAATAGCGAAAACCAAGGCTTATGTTTTTCTTTCAGTGATAAAATTTTGTACGTATGTATTTTATAACAAAACGGAGATATTTTCGAGAAATGGGCTTCATCCACCTTCGGACTCTCCTACCTCCGATACAACTCAAAAAATTTTAAACTATAAATAAGCTTTTGTTGAACCCTTAGAGATAAAATTTGGTATGTATATATTTTATACCAAAACTACGTCGTGATAAAAAATTGGGCGTAATCCACCAACGAACACGCCCACCTCCTATACAACCCATAATAGCGAAAACCAAGGCTGTTATAAGCTCACATTAGACATTTGAGCTGCCATCAAAATATAAGCCTACCTGCCTATCACGATTTGAATGAATGCTTAACGTCAACTGACATGCTTTGCCTTGATAAAATTGCTCTCAGAGTACGGCCGTATAACACTTTTCGTTCATTGTTCGTAACCTTCACGAAGAAGTTTATAGTTTACATGGGATAGCATTGCGTTGGCGGCCCGACACTGCTATAAAGGCATTAGCATCTGGGCTACAGGAATAAAACTTGATATGTGTAAATTTTTTTTAATCAAAACTGAAATGCATATAAAATATGGGCTTCATCTGCCCACGGACACACCCATTTTCAATACTAGTATTGTATTTTAAAAAAGTAGGTTTAGGGTATTTCATAGTCGGGCTAGACCGACTTTAGACTTTCTTTCCTTGTTGTAACCTAAACCTGAAAGGTCAGGGTATATTAACTTTGTGCAAACGTTTGTAACGCATAGAAATAAGAGAGTCCGGTATAGAAAAGTATATATTCTTGATCAGCGTCACCTCTTGACTCGATTAAGCCTTGTCCGTCCATCCGTCCGTCTGTGTATTGCCCGTAAACACAGGATAAGAAGAAGGCGTTGAGATAATTGAATGAAACTTGGTACACATATTCACATGAACCGAAGGATCTGCACTATTGAATATTTTTGGAATCCGCCCACGGACACGCCTACCTCCCATACAACAAAAAATTTAAATCACCAAATTGAGGGTTTTATTAAAGCTACAGAAATAAAATTGAATGTGTATGTAAATATTACAAAAACTAAGACATGTACAAAAATGCCCACCTCCCATGCAACCCACAATATTGAAAATAACTTAAAAGCCAGTTTTTATCTGACCTACTGGAATTAAACTTGGTACGGGAAGATTTTAAACCAAAACTAAGGTGCTCACACAAAATGGGCTTCACCCGCCGACGAACACGCCAACCTCTCATACAACTGACAATATTGAAAATACCATAAAAAGGTTATACCATAAAAGGTTATGGCCCACAGGGATAAAACTTGGTATGGGAGGATTTTATTTCAAAACTACGGTGTGCACACAAAATGGGCGTCACCCGCCTACGAACACGCCCACATCCATACAACCTTTAATAATGAAAATATCATAAAAAGGTTTATATATGACCTACACAGACAAAACTTGGTATGGGAGCATTTTATATCAAAACTAAGTTGTACACAGGGAATGAGCGTCATCTGTACTCGAATACGACCAACTTCCATGCAATCCACATTAGTAAAAACTGTAAAGGAATAAATGGATTTTAAAAAAAATAAGAAGTTATTTTTATTTGTTAAAGTATACATATGTATCTATTAAGATGATCGGAGGCTTTATATATGAGGTAAGTGAGAAAATGTTGATATATTTTGTAACCCCACCGGTACTATGTATGTAGATATTTACTTCGTCACGACGTTTTTTACGCTCATAAGGAGGCGTCTCAGACACAGAAAAGTGCAAATATTATCGATCTGTATCACCACCTAAGTTGATTTAACCATGCATGTCTGTGTGTCTGCATGTCCGTCCGTCTGTTGACGTAATTTTTAAGCTATCGTAATGAAATTCGATATTTAAGCTTTTATCATAAACATAAAGATCAAGCTCAAAATCAAAATGACTCAAGTAGTATGAAAACACGTCTATCTCCCATACAAATTGACGTTTTAAAAACGGAAAATTTCTTAAAAATCTATCAAAATCAATTCAATGACTTGAAAATTATCACATGAGCTTTAATTTGAATTATTAATAAAAAAATTATTAATAAGTTAAAAATGCAGCAAAATCGAATACAAACTTTCAATATTTCCCATACAAAGTGTATTTGAAGAAACAGCACATGATCGCGAACGCGACAGACTGAAAATTTAAATATTTAGTATGGTTATTGCATGCACTAACTTTTTTTAAAGTGAGGCGACCAAATTTGATTCAAGCTACAATTTGCAGATACTTGTTTAGAACGATCGCGAAGTTCTGATAACAAATGATGATTTATGTACAAGAACGCGGTATTCCAATATGATAAAAGAAATATAAAAATGTACCGTTAATCGAGCTCTGTATGATATGTTTTTAATTTTTTATTATTTATGTGTAGTTGATAGAAGAATTTTATCATTAAGAAGAGTGCAAACATAAAATGAATATATAAACCAAAAATTGTTAAAAGAAAAAACCCTTAAAGACAGCTAAAGGCAAGAAAAACATATTTTCAATTATCAGGTTTATAAACCGCCTTAAAAAAGGAGGACGTTCACAAGTTCGTTGGTTTCTTCTTTTTTTTTTTTGTAAGTGTATGTAAATCGATTACTGCTAAAGTACTTGTTCGATTGCTTTAATTTTTTGTCAACATATATTGTCAACATCATTAACGCGGAGGTGCCCATATGGGCATTTCCATAGTCGCGAACGCGACATTCGTACGCCTTTGAGGAGCAAAATAATAAAGAAAACTCAAAACAAATTTTATTGTTTTTCAAGTTTTAGATAGCATTTTATTAGCACTATATTAAGAAAAAAAGTTAGGTTCTCTAGATTTTATGTTTCCAAAATATTAGCAATAAACAAGGCATCGCGAACGCGACAAAAAATGGAACTCGTTTTCGACTACATCTAGAAAAATGAAAATATCTGCGAAACGTTACATAATATCTTAAAGCGGTTAATTGTAAATTAAATAAGATTAATGTGGCTTTCAAGAAATATTTGTCATTTTGACATATTTCCATTAGTTTTTTTTTTATAGAGCTTAAGCCTGATTGCGAACGCGACATCTAGCACGCGACATTTTTTCTCTTCACGTTTTTAATAAGAATTAGTTAAAGTAATTTCAGCTAAATATTGTATTACCTACCAAAAACATCGTAAATATTATTTGTGAGTTTTATATTAGTAATAATATTAATAAAAAAAAAAAAACTCGCGTGTAGCAACGTACATGTGGCAGAAGTGAAACTTCTTAAACAGTAAAATATATGAGAGATTTTAGTGTGAAATAGAGAGAAAGTATCTTAAAAGGAAATCAATCAACACAAAATGGAATAATATTCTGTTTATTCAATATTTATTTCCAGGGACCGTACCGTTTATGGTTTTTATCGAAAAAGTCACATAAGTCGCTATATTTGTTTGGACAAAAATAACAGTTACTTTTGAATTTTATTTTAGCGGTCAAAAATAACAGTTTTTTCTGCCGTTTATTTTTTCGGTCAAAAATATCAGGCAATTTGTATTTTTTCAAAGGTCATTTTACCGACTAAAAAACTATTGATATATTATTTTCATCTTATCGGTGAGACATTTTACTGATGGTGTCAACATCTGTCAAGCGGCCTTTTAAAAAACACAAATTGCATAATTTGTTTGACCGAAAAACTAAATGTCACAAAATAATTGTTACTTTTGACCGATAAAATAAAAGTAGAGAGTAACCTTAATTTTTCCCCGAAAAAAATACAAGGCAAAAAATAACAGCTTTTAATTTCTAAAGAATCAGTAGAAAATGTAAAAGCACTTTCGTGAGCTGAGTTGTGGACTAGCTGCAGTTGCATTCTTAAGGTACTTTTCTTAGCTTCGGGACATTTTTTGGCATGACAAATACGATTCTGCAGTCTTAATTATTTCACTTTCTACACTTCTTGCTTTTAATTTTATATCGTATTAACTGTTTCGCATGTTGTCAAAACGTTAGCCTAGCGTCACGAATAAGAGACCTTGAAATTACACTCGCCGCCAAAGAAGTTTCACTTCAAAAAAAAAATACATAAGAGGCTAGTGAGAAAAATATTATATTTCTTTGTAATACCACCCGTCCTACGTATGTGGTTATTTACTTTATGAAGACTTTTTTACGCCCACAAGGAGGCGTGGCAGATATAGAAAAGTGCACATATTATACCGCAGTATCACCTTTTAAGTTGTTTCAACCATGGCATCTCTGTTTTTGTATGTCCTCCCATCTGTTGACATGATTATAGCCGTTACTATTAAGTTATAATAATGAAATTCGATATATAAGCTTATATCGTAAAAATAAAGATCATGTTCGAAAATAATCCCAATAGGATGAAAACCACGTATACCTCCCATACAAATTGGCGTTCTCAAATTGGAAAATTTCTTAAAATTCTACTAAAAATCAATCCAATGACTTGAGAATTAGCTCATGAGCTTTAATTTGAACTATTAACACTTAGCAAAACATTCAGAAAAATCGAATGAAACCTTTCCATACTTTCGACGCATGATCGCGAACGCGACACATTTTGATGATCAATATTAAATGTTTAGTATGATTTTTACCTGCAGTAACTTTTTTTTTATAGTAAGGCGACCAAATTTGATTTAAGTTACAATTTTCAGACACTTGCTAAGAACGATCACGAAGTTCTGATAACATATGATGATTTAGGTACAAGGACGCGACATTCGAATAGTAGTTAAAGCAATATAAAAAATTTACCGTAAATCGTGCTTTGTTTAGTATCTTTTTATTTTTTATTTTTTATTTGTAGTTTATAGATGGATTTTATAAGAAGAGTGCAAACATAACGTTAATAAATAAACGAAAAATACTAAAAAGAAAAAGACCTTAAAAGTAGCTAAAAGCAAGAAAAACATATTTCTCAAATACCAGGCCAATTTTCTCAGAATAAAAACTGAAATTAGTTGTAAATGCAGTAAATTATAAAAATTCAAGGATTTTTTTTAAATAATAACAAAAAAATTATTTGTTTATTTAACAATTTTTTTTTCGGTCCCGGTAGACCTTTCTGTGGAAATGCCCATATATAAAAGTGGGCGGAATCCGACAAAGAGACGTGTCACTATAAGAAAAACACTGTATATCGGTAAATATTGACACTAGGGAACTGAAATTTACAGTAAAAATACAAGGGAAGGCATAATTATAAAAATGTACGGTCAATTAAGTAGGCGTTGTTTGACAAATGGGTGTGGCATTATTAGAAAAACTATATATCACATATTATTAACACAAGGACACTGAAATTTAGTGCAGGGGTAAGTACAATTATAACAAATTTCTATCAATAAAGTGAGCGTTATTAGACAAAGGAGTGCGGCAATATAAGTGAAAACTGGATATCGAATAATATTGACACTAGGGTAATAAAACTCATTGCAAGAATCGGTAGAATAATTCGGAGGGTAGGAATCGGAGGGCATACATCGATGCATCGATTTGTAGACGATTTTTAAGATTTTACTAAACAACAAAATATGTTATTAGCAAAATTTAATATAATTTCAAATTAATTACTATACCTGAGCCAGGCGCGGATACAAGGGGGGGGGGGGGGGGAAAGGGGGTAATTACCCCCAAGAACTTTTAAATACTTTTCTTTTTAATACTTTATTTGGAGAAAATAATTGTGCTCACAGCTTAAGGGTACTTTTATGCGATTCTGAAGACTTTTTTGAAAGAATACTACAAAAATATGATCAGAGACATTGTAAAACTTTAGTTTTTTTTTTGATTTCAACAATTATTAGAGTATTTAAAAAAAATGTTTGGTTTTTTTTTGTTCTGTGACGTCATACGCGTGTTGGTGACGTTTTTATTAAGCGCTGCGAGCAGAGTAGTACCATTTTGCTTGTAGATTAACAAGATCTGTAGTCATCTTCAAAAAACAAAATATTAATTTTTTACATTATTTTGTATGGAAGGTACGTACAAAAGTAACCCGATCCTAACGAAACTCAGTGAGAATGGTAGACATAAAGATAATAGATGTTTATTAAAAATTACAGAAAATAGTAAGGCTTTATTTTTTATCCTGCATAATTTTCTTGTTTATGAAAAGGTGCAGATAATATTTTGAAAGTCAAAAGTAAATACTTCAAATATAATTTCAGAAAAGTTTCGCTTAAATTCAAGAATCCCTTTTTTTTTTGTTAAAGTTTTTAAAGATATGTAAAAAAATCTCTTAATTTTTATATAACTTAATATTTTGGTTCAATATACTAAAATTAAGAAAAACAAAAAAAACAAATTTTGTTACTATTTTCGTACCATTTTGATGCATTTAAAGTGAGCTGTCCTAAATACTGGCATTTCTTACTTTAAGAGTTGCAATATTTGAAATAACCTCATCGAAATCAGTAATATTGATTTCAAGCTCGTTTGCAATGGATAAAAAAGCAAGATCGGAAACTCCGGCCTGTTCCATGGAATACCTTGGAAGTCCAATGGAAGTCTAAGTAAGTCTGTATTAATTTAAGCTTTGAAAAACTCCGCATGAAGTTTCCAAAAAGGACCACTCGACAATGAAAGTGAGCATTTCTAATGCTGTCTATTTGTTGGCGCTTTCGAAATCGATTTGTGCTGCATTTATGTGCCTACGTAGCATCGCAAGCAATTTCAACAACTAGCTCCTTTTTTGAAATTTCGTCGTAAGCTGCTGCCAAATTTTTAACACTTAACATGAACTCATTTGCGTTGTGTTACAAAAAGTTTTCGGATTTTACAGCTCGAAACGTTTTCGCAATGTTTCCTCGTCATTGCTTAGACTTGCAAGCAGAATTTTATATTTTGCAACAGCAATTACATTGTGAAGTATTCTATCACTTTTTCTGTTTGTTTGAGAAATAAAAAAAAAATCGAAATGGTGTCACCCCTAAAATGGTGGTACCCGGGGCGGACATTCAATTTTATTAAAAATCTCTTCAAAAAGTACGTAAGTAGAAAATAATTTTGCAAAAAGTAGTGAGCATTTCAATAAAATTTAATGACAAAACTGTTTGTTTTTCAATTTTTTTGAAAATATGCAAGATAATAAAAAAAACTGAAATGTTTATTAAAATTCAGGGATTTTCTACCAAGTAAAAAAGGTTTTTGTAAATTCGTTGAAAAATATCAAAGATACAAGGGTTTCAAAAGAGCAGACTACGTAAAATTGTGAAATGTTTTCGACTTTGAACGTCGAAATCTTCGAAACTGTAGAATATATTGTTATTGAATGTGCAAAAATTGAAAGGTCTAGTATATCTGCGTTGAAATCAGTCAATATAATAAATTTAGCAAAATTCATTTCAAATTCAAGATCATTTTGTATTGTTAATTTATTTTTCAAAGTGTACCATATCATAGTCGTGTCGTCAGAACAATGAGTTTGAAATTCCTTTAATTTTTTTTTAATTTCAATTGAAAGAACTATGTTTTTTCATTGCACATACTTGAAAATATAATTTTGCAATTTTTTTATAATGGAATAAATGTGAAAAATTTGAATAAATCAACCTTATGTTGAGACACATACACGGAAATGTGCGTGGATGTGTCTGGAAAAAATGCTTATTAAACAATTCAATAATTTCAATTCAAAAAAGTATAATTTGTCTATTTGTAAAAAGACAAAATTTTCTCAAATCGAAAATGTGTGTCTCTAATAATTTACCCCCCCCCCCAAGGTTTTTTCGAGATCCGCCCCTGACCAGAGCTATTTATGTTTCTAATGGACTATCGAATTAGATCAAAAACGTTTTCGTTAAACCACAAAAATTTTAAAAATTTAAATTTTTAAGTCCTCCAAAACTCTCCCTACATTTTTAGGGTTTTTATAAATCTATATTTTAAAAATCTATTCTCAATTTGACTTACAGAGAGAGAGTTATGAGAGAGAACCTGTGAATACTCGCTTTATTTTTTTGCAGAATTGAAAAATAGAAATGGCGGTTCGCTGTTCTAGTGATGATTTCAGTTTTCGATATTTAAAAAATATCGATGCATCGGCTTTTCAAACAACCAGTGAAAATTTTTCGATACATCGAAGCAAAACATCGATATTTTCGATGCATCTATGTTTTTCCGACATCCCTAGTTCTGATATTTTTGGTGCATGCTTGTGTAATTGATTGCTACCAGCATGCAGTAGTAAAGAAGACTATTTTTTGTCAGTCAATCGCCTTTATTCTTGTTGTTTCCTTTGGCGGGTGAGGTGATGCGTTTTATTGACTTAAATTCATATCCTTGTTGTCACTGAAAAGAGGAACGGCACAGTGAACAGCGCCATGCAATTCATTTGTGCTATTCTTGTTGTCACATTGAACTCATTGTTGGCCAATTAAAGTTGGCCAAAAATAAAATTTTACTCGCAGTTTTTTTTAAGTGAGGAAGATGACCGAACAGAATATGTAAATAAAAATATATATTTTAATGATGTTTTTAGTTAGAAATATTAATAAATATTTTTTTTTTAATTTAGTGTCAAAATCACAAACCAAAAATAATTTGATGGAGAGTTTTATGACCAAAAACCCATCGCTCGCTAAAAGGACCAAGCTCACAGTTAAGGGTACTGCTGATGGAAAGTGGCAATCGTAAACATTTGTCACGTAGTTACGTTTAATAGTTTAAGTCCACCAATTATAACTGGTGCAGCGTGGCAAAAAGTAGGAATTCCAGTGAAGAAAATCTAGTCCATATACTTAAGACCCACATTTCGTATATTTAAGGTTTGGAATGAATACAAGCTGAAATGCAAGAAAAATATGCGCCAGAACAAAAAAAAAATTAACTACTGAAGAAGGCCCTTTTCCTGGATAAGGTACACATAAGTGAGGTGACAACAAGAATCAAGGCAAATTGCTTTTATTTTCACATTCCTAATTGTAAAACAAAAAATCAGAAATGGGAAATATAGTGAGCTTCATTGTAACTTAATATTTAAATGTTTTGTTTTTTTGTTAAATAAAATATTGTAAGCAATTCTTGTATGTCAGTGGAAGACAAAAAATTTGTGCCCTTTTTTTCATATTGGTCCTTTTTGATAGAAGTGAAGTTTTTAGTGAAGTGTGTCGAATATTCGTTTCTTAATTTTTGGTGTCATACCTCAAAGTTTTTTCCAGTTTTTTTTTAATGCTGTGTACTATGGAAATATTAATAAACTTTGTGCAAACGTTTGTAACGCATAGAACGAAGCGAGTCCGGTATAGAAAAGTATATATATTCTTGATCAGCGTCACCTCGTGAGTCGAGCTATTCATGTCCGTCCGTCCGTCTGTGTGTTGTCCGTAAACACAGGATAAGAAGGAGTAGAGATAATTGAATGAAACTTGGTACACATGGTCACATGCACCCAAGAATCTGCACTATTGAATATTTTTGAAATCCGCCCACGGACACGCCTACCTCCAATACAACGCGAAAATTTAAAACTGCATAACTCAGCTCATAATAAGCCTACAACAATAAAATTTGGTATGTATGTGTTTTATATCAACAAAAAGATGTCTTCGAAAAATGGACGTCATCTGCTCACGGACACGCCTACCTCCCATACAACGCGAAAATTGAAAACTGCATAACTCGGGTCATAATTAGCCAACAACAATTAAATTTGATATGTATGTGTTTTATACAAACACAAAGATGTCTTCGAAATATGGACGTCATCCGCTCACGGACACGCCCACCTCCCATGCAACCCAAAAATTGAAAACACAATATATAAGCCTCTGTTCAGAGCCTTCAGAACCTTCAGAGCTAAAATTTGGCACGTATGTTTCTTATGACAAGACAAAGATGGTTTTGAAAAATGGACGTCATTCGCCTACGGACACGCCTACCTCCCATACAACCCAAAAAGTTTAGAACTCAATAAATAAGGTTATGTTTGTCATAGAGAAATTAAAATTGGTATGTATGTATTTTATACCAAAACTAAGGTTTGTTCAAAAATTGGGAGTAATCCGTCCATGAACACGCTCACCTCCCATAGCGAGAGCACAATAAAGGCATTAACTCAACTGTTTTTACATACATATTTTAGTTAACTAGACTGGAAACTTTTTCACAAAGTAGATTTTTTTTTTCTATATAAAAGTTAGAAGCAGCATCATCGGAAAACCTCTTAACCCACGTTTGACGTAAGTAAGATGAGATTTTGACTTTTGGCAGGAATGCCGGTCAAAATTTTCGAAATGCAAAAAGTAGTGTCCGACCGAATATTCGGTTTCGGCCCTTTTAATCAGTTTCGGCTATTCGGCATCAATATGGCCGAAACCGACTATTCGGTCGGACACTACTATTCGGTTCTTTCATATATTTCAATCGTAGATGTGAGTTCGCTTTCATCAAAATTTTTAATGGCGTAAGAAGAACAAAAACGTGAAACTCAGTCATTTGGTTGACCGTGTGTTATTTTACTTTAAACACTAAAAAGTTCCTTAAAGTGGTATTAAAAATTATCTCTTTATTTATTATTTTAAAGTTGACTATTTATTTACGTATATATACGTATTTATAATCTGTTTGAACTGTTAAAAACAGCTTTTGTTAAAACTTTAACAAAAAATGAAAAAAAAACATTTTTTTTTTTTTTAAATTTTTATGAAGAAATTCAGTTTCTGTTTCGGCCGAATATTACAAAAATGGCCGAATTTCGGTTTTGGCCAGAATTTTGGGTTCGGTCGGACACTACCAAAAAGTATATCTCAATAGTTGAAATAAAAAAGTTTTTTCGAAGTTATCTTATTTAGTTGTGGCATCAAAAATTATTAATAATTTGTTTGATCAGATAGTTTAATTAAACCTAAGACAATTGGTTCGAAAAAAGATCTTATTACAAGACAACAAAGTAAGACTTTTAAAATTAAGGTAAAATCACAGATATATTTTCATTGACTCGCTATAAAAACAAAAATTTAAATAACTCTATTCAATATCTAACTGATTTGCAAACGTTTTCCAATTTTTCGTTTCTTTATCCTTTGTTCGAACAGCACTGATGAGGATGCTCGCCAAGCAATGATGAAAGATCGTGGTAAATTGAATGAAGTACAAGTTCGACTTCTCCTCTCATCGCGTGCGGAAATGCAAAAAGTAATCGAAACGGCTCGTCAACAATCCCTTCTAGCCCTTCAAAAAGCTGGGGCCATTCCAACCTCCACAGCGGTCGCCCCACTAAAAACTACTCCTTTATTAACTCCTCAACCACCCGTTATAACCACAAATAGTCTGCAGAATATATTAGGCTCACAATTAGGTGCTGCTCCATCCTTTCAAACTTATCAACAACAAGCAGGCATCACACTGATTCCTACTGTCAAAACCGATAGTTCTGAAGCCAAAATATCGAGCCGACGTGAGAGCAATGAATCCTCATCACGTGATCGCCGTCGTTCCACCTCAAGAGATCGTCGTCGTTCACGTTCAAGGGACCGTGGTGATCGTTCGAGTGGCAGGAGACGTAGAGACCGAAGTCGTTCAAGAGACCGTGAACGTGATCGAAAAAGTGGAAGACAACGTTCATCACGGCGGTCCAGAAGTCGAGAACACAGTCGCGATCGGACACGCAATGGAAGTCGCTCAAATCGCAACAGCAGGGATTGTGATACGACCGCAAATAACCGCTTTAACCGTGAAAATTCACAAAGATCATCTGTTAAAAACTCTGAGGTGAAAGACACTGTTGGCAGTGGACTAAAAACTTCAGCCATAACTCCATGGAACATGACACCCACTAATGCATATGAAACAGCTGCTGGACAAAGTACCAATAATGTTTTAAATGCGCAAGCGCAAAAAAATAATCCACTAAATGCTTTTGCAACAGCTCCAGAATCAGGCATGCGTACAAATATTTCAAACGCTTATACAAGTAGCACTTCTGTCAGCGAAATCGGTTCACAAACTCCTAGCAGCAAACTGAGTTCTAGCACCGCTGCAGCGCTACCAAATTTTCAGAACTTTAGCACAACGACTTCAACTACGAATAACTACAGTATAAATTTTTTGTCCAACCCTACAGCAACTTCTAGCACAGATGCGATTAAATCAACTTTTGCTTTGCAGAATCCATACACTGCTGCCTTGCGAGCAGCTTCATCAAACTCAAACTCACAGGACTCCAATAGCTCTTCTGTATTCAGCCCAAATATGCAACAGACAAGCCCTGTATATTCCGGCTTGTTACTAGATAAGAAACCAATAGCTCCTCAACAACAAACAGCTCCACCGGTGCTTGCTAGTGCTAGTCCACTTAATGCCTTTGCGCAACAATCACCCCAGCAACAAACTTCACAGCAGCAACAGTCATTAGTGCAACAACAGCAACAGATTATGCAACAACCTATCGCCTTTGCAAATACAAACCCCTACGCCCAAATGTATCCAAACCTGTTCGCCCAGGCTGCCGCAGCTGGAACAGGTATTGCAAACCCGATACGCAGTAATATCCAAAACTCCAAACCCCAAGACCAAAAATTCCCACAAAGAAGTGGTGACTCCAATGATTATAAAGGCCCTCAAAGGAACAGTAATGAGGAAAATGACAATGGAAGATCATGTTCTATAAAAATCAGCAACATGTGCAATGGCACTACATACAGCGACTTGCGCAAATTTTTCTCTGGGCTATTTATACCTCACAACGGCATTAAAATGATAAACGATAGAGATGGAATACGTACGGGTGTAGCTTATATACAGTTCTCGCGAAGTTCCTGCATTGGGAAAGCAATGATAAGAAATAATAACTTTCTCAAAACGAAGCGAGTCCTTCTTGAGCCTGTATCCGATGAGGAGTTTCAGGAATCTGAAGATAGTTACAAACCTCATCGAGATCGAGACAATTATAATCGTTTCAATCGTACCGATGCATATGATAGTGGAAATCGTGGAAACTACGACAACCGCTATGATAACCGAAATAGTCCGTCGCAAAGGAGAGATGATGTAAATGCTAGTGAGCGTTTTGGGGGCAAAGCAGGCCAAGAGCCACTAACTGTGCTATATATTGAAGATATTCCGGCTATGGCAACCGAACTTGATATAATGAAAATGTTCTCGGTATTCACTATTTTCGATATACTACTCACTGTTAGTCCTGGAAATCGGCGTGAATTCACTGCATATGTTAAATTCTCGCGTGAAGAAGAAGCGAAAGCCGCATTGATGGAACAATCGCGACATATGATTGGACATCGTAAAGTGCGCGTACGTCCAGCAAAGGCAGAAGAAATGGAAAAAGCTAAGGAGAAATTGCGTCTTGCTAATGAACAATTGAAGAAAGAAGAAGCAGCCATGTCTGAAGCAGCTGAGAAGATTGCGCGTGAAAATGACGCAACCGAAGATTTCAATAATCTTGATGATGATATTGAAAATGATGGTGATGGTTGTGATGTTGTTGATGATGATGATGATGATGATGATGATGATGATAATGATGATCTTACAATTATCGGTAATGAACCAGATATGAATAATGAAAACTCTAGAGGAGATAACAACCCAAATGAACGTTCCGATATTCTTAATAATTTTAATGCGCAAGCTCCTGAAGAATATAAACGTTTTAAGGAGGGTCCAAGTGATCCTCGTTTGCGTCGTCAAAGGCCCAGTCGTTTTGCTGAGAGCAACAACAACGAAAATGATTCCATTCCACCTGAAGGCGATGACAATAACGACAATACTTCTGGCTCCCAACATATTCCACAACAAGCGTTTAACGAACCGAACTTTAATCCATCGTTCAATGAGGGATCATTCCCTCCAATGAATAATATGGAGAATAACTTTATAATATTAAAGAATTGTGATTATAGCACTCGAATAAACAATGTGGCTCAGTTAATGATGTCAGCTAATCTTGAACTTAAGCACATTGAGCCATTACGAAATGAACGCCAGATGCCATCGGGGGAGTTTATTGTGGAGTTTACCAACCCGAAAGATGCAGCTACGGCTTTAAACCGCTTCAACAATACTACATTTCGCAATCGCAACCTGCGCGTGAGAGATATAACACCGCAAGAGATTGCCGATCGCATTGGTAAACCTTTTATGAACTACTTCCCCGGCGGTGGACGCGGGAGCCAAATGCAATTTCGTAATTTTAATTTATCTGGAAGAGGTAATCCACCGAACTTTCACTTGAATAGCGGCTATATGGATGGCATAGATCATCCCAGATTCGATAATATGAATCATAATTTGAACAATCGTAATCGCGATGGTAGTAGTGGAAGTGTTGATGATAGTGGTAATAAAAATTTCTCGCCAATGATGCGTGGTGGTAGTAATGGTAGTGTTGCAGGTGGTGGTCGCAGTGAACGTCCTAACTTCAATATTCAAGATATGTACATGGATGATGATGATGTAAATCAGGATATTGTTGACTGTGATAACGACAATATTGAAAAAAGCGATAATGAAGACGAAATAGTCAGTGTAAGCAGTAATGGTCCAGCTACCAGTGGTGAAACAACTTCCATCCCGGAGAAATTCAGTCGTCCTGGATGCGTACTCGCTATGGAAAATGTTCCATTTAAAGCCGATCTTAAAGATATTATAGAATTCTTTAGCGATTTTGATATACTGCCCGATGATATCATTCGACGCTTTAACGATGATGGTTCACCGACAGGGGATGCACGTGTTGCATTTCCAACACCAGCAAAAGCACGCGCTGCATTCGAAGCAAAAAGACAACATTCAATATTTAACCGCACGATATACATAACTACACTCTAAGGACTTTCAACACCACGTTAGAGAATTTCTGTCATTGAAATGAGTACTTGCATCTTTTTTTATCACTCTTCTTATCTCTGATATATTTTTATAATTTCAAATAAGAAATGCGTTCCAGTGGCAATTGGACTGAGCCGGGCTTTAATTTTACAATACAAAAATATTTGAGATTGTTTTCATATTCATATATTTCAAGCGTTTTACGAGTTAAACAATTTGCAAGTATGTAACTCAAAGCCTGTAATAACATAAAGCAGCTATCTATTATTTTTTAATATTAAACCGCTAGTTTGATTCTCAGCTCGGACGCCGCAGGAAATTAATACATACAAAATTTAGCTATAGTGTATGTATAAATAATATGTTAAGTTGTCTAAACGAAACTTTAATTAATTTTAATTCTAGTTTTTGGTAAGTATCTGTAAATACTGAAATTTCTATATTGAATATAATATAATAATTGAATAGTAATAAAAGAAAAATATTGTAATAAATATTTAATTAACATGTTTAGTTGTTTAAACGAAAGTTTAATTTACTTTAATTCAAGTTTTTGGTAGGTATCTGTAAATACTGAATTTTCAATATTGGATATATTAATAAAAGAAAAATAAATATTAACAATCTGTGTGCTTTTTAAATCTACCCACCGACCACACGAGGTATTTGTAAATACTGAATGTTCAATATTGGATAAAGCAATAAAAAAAATAAATATTGTATTGTACGTGCAAGTACAAGTTCGAAAAAAACAAAAATTTTATTTTTTTACTATTTATTTATTCACACAAGCACTCACAATCTGGCCACTTCCAGCTCTTCTAGCAAAGAAATTTCGTTGGCAGTAAATTTTTTCACTTGCAAGCAAGTAAATGTCGAACATGAAGAAAACAATTCGTATGTTTGCGTACTTCTCCAGTGAAAAATATCCAGCAGCAACTTACAAGAGAGTAACGCACAATTCTCTCTCAAATAGAAAAAAGGAATGGAAAAAACAGGAAATTAGTTGTGAAGTGTTCTAGTGGAACATTTCGCAGATTGAAAACGGTAAGTTTTAGCAAATATACCATTGAATCACGGTGTCTTTTACTTAATTTTTTTTATTGTTCAAATTGTTGTCTTAAAATTTGCTTTAACCCTCAATTTGGCATTATTAAAGATAAACATAAACTCAACATTTCCATTATTTTTTAGGTGGAATATATGTATTAACACCTTCTAAGTCTAATTCCGAAAAAATTGCACGCCGTTCTCAAGTGGTTTAGAAGTTATAGGGTTCGCAAGTTGGGAAAATGGGCCTGGAAAAGTCGTGTTTTTTTTTAAATTTCTTACAGATTGAAAACGGTAAGTTTTAGCAAATATACCATTGAATCACGGTGTCTTTTACTTAATTTTTTTATTGTTCAAATTGTTGTCTTAAAATTTGACCACCTCTGTCCCAGCCCCAAAAATTATCGAAAAGAAAAAAGTGTATAGACCATTTGAAAGGGCTTAATTTGCACCTACAGAATATGTTAGTTTAATATTTTGCACCCTTATAGTGTTTGAAATAAATTAGATTGAAAATGGAGTATATGATGCAATTTTAAAACTTTCATATCTCGCTTAAAAATGCATATTTCAAAGTGCACCTTGGCCCAAAAATTTGCAATTTTGTTATTGTAATTTGCACCTTCGTTAAAATAGTAGAAAATCAATCGGTTCTTCGTAAATAATGTAAAAATACGTAAATCAATACTGCGCATGCGCTGTCCAGAAAACATATAGTTACACGACTCTCGTGCACGGTGTGCGCTAAGGACTTTTTTGTGGCAATGTCTGGCTGATCTAGATATGACTACATCAAAATCAGTATAAATAATGTACATATAAAGTTCATCACTGATGCATTTACTAAAGTTGATATTGGAGGCCAAATGATCCCAGTAAGACTTGTTATTGTGCTGTATTGATTTGCCACAATATTTTTTTTTTTTTTTATCAAGAGTTTAATACTTTTTTACAGTGGCGTAGCTAGGGTTGGTCGCACCTGGGGCGGAAACTAAATTGTGCACCCCTTAAGAAGATTTTTTATAAAATAAGTCGATGAATCTTACTACATATTTTCGAATCAACCTCTACAAAAATGACACATTTTAGAAGAGATTAAAAAAATAAACAAAACTATGCTACCCATGAATATTTGATAAAAGAAGTAAGAATCTAAAATTTTCAGAAACTTAAAGAATTTCCTCTGAATTGTTCCAATATTTTTGTCTACCGGGCTTATAAGTTGTGAGAGAAAAATTTACTATCACTAAACCACACAATATCAGTTTTAATATAAAAACTTAAGTTAGTTTAATATAGAAAACTTTGAAAAATTTTTGATAATTGAAGAAATTTGACAAATTTTCCCTAGTGGCCCTGCATAACTATTAATATAAATATTTTTTCGAAATCAACCCCCATTTTCTACATAAAATTTAAATGAAAAATTAATATAAAATATTAAAATTAATTTATAAACATTTTTCATAATTTTTATCAATTTCTTTATAGTAAACTGAGGAAAAAATATGTTAAAATTAAATGAAATTGTGTTCATATCTAACGAATTTGTTTTTGAAATAGAGCTTGAAACAAATACATTAAAATTTAACAGAGCTGTTTTTAGAGTTAAATTCAATACTAAAATTTTTGTTTTTAAAACAATGTTTTTGCTATGAAAACCAAATTTAAAACAAAAATTTTAAAATTCAAAACTCATGTTTTAAAGCATATATTTTTCGATGCCATTTTTTCAACTTTTACGAGTTTTAGCACCAGATTCACAACCAGCTACCCCCGGGACCTTCCGAATACCAAATGTTAACTCCATTCGATGAAGTTTGCATTTGAAATATTATAATATTTAATTAATTGTTTTTATTTTATCATATGTTCGATATTTGTCAAACCAATTCACAAATTCAAAAATTGTCATTGAATTAAAATTTTTGTTTGTTTTTTTTTCAAAGAAATAATAAGAGAAAAATAAAAAAGAAAGGAGTTTATAGGTAGGTGAAAATTAAACACACTAGTTTTAAATATTGTTTTGTAGAAACGCAAAGGCATTAAATTTCTATTTAAAATTTTTTTTTTTAATTTTAAAATATGTTTTTGACGTAGAATTACGTCTTACAGCGCGGTTTGTATGGGGTCGTTTTAACAGATTTTTTCAAGGTCATTAGGCAACGTTTTTGGCGAATACTTTAGGGTATACCTACAGCCTTTAATACTCTTCGTTCAAAGATAATATATATACTAAAATATCAGATATATCCTGCGCTGAATGAATATCTAACTTTTGATTTTGTCACTATTATATTAAAGTAACAAAATAGTAAAATATAAGAATAAAAATGCATGTTTTTATATAAGAAAAACAATCATCAGCTGCTTATGTGCCTGCTGCTTTCTTTGTTTTTCTTTCGTTGTTTATGCTTGTATGCTTTGGTTTTGCACGAACTGATTGATTCGCTTTGGCAGCATTGTAAGCATTAGTTCGCATTGGGTTTATGTATGCACTACTGGTCTAGTATACTAAGTGCTCTATTTTGAAACCAGAGGTCATGAACCTCTTTTCAACTCAGTCAATGAACTCAATCTGTCAAATTTAACGAAATGGTTCTGTGATCCGGTTAGATTTAACTCTTATGAAAAAAACGAGTTGGATCATATTTCTTTTTATGCTTTTACCCAATAGATGGCGTAAAATTTTAATTTTTGCTTATAATGCAAATTAATTTGGATTCCACATCCCACTAGCACTAGCTAGTGTAGTTTGCAAACTATGCATCGAACAGAAAGTGTAGCTAGCAAACTAAATATCAGACAGAGACGAGAGGAAAGGACATGTGCTCAGCGAGAAATATAGTAACCATACGATGTTTTAAAAATCGGGGTCTTAATTTTAATTTGAAATCTATATAATTAATAGGCTAAGGTTTTTTTTGTGACTTCAACTCCTCCCAGACCAATGGACCGATTCTATCGATTAAGATGTCATTAAATCAGGTTTAGGCTGTATATGTGCAAACCACTTTTAAAAATTGTGATTTCACTTCAGGGGGTTCCCAACCTTTTAAAACAGAAATAAAATTTTTGTACAAAAATCCGTTATTTTATCGATTTGAAATTTAGTTTGAGAAGAGCTTATGAGTTGATCGAATTTGAATTTTTTTCAAAACTAAAAATTTTTAACCAAAATTATCTTTTCTGCATTCCTCAAATGTCAATTGTCCGAAAAATGCAGTTCCAAAATCAAAAAATTCCACTTTCCGAGCAAACAAATCAGTCAAATTTTAACAGTTTTCAAATTTTTTTTGTTTTTCTAAATTTTTGTTCAATTTTCTTTGAAATGTGTTGGCAATTACGGTAATTATCTTGCCAAATGTATTTTTAATGAATTTTCTTAATATTTTCTTTAGTTGTTTAACGTGTATTTTTATCAAACGCCAAGACAGAGAAAAAAACTCTCTGAAATTTAAAGTTCTGTATTTGGAAGCGAATATCTCTGCCACTTTTTAAAAAATTTCATTTATTTCTTTTTTGTATTTAATTGCAATTAATTGACTTTAAAATAATAACAAAGTTTTTACCGTTACTTTATTATTTATATTTTAATCATTGCCTTTAAAAAGAGTCCAATAAAATGAATGTTTTCTCAAAAAATGTATTAAAAATTGTTTTTGTTGTAAAAATAAAAAAATTTAAAATTTGCATTTTTGATTTTCTTTCATTGTATATAGTTTATTTAAGACGAATTTGTTTTTGTTTGACAGAAAAATTAATAAATACTATGTGTCATCGAAAAAACAAGGCTACCCCCTATGGTTTTTTGCTCGAAATTTTTTTTTTTAAAATGTTGTTCTTATAATTTTTAAATCTTCAATAAGCTTCAAAAACAATATATTTGAAAAAAATTTCATTATAGCTACAACCAATTAAAAGTTATAGCCACGAATCTGTTTTAATCATCCTGCTTATCTATATATCTATATAATTAATAGGCTAAGGTTTTTTTTGTGACTTCAACTCCTCCCAGACCAATGGACCGATTCTATCGATTAAGATGTCATTAAATCAGGTTTAGGCTGTATATGTGCAAACCACTTTTAAAAATTGTGATTTCACTTCAGGGGGTTCCCAACCTTTTAAAACAGAAATAAAATTTTTGTACAAAAATCCGTTATTTTATCGATTTGAAATTTAGTTTGAGAAGAGCTTATGAGTTGATCGAATTTGAATTTTTTTCAAAACTAAAAATTTTTAACCAAAATTATCTTTTATGCATTCCTCAAATGTCAATTGTCCGAAAAATGCAGTTCCAAAATCAAAAAATTCCACTTTCCGAGCAAACAAATCAGTCAAATTTTAACAGTTTTCAAATTTTTTTTGTTTTTCTAAATTTTTGTTCAATTTTCTTTGAAATGTGTTGGCAATTACGGTAATTATCTTGCCAAATGTATTTTTAATGAATTTTCTTAATATTTTCTTTAGTTGTTTAACGTGTATTTTTATCAAACGCCAAGACAGAGAAAAAAACTCTCTGAAATTTAAAGTTCTGTATTTGGAAGCGAATATCTCTGCCACTTTTTAAAAAATTTCATTTATTTCTTTTTTGTATTTAATTGCAATTAATTAACTTTAAAATAATAACAAAGTTTTTACCGTTACTTTATTATTTATATTTTAATCATTGCCTTTAAAAAGAGTCCAATAAAATGAATGTTTTCTCAAAAAATGTATTAAAAATTGTTTTTGTTGTAAAAATAAAAAAATTTAAAATTTGCATTTTTGATTTTCTTTCATTGTATGTAGTCTATTTAAGACGAATTTGTTTTTGTTTGACAGAAAAATTAATAAATACTATGTGTCATCGAAAAAACAAGGCTACCCCCTATGGTTTTTTGCTCGAAATTTTTTTTTTTAAAATGTTGTTCTTATAATTTTTAAATCTTCAATAAGCTTCAAAAACAATATATTTGAAAAAAATTTCATTATAGCTACAACCAATTAAAAGTTATAGCCACGAATCTGTTTTAATCATCCTGCTTATCTATATATCTATATAATTAATAGGCTAAGGTTTTTTTTGTGACTTCAACTCCTCCCAGACCAATGGACCGATTCTATCGATTAAGATGTCATTAAATCAGGTTTAGGCTGTATATGTGCAAACCACTTTTAAAAATTGTGATTTCACTTCAGGGGGTTCCCAACCTTTTAAAACAGAAATAAAATTTTTGTACAAAAATCCGTTATTTTATCGATTTGAAATTTAGTTTGAGAAGAGCTTATGAGTTGATCGAATTTGAATTTTTTTCAAAACTAAAAATTTTTAACCAAAATTATCTTTTCTGCATTCCTCAAATGTCAATTGTCCGAAAAATGCAGTTACAAAATCAAAAAATTCCACTTTCCGAGCAAACAAATCAGTCAAATTTTAACAGTTTTCAAATTTTTTTTGTTTTTCTAAATTTTTGTTCAATTTTCTTTGAAATGTGTTGGCAATTACGGTAATTATCTTGCCAAATGTATTTTTAATGAATTTTCTTAATATTTTCTTTAGTTGTTTAACGTGTATTTTTATCAAACGCCAAGACAGAGAAAAAAACTCTCTGAAATTTAAAGTTCTGTATTTGGAAGCGAATATCTCTGCCACTTTTTAAAAAATTTCATTTATTTCTTTTTTGTATTTAATTGCAATTAATTAACTTTAAAATAATAACAAAGTTTTTACCGTTACTTTATTATTTATATTTTAATCATTGCCTTTAAAAAGAGTCCAATAAAATGAATGTTTTCTCAAAAAATGTATTAAAAATTGTTTTTGTTGTAAAAATAAAAAAATTTAAAATTTGCATTTTTGATTTTCTTTCATTGTATGTAGTCTATTTAAGACGAATTTGTTTTTGTTTGACAGAAAAATTAATAAATACTATGTGTCATCGAAAAAACAAGGCTACCCCCTATGGTTTTTTGCTCGAAATTTTTTTTTTTAAAATGTTGTTCTTATAATTTTTAAATCTTCAATAAGCTCCAAAAACAATATATTTGAAAAAAATTTCATTATAGCTACAACCAATTAAAAGTTATAGCCACGAATCTGTTTTAATCATCCTGCTTATCTATATATCTATATAATTAATAGGCTAAGGTTTTTTTTGTGACTTCAACTCCTCCCAGACCAATGGACCGATTCTATCGATTAAGATGTCATTAAATCAGGTTTAGGCTGTATATGTGCAAACCACTTTTAAAAATTGTGATTTCACTTCAGGGGGTTCCCAACCTTTTAAAACAGAAATAAAATTTTTGTACAAAAATCCGTTATTTTATCGATTTGAAATTTAGTTTGAGAAGAGCTTATGAGTTGATCGAATTTGAATTTTTTTCAAAACTAAAAATTTTTAACCAAAATTATCTTTTATGCATTCCTCAAATGTCAATTGTCCGAAAAATGCAGTTCCAAAATCAAAAAATTCCACTTTCCGAGCAAACAAATCAGTCAAATTTTAACAGTTTTCAAATTTTTTTTGTTTTTCTAAATTTTTGTTCAATTTTCTTTGAAATGTGTTGGCAATTACGGTAATTATCTTGCCAAATGTATTTTTAATGAATTTTCTTAATATTTTCTTTAGTTGTTTAACGTGTATTTTTATCAAACGCCAAGACAGAGAAAAAAACTCTCTGAAATTTAAAGTTCTGTATTTGGAAGCGAATATCTCTGCCACTTTTTAAAAAATTTCATTTATTTCTTTTTTGTATTTAATTGCAATTAATTGACTTTAAAATAATAACAAAGTTTTTACCGTTACTTTATTATTTATATTTTAATCATTGCCTTTAAAAAGAGTCCAATAAAATGAATGTTTTCTCAAAAAATGTATTAAAAATTGTTTTTGTTGTAAAAATAAAAAAATTTAAAATTTGCATTTTGGATTTTCTTTCATTGTATGTAGTCTATTTAAGACGAATTTGTTTTTGTTTGACAGAAAAATTAATAAATACTATGTGTCATCGAAAAAACAAGGCTACCCCCTATGGTTTTTTGCTCGAAATTTTTTTTTTTAAAATGTTGTTCTTATAATTTTTAAATCTTCAATAAGCTTCAAAAACAATATATTTGAAAAAAATTTCATTATAGCTACAACCAATTAAAAGTTATAGCCACGAATCTGTTTTAATCATCCTGCTTATCTATATATCTATATAATTAATAGGCTAAGGTTTTTTTTGTGACTTCAACTCCTCCCAGACCAATGGACCGATTCTATCGATTAAGATGTCATTAAATCAGGTTTAGGCTGTATATGTGCAAACCACTTTTAAAAATTGTGATTTCACTTCAGGGGGTTCCCAACCTTTTAAAACAGAAATAAAATTTTTGTACAAAAATCCGTTATTTTATCGATTTGAAATTTAGTTTGAGAAGAGCTTATGAGTTGATCGAATTTGAATTTTTTTCAAAACTAAAAATTTTTAACCAAAATTATCTTTTCTGCATTCCTCAAATGTCAATTGTCCGAAAAATGCAGTTACAAAATCAAAAAATTCCACTTTCCGAGCAAACAAATCAGTCAAATTTTAACAGTTTTCAAATTTTTTTTGTTTTTCTAAATTTTTGTTCAATTTTCTTTGAAATGTGTTGGCAATTACGGTAATTATCTTGCCAAATGTATTTTTAATGAATTTTCTTAATATTTTCTTTAGTTGTTTAACGTGTATTTTTATCAAACGCCAAGACAGAGAAAAAAACTCTCTGAAATTTAAAGTTCTGTATTTGGAAGCGAATATCTCTGCCACTTTTTAAAAAATTTCATTTATTTCTTTTTTGTATTTAATTGCAATTAATTGACTTTAAAATAATAACAAAGTTTTTACCGTTACTTTATTATTTATATTTTAATCATTGCCTTTAAAAAGAGTCCAATAAAATGAATGTTTTCTCAAAAAATGTATTAAAAATTGTTTTTGTTGTAAAAATAAAAAAATTTAAAATTTGCATTTTTGATTTTCTTTCATTGTATGTAGTCTATTTAAGACGAATTTGTTTTTGTTTGACAGAAAAATTAATAAATACTATGTGTCATCGAAAAAACAAGGCTACCCCCTATGGTTTTTTGCTCGAAATTTTTTTTTTTAAAATGTTGTTCTTATATTTTTTAAATCTGCAACAAGCATCAAAAACAATATTTTTGAAAAAAATTGCATGATAGCTACAACTAATTAAAAGTTATAGCCACGAATCTGTTTTAATCATCCTGTTTATCTATATAATTAATAGGCTAAGGTTTTTTTTGTGACTTCAACTCCTCCCAGACCAATGGACCGATTCTATCGATTAAGATGTCATTAAATCAGGTTTAGGCTGTATATGTGCAAACCACTTTTAAAAATTGTGATTTCACTTCAGGGGGTTCCCAACCTTTTAAAACAGAAATAAAATTTTTGTACAAAAATCCGTTATTTTATCGATTTGAAATTTAGTTTGAGAAGAGCTTATGAGTTGATCGAATTTGAATTTTTTTCAAAACTAAAAATTTTTAACCAAAATTATCTTTTCTGCATTCCTCAAATGTCAATTGTCCGAAAAATGCAGTTACAAAATCAAAAAATTCCACTTTCCGAGCAAACAAATCAGTCAAATTTTAACAGTTTTCAAATTTTTTTTGTTTTTCTAAATTTTTGTTCAATTTTCTTTGAAATGTGTTGGCAATTACGGTAATTATCTTGCCAAATGTATTTTTAATGAATTTTCTTAATATTTTCTTTAGTTGTTTAACGTGTATTTTTATCAAACGCCAAGACAGAGAAAAAAACTCTCTGAAATTTAAAGTTCTGTATTTGGAAGCGAATATCTCTGCCACTTTTTAAAAAATTTCATTTATTTCTTTTTTGTATTTAATTGCAATTAATTGACTTTAAAATAATAACAAAGTTTTTACCGTTACTTTATTATTTATATTTTAATCATTGCCTTTAAAAAGAGTCCAATAAAATGAATGTTTTCTCAAAAAATGTATTAAAAATTGTTTTTGTTGTAAAAATAAAAAAATTTAAAATTTGCATTTTTGATTTTCTTTCATTGTATGTAGTCTATTTAAGACGAATTTGTTTTTGTTTGACAGAAAAATTAATAAATACTATGTGTCATCGAAAAAACAAGGCTACCCCCTATGGTTTTTTGCTCGAAATTTTTTTTTTTAAAATGTTGTTCTTATATTTTTTAAATCTGCAACAAGCATCAAAAACAATATTTTTGAAAAAAATTGCATGATAGCTACAACTAATTAAAAGTTATAGCCACGAATCTGTTTTAATCATCCTGCTTATCTATATAATTAATAGGCTAAGGTTTTTTTTGTGACTTCAACTCCTCCCAGACCAATGGACCGATTCTATCGATTAAGATGTCATTAAATCAGGTTTAGGCTGTTTATGTGCAAACCACTTTTAAAAATTGTGATTTCACTTCAGGGGGTTCCCAACCTTTTAAAACAGAAATAAAATTTTTGTACAAAAATCCGTTATTTTATCGATTTGAAATTTAGTTTGAGAAGAGCTTATGAGTTGATCGAATTTGAATTTTTTTCAAAACTAAAAATTTTTAACCAAAATTATCTTTTATGCATTCCTCAAATGTCAATTGTCCGAAAAATGCAGTTCCAAAATCAAAAAATTCCACTTTCCGAGCAAACAAATCAGTCAAATTTTAACAGTTTTCAAATTTTTTTTGTTTTTCTAAATTTTTGTTCAATTTTCTTTGAAATGTGTTGGCAATTACGGTAATTATCTTGCCAAATGTATTTTTAATGAATTTTCTTAATATTTTCTTTAGTTGTTTAACGTGTATTTTTATCAAACGCCAAGACAGAGAAAAAAACTCTCTGAAATTTAAAGTTCTGTATTTGGAAGCGAATATCTCTGCCACTTTTTAAAAAATTTCATTTATTTCTTTTTTGTATTTAATTGCAATTAATTGACTTTAAAATAATAACAAAGTTTTTACCGTTACTTTATTATTTATATTTTAATCATTGCCTTTAAAAAGAGTCCAATAAAATTAATGTTTTCTCAAAAAATGTATTAAAAATTGTTTTTGTTGTAAAAATAAAAAAATTTAAAATTTGCATTTTTGATTTTCTTTCATTGTATATAGTTTATTTAAGACGAATTTGTTTTTGTTTGACAGAAAAATTAATAAATACTATGTGTCATCGAAAAAACAAGGCTACCCCCTATGGTTTTTTGCTCGAAATTTTTTTTTTTAAAATGTTGTTCTTATAATTTTTAAATCTTCAATAAGCTTCAAAAACAATATATTTGAAAAAAATTTCATTATAGCTACAACCAATTAAAAGTTATAGCCACGAATCTGTTTTAATCATCCTGCTTATCTATATATCTATATAATTAATAGGCTAAGGTTTTTTTTGTGACTTCAACTCCTCCCAGACCAATGGACCGATTCTATCGATTAAGATGTCATTAAATCAGGTTTAGGCTGTATATGTGCAAACCACTTTTAAAAATTGTGATTTCACTTCAGGGGGTTCCCAACCTTTTAAAACAGAAATAAAATTTTTGTACAAAAATCCGTTATTTTATCGATTTGAAATTTAGTTTGAGAAGAGCTTATGAGTTGATCGAATTTGAATTTTTTTCAAAACTAAAAATTTTGAACCAAAATTATCTTTTATGCATTCCTCAAATGTCAATTGTCCGAAAAATGCAGTTCCAAAATCAAAAAATTCCACTTTCCGAGCAAACAAGTCAGTCAAATTTTAACAGTTTTCAAATTTTTTTTGTTTTTCTAAATTTTTGTTCAATTTTCTTTGAAATGTGTTGGCAATTACGGTAATTATCTTGCCAAATGTATTTTTAATGAATTTTCTTAATATTTTCTTTAGTTGTTTAACGTGTATTTTTATCAAACGCCAAGACAGAGAAAAAAACTCTCTGAAATTTAAAGTTCTGTATTTGGAAGCGAATATCTCTGCCACTTTTTAAAAAATTTCATTTATTTCTTTTTTGTATTTAATTGCAATTAATTGACTTTAAAATAATAACAAAGTTTTTACCGTTACTTTATTATTTATATTTTAATCATTGCCTTTAAAAAGAGTCCAATAAAATGAATGTTTTCTCAAAAAATGTATTAAAAATTGTTTTTGTTGTAAAAATAAAAAAATTTAAAATTTGCATTTTTGATTTTCTTTCATTGTATATAGTTTATTTAAGACGAATTTGTTTTTGTTTGACAGAAAAATTAATAAATACTATGTGTCATCGAAAAAACAAGGCTACCCCCTATGGTTTTTTGCTCGAAATTTTTTTTTTTAAAATGTTGTTCTTATAATTTTTAAATCTTCAATAAGCTTCAAAAACAATATATTTGAAAAAAATTTCATTATAGCTACAACCAATTAAAAGTTATAGCCACGAATCTGTTTTAATCATCCTGCTTATCTATATAATTAATAGGCTAAGGTTTTTTTTGTGACTTCAACTCCTCCCAGACCAATGGACCGATTCTATCGATTAAGATGTCATTAAATCAGGTTTAGGCTGTATATGTGCAAACCACTTTTAAAAATTGTGATTTCACTTCAGGGGGTTCCCAACCTTTTAAAACAGAAATAAAATTTTTGTACAAAAATCCGTTATTTTATCGATTTGAAATTTAGTTTGAGAAGAGCTTATGAGTTGATCGAATTTGAATTTTTTTCAAAACTAAAAATTTTTAACCAAAATTATCTTTTCTGCATTCCTCAAATGTCAATTGTCCGAAAAATGCAGTTACAAAATCAAAAAATTCCACTTTCCGAGCAAACAAATCAGTCAAATTTTAACAGTTTTCAAATTTTTTTTGGTTTTCTAAATTTTTGTTCAATTTTCTTTGAAATGTGTTGGCAATTACGGTAATTATCTTGCCAAATGTATTTTTAATGAATTTTCTTAATATTTTCTTTAGTTGTTTAACGTGTATTTTTATCAAACGCCAAGACAGAGAAAAAAACTCTCTGAAATTTAAAGTTCTGTATTTGGAAGCGAATATCTCTGCCACTTTTTAAAAAATTTCATTTATTTCTTTTTTGTATTTAATTGCAATTAATTGACTTTAAAATAATAACAAAGTTTTTACCGTTACTTTATTATTTATATTTTAATCATTGCCTTTAAAAAGAGTCCAATAAAATGAATGTTTTCTCAAAAAATGTATTAAAAATTGTTTTTGTTGTAAAAATAAAAAAATTTAAAATTTGCATTTTGGATTTTCTTTCATTGTATGTAGTCTATTTAAGACGAATTTGTTTTTGTTTGACAGAAAAATTAATAAATACTATGTGTCATCGAAAAAACAAGGCTACCCCCTATGGTTTTTTGCTCGAAATTTTTTTTTTTAAAATGTTGTTCTTATATTTTTTAAATCTGCAACAAGCATCAAAAACAATATTTTTGAAAAAAATTGCATGATAGCTACAACTAATTAAAAGTTATAGCCACGAATCTGTTTTAATCATCCTGTTTATCTATATAATTAATAGGCTAAGGTTTTTTTTGTGACTTCAACTCCTCCCAGACCAATGGACCGATTCTATCGATTAAGATGTCATTAAATCAGGTTTAGGCTGTATATGTGCAAACCACTTTTAAAAATTGTGATTTCACTTCAGGGGGTTCCCAACCTTTTAAGACAGAAATAAAATTTTTGTACAAAAATCCGTTATTTTATCGATTTGAAATTTAGTTTGAGAAGAGCTTATGAGTTGATCGAATTTGAATTTTTTTCAAAACTAAAAATTTTTAACCAAAATTATCTTTTATGCATTCCTCAAATGTCAATTGTCCGAAAAATGCAGTTCCAAAATCAAAAAATTCCACTTTCCGAGCAAACAAATCAGTCAAATTTTAACAGTTTTCAAATTTTTTTTGTTTTTCTAAATTTTTGTTCAATTTTCTTTGAAATGTGTTGGCAATTACGGTAATTATCTTGCCAAATGTATTTTTAATGAATTTTCTTAATATTTTCTTTAGTTGTTTAACGTGTATTTTTATCAAACGCCAAGACAGAGAAAAAAACTCTCTGAAATTTAAAGTTCTGTATTTGGAAGCGAATATCTCTGCCACTTTTTAAAAAATTTCATTTATTTCTTTTTTGTATTTAATTGCAATTAATTAACTTTAAAATAATAACAAAGTTTTTACCGTTACTTTATTATTTATATTTTAATCATTGCCTTTAAAAAGAGTCCAATAAAATGAATGTTTTCTCAAAAAATGTATTAAAAATTGTTTTTGTTGTAAAAATAAAAAAATTTAAAATTTGCATTTTTGATTTTCTTTCATTGTATGTAGTCTATTTAAGACGAATTTGTTTTTGTTTGACAGAAAAATTAATAAACACTATGTGTCATCGAAAAAACAAGGCTACCCCCTATGGTTTTTTGCTCGAAATTTTTTTTTTTAAAATGTTGTTCTTATAATTTTTAAATCTTCAATAAGCTTCAAAAACAATATATTTGAAAAAAATTTCATTATAGCTACAACCAATTAAAAGTTATAGCCACGAATCTGTTTTAATCATCCTGCTTATCTATATAATTAATAGGCTAAGGTTTTTTTTGTGACTTCAACTCCTCCCAGACCAATGGACCGATTCTATCGATTAAGATGTCATTAAATCAGGTTTAGGCTGTTTATGTGCAAACCACTTTTAAAAATTGTGATTTCACTTCAGGGGGTTCCCAACCTTTTAAAACAGAAATAAAATTTTTGTACAAAAATCCGTTACTTTATCGATTTGAAATTTAGTTTGAGAAGAGCTTATGAGTTGATCGAATTTGAATTTTTTTCAAAACTAAAAATTTTTAACCAAAATTATCTTTTCTGCATTCCTCAAATGTCAATTGTCCGAAAAATGCAGTTCCAAAATCAAAAAATTCCACTTTCCGAGCAAACAAATCAGTCAAATTTTAACAGTTTTCAAATTTTTTTTGTTTTTCTAAATTTTTGTTCAATTTTCTTTGAAATGTGTTGGCAATTACGGTAATTATCTTGCCAAATGTATTTTTAATGAATTTTCTTAATATTTTCTTTAGTTGTTTAACGTGTATTTTTATCAAACGCCAAGACAGAGAAAAAAACTCTCTGAAATTTAAAGTTCTGTATTTGGAAGCGAATATCTCTGCCACTTTTTAAAAAATTTCATTTATTTCTTTTTTGTATTTAATTGCAATTAATTAACTTTAAAATAATAACAAAGTTTTTACCGTTACTTTATTATTTATATTTTAATCATTGCCTTTAAAAAGAGTCCAATAAAATGAATGTTTTCCCAAAAAATGTATTAAAAATTGTTTTTGTTGTAAAAATAAAAAAATTTAAAATTTGCATTTTTGATTTTCTTTCATTGTATATAGTTTATTTAAGACGAATTTGTTTTTGTTTGACAGAAAAATTAATAAATACTATGTGTCATCGAAAAAACAAGGCTACCCCCTATGGTTTTTTGCTCGAAATTTTTTTTTTTAAAATGTTGTTCTTATAATTTTTAAATCTTCAATAAGCTTCAAAAACAATATATTTGAAAAAAATTTCATTATAGCTACAACCAATTAAAAGTTATAGCCACGAATCTGTTTTAATCATCCTGCTTATCTATATAATTAATAGGCTAAGGTTTTTTTTGTGACTTCAACTCCTCCCAGACCAATGGACCGATTCTATCGATTAAGATGTCATTAAATCAGGTTTAGGCTGTATATGTGCAAACCACTTTTAAAAATTGTGATTTCACTTCAGGGGGTTCCCAACCTTTTAAAACAGAAATAAAATTTTTGTACAAAAATCCGTTATTTTATCGATTTGAAATTTAGTTTGAGAAGAGCTTATGAGTTGATCGAATTTGAATTTTTTTCAAAACTAAAAATTTTTAACCAAAATTATCTTTTCTGCATTCCTCAAATGTCAATTGTCCGAAAAATGCAGTTACAAAATCAAAAAATTCCACTTTCCGAGCAAACAAATCAGTCAAATTTTAACAGTTTTCAAATTTTTTTTGTTTTTCTAAATTTTTGTTCAATTTTCTTTGAAATGTGTTGGCAATTACGGTAATTATCTTGCCAAATGTATTTTTAATGAATTTTCTTAATATTTTCTTTAGTTGTTTAACGTGTATTTTTATCAAACGCCAAGACAGAGAAAAAAACTCTCTGAAATTTAAAGTTCTGTATTTGGAAGCGAATATCTCTGCCACTTTTTAAAAAATTTCATTTATTTCTTTTTTGTATTTAATTGCAATTAATTAACTTTAAAATAATAACAAAGTTTTTACCGTTACTTTATTATTTATATTTTAATCATTGCCTTTAAAAAGAGTCCAATAAAATGAATGTTTTCTCAAAAAATGTATTAAAAATTGTTTTTGTTGTAAAAATAAAAAAATTTAAAATTTGCATTTTTGATTTTCTTTCATTGTATGTAGTCTATTTAAGACGAATTTGTTTTTGTTTGACAGAAAAATTAATAAATACTATGTGTCATCGAAAAAACAAGGCTACCCCCTATGGTTTTTTGCTCGAAATTTTTTTTTTTAAAATGTTGTTCTTATAATTTTTAAATCTTCAATAAGCTTCAAAAACAATATATTTGAAAAAAATTTCATTATAGCTACAACCAATTAAAAGTTATAGCCACGAATCTGTTTTAATCATCCTGCTTATCTATATAATTAATAGGCTAAGGTTTTTTTTGTGACTTCAACTCCTCCCAGACCAATGGACCGATTCTATCGATTAAGATGTCATTAAATCAGGTTTAGGCTGTATATGTGCAAACCACTTTTAAAAATTGTGATTTCACTTCAGGGGGTTCCCAACCTTTTAAAACAGAAATAAAATTTTTGTACAAAAATCCGTTATTTTATCGATTTGAAATTTAGTTTGAGAAGAGCTTATGAGTTGATCGAATTTGAATTTTTTTCAAAACTAAAAATTTTTAACCAAAATTATCTTTTATGCATTCCTCAAATGTCAATTGTCCGAAAAATGCAGTTCCAAAATCAAAAAATTCCACTTTCCGAGCAAACAAATCAGTCAAATTTTAACAGTTTTCAAATTTTTTTTGTTTTTCTAAATTTTTGTTCAATTTTCTTTGAAATGTGTTGGCAATTACGGTAATTATCTTGCCAAATGTATTTTTAATGAATTTTCTTAATATTTTCTTTAGTTGTTTAACGTGTATTTTTATCAAACGCCAAGACAGAGAAAAAAACTCTCTGAAATTTAAAGTTCTGTATTTGGAAGCGAATATCTCTGCCACTTTTTAAAAAATTTCATTTATTTCTTTTTTGTATTTAATTGCAATTAATTAACTTTAAAATAATAACAAAGTTTTTACCGTTACTTTATTATTTATATTTTAATCATTGCCTTTAAAAAGAGTCCAATAAAATGAATGTTTTCTCAAAAAATGTATTAAAAATTGTTTTTGTTGTAAAAATAAAAAAATTTAAAATTTGCATTTTTGATTTTCTTTCATTGTATGTAGTCTATTTAAGACGAATTTGTTTTTGTTTGACAGAAAAATTAATAAATACTATGTGTCATCGAAAAAACAAGGCTACCCCCTATGGTTTTTTGCTCGAAATTTTTTTTTTTAAAATGTTGTTCTTATAATTTTTAAATCTTCAATAAGCTTCAAAAACAATATATTTGAAAAAAATTTCATTATAGCTACAACCAATTAAAAGTTATAGCCACGAATCTGTTTTAATCATCCTGCTTATCTATATATCTATATAATTAATAGGCTAAGGTTTTTTTTGTGACTTCAACTCCTCCCAGACCAATGGACCGATTCTATCGATTAAGATGTCATTAAATCAGGTTTAGGCTGTATATGTGCAAACCACTTTTAAAAATTGTGATTTCACTTCAGGGGGTTCCCAACCTTTTAAAACAGAAATAAAATTTTTGTACAAAAATCCGTTATTTTATCGATTTGAAATTTAGTTTGAGAAGAGCTTATGAGTTGATCGAATTTGAATTTTTTTCAAAACTAAAAATTTTTAACCAAAATTATCTTTTCTGCATTCCTCAAATGTCAATTGTCCGAAAAATGCAGTTACAAAATCAAAAAATTCCACTTTCCGAGCAAACAAATCAGTCAAATTTTAACAGTTTTCAAAAAAAAATTTTTTTTTGGGTTTTTTGGTGTTTTTTTATCTAAATGTGTCATAAATCGATGTTGTAGGTGTTCTGTAAGTACCTTTTATTAATTTCTGAAATATATCTTAGTATTATTTATTAAATCTATATTTTAATGCGTTTTTTTTTAACATTAGTTATTTTTTATAGCTGGAAGAGTTAAGGTGCGATGTTTTCGAATAGTAATAATGTTTTTCTCAGTTGTTATATTAGTGTAAGTCCGTCTTCGTATTTTGACAGTTACATTAAAAAATTTTGTGTCAGATCAAACGTTTAAAGTCAAACCATTCAGATAATGATCTTTTATATCATTATTGAGACTCAATATATCGTTTCTAACAATTAATTTTTATTGAATTGCTCGAATTCGGGCAACAGGTTTACTAGTAAGTAGTTAAACTGACTGTAGCTCGCAAACTATATATCGGGCAGAGACGAAAGTGGCACCAATGGAAAGTGCATTTGCTTCGCCTTCTTTTCAACTAAGTCAATGAACTCAACCTGTCAAACTTAACAAAATGATCGAAAAAATTTGAAATTTTGCTTGTTTCTTTTTGCTTGGTCATTTAATCATACTTACTATTTAACTTTATCTTTGTTTGCCCTCGATTAGCAGTCCATAATTGAGTGTTATTCATTTATTTTTTAATTTTTGGAAGATCAATAAAAATACGTGCAAAATTAACAAAACTATCGGACCAAAAAGATAAAGTACAAGAGGTTACAACTTAAACGGAATTCTACGTCTACACTTACGATACTATCGAAACTGTTTCTTTTTTTTTTAATGATTCATGGAACCCATAACTGTGCCAATGACCCGCCTTTGACCTCTGATAATCCCATTGCATCCGATTGCCCATAGATTCATCCATTTTTGTTCAAATGATTCATGGAACCCATGAAATGGCCAATGACCCTCTGTGACCTCAAATAATCTTATTGCATCCGATTGGTCATTGAATCATACAGGTTGAAAATTCCAAATTCAAAAAGTACGGTCTAAAACTTTGTTGATTAATTCGTCTGTTAGTTCGGACTCAAACCATTGTTTGATAATTTTTTAATTCGAATTTAGAAGGTGTTTCGAACACCTAATTTCAACTAAATTCACCGGTTTTACTACACGTTTCGTTCGCCGTATGTTGTATACGCGGCTAAAGAAGTTTCACTTCAAAAATTCCATACCTTATCAAAATATTTCAAAAATAGTAGAATTTAATTTGTGTTCACCAGGTTGAAGGTGTTCACCCACCGAAAGGATGTTTTCTATTTTAAACACAATATAAAATCTTTTTTTTATTAAACATTAAATTAAACAAATTTATACCTCAGAAAAATACCATTAATTTGTTCTTTGACGTAGAATTACGTCTTCCAGCGTGGTTTGTAGTGGGTCGTTTTAACAGATTTTTTCAAGGCCATAAAACGTTTTTGGCGAATACTTTAGGGTATACCTACAGCCTTTAATACTCATCGTTCAAAGATAATATATATACTAAATATCAGATATATCCTGCGCTGAATGAATATTTAGTTTTGGATTTTGTCACTATTATATTAAAATCACAAAATAGTAAAATATAAGCAGAAAAATGCATGTGCTTATATAAGAAAATTAATCATCAGCTACTTTTGATTCGCAGGCTTCTTCATTGGGTTCTCGTATGTACTACTTCTTTATTGGGTTCTTGTATGTACTACTTAGAACTGAGTGTTCTTTTTTGTGTACTGAAGGTTCTTGTGTGTACTACATTCACAACCTCTTTTCAACTCATTACTCATTACATTACTTTCGTTTTATCACAGTACGGTTTAAAGTAGAGTGTTTATACACAAACACTGAGTCAGTTTCAGTGAAAGCGATTGTAGAAGTGTTTTCACAATTTGACAAGTCAATGTACATTCTGTCCCTGTGCTCAACAAAGTTTGACAGCTAGAGCACTGCGAAAGATTTTCAGAACGGTTGCAAAATAAAAACTTGTTTATGCGTACTTTCAAAGCGACTTGAAATTTTAAGAACCGATTTAAAATGAGGTCTTATTGAATCGCTTTGAAACTTTCAAGACGGTTTGAAGTTCTGTTTATGCAATGGTTTGAGTCGTAGCGATTTTGATCAAATCGGCTTGAAGCGCCGGATAAACGTGGTATCCGTCAATGAACTCAAACTGTCAAACTTAACGAAATGGGTCTGTAATCCGGTTAGATTTAACTCTTATGAAAAACAAAAAGAGTTGGATCATATTTCGTTTTATGCTTTTACCCAAGAGATGTCTTAAATTTTAATATTTGTTTTTAATGCAAATTAATTTGGATCCCACATCCCTCTAGCACTAGCGAGTGTTGCTCGCAAACTATACATCGGACAGAGACGAAAGTATAGCTCGCAATTAAGTCAATGAACTCAAACTTAGCGAAATGATCGAACAAATTTGACATTTTGCTTGTTTCTTTTTGCTTGCTAATTTTATCATGTTAACTTTTTTTTTTGTTTTGGAATCAATAAGAAGTCCATAATTCAGTGTTATTAATTTATTTGCTAATTTTCGGAAGATCAATTAAAAAAAAGAAACAGTTTCGATAGTATCGTAAGTGTAGACGTAGAATTCCGTTTAAGTTGTAACCTCTTGTACTTTATCTTTTTGGTCCGATAGTTTTGTTAATTTTGCACGTATTTTTATTGATCTTCCAAAAATTAAAAACTTAATGAAAAAAACTTAAACACTCAATTATGGACTACTTATCGAGGGCAAACAAAGATAAAGTTAAATAGTAAGTATGATTAAATGACCAAGCAAAAAGAAACAAGCAAAATTTCAAATTTTTTCGATCATTTTGTTAAGTTTGACAGGTTGAGTTCATTGACTTAGTTGAAAAGAAGGCGAAGCAAATGCACTTTCCATTGGTGCCACTTTCGTCTCTGCCCGATATATAGTTTGCGAGCTACAGTCAGTTTAACTACTTATTTCAAATTAAAATTAAGACACCGATTTTTAAAAAATCGTATGGTTACTATATTTCTCGCTGAGCACATGTCCTTTCCTCTCGTCTCTGTCTGATATTTAGTTTGCAAACTACACTAGCTAGTGCTAGTGGGATGTGGAATCCAAATTAATTTGCATTATTAGCAAAAATTAAAATTTTACGCCATCTATTGGGTAAAAGCATAAAAAGAAATATGATCCAACTCGTTTTTTTCATAAGAGTTAAATCTTACCGGATCACAGAACCATTTCGTTAAATTTGACAGATTGAGTTCATTGACTGAGTTGAAAAGAGGTTCATGACCTCTGGTTTCAAAATAGAGCACTTAGTATACTAGAACAGTAGTGCATACATAAACCAAATGCGAACTAATGCTTACAATGCTGCCAAAGCGAACCAATTAGTTCGTGCAAAACCAAAGCATACAAGCATAAACAACGAAAGAAAAACAAGAAAGCAGCAGGCACATAAGCAGCTGATGATTGATTTTCTTATGTAAAAACATGCATTTTTCTTCTTATATTTTACTATTTTGTGACTTTAATATAATAGTGACAAAATCCAAAGTTAGATATTCATTCAGCGCAGGATATATCTGATATTTTAGTATATATATTATCTTTGAACGAAGAGTATTAAAGGCTGTAGGTATACCCTAAAGTATTCGCCAAAAACGTTGCCTAATGACCTTGAAAAAATCTGTTAAAACGACCCCATACAAACCGCGCTGTAAGACGTAATTCTACGTCAAAATACGCTGCGCTGCGTCTACACGAAACAATTGTAATAACAATTATTTCAATCCATATTAGTTTTCAAATTTTTTTCAACTACAAGAAAATTGTCTATCGTGACGTAGGTGGGGATTACAATTGTAAAGCAATAAATGATATTTGTTTCGTTAATTGACAATTCTATTTAGGGGCGGATCTATCTAAGGCAGTGATGCACAGCGTTGGCAGAGCTTCCAACACAAATGCAACATTTTTGTCTAAGTATGTCGTACAAGACAAAAATTCAACATAACAATTTGAGCATAAGATGCTTACTCCGTGAAGATCGAACGCAAACTGATTCAATGCTATCGTCGAAGAAGTTCGGCAGCTTCGCACACACGACTTGTCTGTGAAAGACGACGGCACCCCGAAGCTCTTATGTGCACCTCTGATCTAAGGGCTTTTTGGGCTTCAGCCCTGGGCCCCGTGGATACAAAAGGCCTAGCCTAAAAATCCTGAAAACTCTTATGAAAATAAGTCGTTGTGCGATTCAAAGCATTTTTACTTAAAATTATTTAAAATCTTACTTACCACAGTCGAATCAAGAGTCTTACACCTCTTGCAGTGCAATTTTTATGCTATATACGGAAAGAAACCAAATTGCTTAGCCATCATTATGTGGCTTTCACATCTGTAAACTCGTGTGGCAAACAATATGGCGGCTTGTGTGTGTTCGAGAAAGCGAGCGTTCAAATTACGGAATCTATTTGGCACACACAGGGCTACATTTGAGAATAGTAGAAATGTACTTTTAGAAAGTATTTATTGCTACGAAATAATATTTGTGTGGGGGAAATTAAACAAGAATGCTTCCAAAGTACTCCACACCTGCATAATTTCTTCGAAATAAAATTTATTTTATAATTTCATGTAGTGGCAAAAATATTATGTAATATTAAAAAACAGTTTACACAAATCGGCAATTATTACCCTGATTCTACTACGTTTGCTTGTCAAGTTTCTCTCAAATTTCAAAAAGAAACGCCAAAAATTGTCCGCCTACGTCATAATCGTTTTAGTTCAATTTTCGGCCTAATTGTTGAGACAATTTAGCTGTCGACTGAGAAAATATCTGTACATTAGTAAAAAATGTGTGAGGGTATTGAAATTATTATAACAAATTGTCTCGTGTAGACCTTAGGTTAAATAAAAAAAAATATGTGGGGGGCCGCCACGCACGGTATAAATGAAACTTTAACCCAAAAATGTAGAGAGTTTTTAATTTAGTCTTACTAAAAAAAGTCTCATTTCATAAAAAGCCATGAGAAGATTAAGTTTATTTTAAAAGAGCGAAAGTGCTGATCTTCAAGGTCATGTGTCATCAAAGAAAGCAAATAGTAGGGTAAGACTTCCCATTTGGATGAGCGTTGTCATGTTGCAAAATTACCTTGTTGTGCCTTTGATCGCACTCTGGACGTTTTTGCTTCAATGCTCGGTTCAAACGCATAAATTGAGTTCGGTAGAGTTGCTATGTGATAGTTTCGCCTTGTAGTAGCAGCATATACTACATCACGGCCCCACCAAATACAGAGAACGACATTGTCACTGTGAATATTGCACTTTGGCGTCGATTTTTGTTTATGGCCGGGTAGCCCAGCCCGTATGAACCCATTTCTCATCATCATCATTATAAATTGAGTTCGTCTTGTAAAACTAGTAAGGTATATCTTCGACTTAGCCGTTAAAATACCCCCACGGGCGATTCGCAATGGTACAAAATCTTAAATTGCAGCTCTTTTCATATGAGATTTAAAAAAATTTACTATTTTGATGACGTCTAATTCATCTAAATCTTATCTAAGTCTAATTCATATCAAATTGTTTTCCTGCAAAGTAAAGACAAGCCTTTTCATAAAGTTTTTAATTAGGGGCTGTATGGGAGGTGGGCATGTTCTTGAGTGGCTGATGCCAATTTTTCTAACACGCCTAAATTTTGATATAAAGGGTGATTTTTTAAGAGCTTGATAACTTTTTTTTTAAAAAAACGCATAAAATTTGCAAAATCTCATCGGTTCTTTATTTGAAACGTTAGATTGGTCCATGACATTTACTTTTTGAAGATAATTTCATTTAAATGTTGACCGCGGCTGCGTCTTAGGTGGTCCATTCGGAAAGTCCAATTTTGGGCAACTTTTTCGAGCATTTCGGCCGGAATAGCCCGAATTTCTTCGGAAATGTTGTCTTCCAAAGCTGGAATAGTTGCTGGCTTATTTCTGTAGACTTTAGACTTGACGTAGCCCCACAAAAAATAGTCTAAAGGCGTCAAATCGCATGATCTTGGTGGCCAACTTACCGGTCCATTTCTTGAGATTAATTGTTCTCCGAAGTTTTCCCTCAAAATGGCCATAGAATCGCGAGCTGTGTGGCATGTAGCGCCATCTTGTTGAAACCACATGTCAACCAAGTTCAGTTCTTCCATTTTTGGCAACAAAAAGTTTGTTAGCATCGAACGATAGCGATCGCCATTCACCGTAACGTTGCGTCCAACAGCATCTTTGAAAAAATACGGTCCAATGATTCCACCAGCGTACAAACCACACCAAACAGTGCATTTTTCGGGATGCATGGCCAGTTCTTGAACGGCTTCTGGTTGCTCTTCACTCCAAATGCGTCAATTTTGCTTATTTACGTAGCCATTCAACCAGAAATGAGCCTCATCGCTGAACAAAATTTGTCGATAAAAAAGCGGATTTTCTGCCAACTTTTCTAGGGCAAAATTCAATGATTTTAAAGCGTTGCTCGTTAGTAAGTCTATTCATGATGAAATGTCAAAGCATACTGAGCATCTTTTTCTTTGACACCATGTCTGAAATCCCACGTGATCTGTCAAATACTAATGCATGAAAATCATAACCTCAAAAAAATCACCCTTTAATATACACAAGTACCCAATTCCAGGTCTATAGCTTAAATATTAGCCTGTTTATAGAGTTTTCAATATTATGGATTGTATGGAAGGTGGGCGTGTTCATCAATGGATGACGCCCATATTTCTAACACATCTTAATTTTATTATAAAAAGAATAAATATCTAATTTTACTTTTATAGCTTCGACAGAAGCCTATTTATATAGTTTTAAATTTTGGGGTTGTATGAGAGGTGGGCGTGTTCGTGGGTGGATTACGCCCATTTTTCTCTCACGTCTTAATTTTTATATTAAAATAATAAATATTTAATTTTGAAGTGAAACTTCTTTGGCGGCGAGTAAAATTTCAAGGTCCTTTTTCGTGACGCTAGGCTAACGTTTTCAATTCATATGAAAATTAAAAAAAAATTACTGCCGCTGCCGAGAATTGAACCCCGAACATCGTTGATTATGAGACGGAATCTATTCCTTTACGCCATGTAGGCACATGAAAAAACGCCAAACAAAATGTAATTAAAACTGAACACGTAACATAATGAAAATAACATTAACTTTAGATTAACTTTAACATTACATTATTAACATAACCGTAACATTAATTTTCATCCTACAAGTATGCACGGGAAAAAAAATAGAAAAATAGCTAAAACAGGAGCAGAACGCGTTCGTGAATATAGAGAGCGAATTAGAGCTCTGAAGAATACAGCCGCAGCTGGGTCTGCAACTAATGATGAAGGCAGTGTTGCCATATGGTCCGATATATCGTATTTGTTACGATTTTCAGTCTTGAATCCGATGATCCGATATATGGCCATAATTCTCCAAAATGTTACGATTTCAGAAAAAATAGATCCGACGTCCGATTTGGTGTATTTTTCTTTAAGTATATGCAATGAAAAAATAAAGATAGCAAGTTAGCAAGATAGCAACTTTAAACTTTGTTTTAAAAATTCTGTGTCAACTCTTTTTAACCAATGACAAAATATTTAATGAAGATTATTTTTTTTTTTTATTTTTAATTCTATTTTGTGTGCTTAAAAGTATTTTTCAATATATTTTATCAGAATATTTTTTATATATAATCATGTTAGAAACATTAGATGAACTGACTTTTGAAGCAAAATTTGATTTATTTAATAATAAATCTTAAAACTTCCACATTGATTTTTATATTTCTTCTTTAATGTTCAATTGCCTTCTCGGGAAATTTCTACGTTGCTGTTCTTTTTTAAAATTTCACGGATCCGACGGGAATCCGACGAACTGAGTCAAAAGTTACGATATGAAAATTTTTTTGATGGCAACACTGGATGAAGGTAAGGTGATTGCAAGAACGGCTGAGTTTCAAAATGCATTTTTACGAAACATCAGTGTATTTTGGTGAATCTACAAAGAACCAATCCCCAAAAAACACACTGATGCTTTGTAAAAATTTATTTTGGAACTCAGCCATCATCTCAACAAAATCTTAAAGCGAACCAAGTTGATGCACTCATCAATCAACGTTCGCTGCTTTACGAGGCCCTCTATCAACATAGCAATTATTATGATCAGGAAACAGGAGGTAATAATGAACAAGATTTGCCTCTGCTTTCGGAGGCTCCTTCAATGAGTACTATGCAAATGCAATCCAGCATTCACAAAGTTACAATGTTGAGAAGACATTCGAAAGCAACTAAAACACCAACTGAACTAAAACAAGTACCGAAAATAACTGTTATTTTACAATTTTCAAATGAAAAAAATTGTCGAAAGACTTTTTCAAATATACCATTATGTTACAAATGTCCTCAGCCTCACGAATATTAAGTCGCTTTTAAATTTGAAACTAATTCTTTAAAAGTTGTTTTCTTGCCTAGTATATTTCGAGGAAAATAAAGGTTACTTTCGACTTTTATTTTATCGGTCAAAAGTAGCAGTTATTTTGTAGCTTTAATTTTTTCCACGAATATTAAGTGCCTTTTAAATTTTCGACTGATTGTTTAAAAGTTAACTGTTATTTTTTGCCTTGTACTTTTTCGAGGAAAAATAAAGGTTACTTCTGACTTTTATTTTATCGGTCAAAAATAGCAGTTATTTTGTGACATTTTGATCTTTTTGACCGAAAACATTAAAGTCACAAAATAACTGCTAATTTTTGGCCGATAAAGTAAAAGTCAAAAGTAACTGCTATTTTTGCCCAAAAACTATAAGGCACAAAAAACTGTTTTTTTGTCGGAAAAAAATAAAAAATAAGATATAAAAGTTAATATGTGACACTTCCGACAAAAACCATATTCGGTACGGTCCTTGGATGCAAATATTGAATCAACAAATTATTATTCCATTTCGTATTGATTGAATTTCTTTTCAGATACTTTCTCTCTCTATTTCACACTAAAATCTCTCTTATTTCTTACTGTTAAAGAAGTTTCACTTCTGCCACGTGTACGTTGCTGCACGCGAGTTTTTTTTTATAGCTTCGACACAAGCCTCTATATAAAGGTTTCAATATTGGGGTTGTATGGGAGGTAGGAGTGTTAGTGGGTGGATGACGCCCATTTTTCTGACACACCTGAGTTTTGTCATAGACTATACAAATACCGAATTGAAGTTTTATAGCGTAAATAATCGCTTCTTTATGGAGTTTTCATCATTGGGGTCGTATGGGAGGTAGGCGTGGTTTTCATCTGATTTAGCTCCGAATCAACTCAGGTGGTGATGCTGAGCAAGAATATATATACTTTTCTATACCTACCACTCCTCCTTATGGGCGTTACACACGTCGTGACAAAATTAATATACCCCTTACGCAGTACGCGTGGGGGTATAAAAATATACTTAAAAATGGAGTCCATTAAAGTTTCAACGACCACCTGCGAATGACCTCAGAAAATCCCAAGAATGTATTAAGAAGTTTCACTTCAAAAAATACTTTTTTTACCTTTACAAGAAAAATATCAAAAACTTATTCATAAACGTCCAATAACGATAAAAACCTCTTATAAAGGCTTCATAAATGAGAAACCTTCAATAAATCCCAGATAAATCAAGTTTAAAATTTGTACTCTCATCTGATAATAAATAGTGTCAAAAATACTTCAAATTACACTGTGTGACGAAATCGACAAAAAAAAGCGCAAGCCTTATTGAAATTCTTAAAGAGGGACATGTTGCGAATCTATCGCACCTTGACAGACCTCTCAATGTCGTCACAGATTTTTTTTGTAATTATTACAAATACTGTTGTGCCGACTTTCATCGAATTTTTAGTCATTTGCCTTGTCGGAAATAAAAACTAAATTGCACTTCTTTCCAGTAGAATTTCACGTAGAATAAAAGGCTGTATAAAAATAAATTTGATTAAATAAAAAATTAAGTGTGTAGCGAATCAAATTCTTTTGTTTTTAGTTAATGTACCTAAATTAATGTACCTTTACATTAAGCTCAAAAACATCAAAATCGGTTGAGAATTGGCTGAATGGCGGCAATTTTAACGATTTTTTTCTCATTGTCAAATTCCGATTCCCATGTATAGGCTTGCTATCATAAAAAGTGTTGCCATTTAGTCGAATCTTAACCGCTTTTGGTCCAAATCGTTTTTTTTTCATAAGAGTTAAATCTAACCGAATCACAGACCTATTTCGTTACATTTGACAATTTGAGTTCACTGATTGAGTTGAAAAGAGGTCCATGAACTCTCGTGTCAAAAAAGATCACTTACTAAACTAGAAAAGTAGTGCATTCATAAGCCCAATGGGCCAAAATTGCACTCTCAACGTTGAGAAGCGAACCAATGCTTACAATGCTATCAATGCTTATAATGCTACCAACGCTTACCAATGCAAGCCAATCAGTTCGTGCAAAACAAAAACAACACAAGCTAAAACAACGAACCAAAAATAAGGAAAGCAACAGGCATAGCATAAGCAGCTGATGATTTATTTTCTTATATAAACACATGCATTTTTCTTCTTATATTTTACTATTTTGTGACTACAATATAATAGTCACAAAATCCAAAATTAGATGTTCATTATTTGATATTTCAGTATATACATTATCTTTGAAAGATGAGTATTAAAGGCTGTAGGTATACCCTAAAGTATTAGTCAAAAAGTTTCATGACCTTGAAAAAATCCGCGCTGTAAGACGTAATTCTACGTCAAAAACAAATTGACCATTTCAGCCCTTGAAACAACTTTCACCGAGGTTCTATGATCAATTGTGTTGTGTGTATTATTAAATGGTTGTACACAATTTGACCGAGAACTGGACCTTAGAGTGGTCGGTCTCCATACAAAAAAAAAAAAGTTTGAAAAAACCACCCCCTATTTTAAAGTCGACCTCGAGAGGATTCCGAAAACAAAAAAAAAATTTTTTTTTAACCACCGGAAAAACAGCCAAAATGGTCTTTTTTGCATAACTAAAGCATTACATGTCAGATCTTAAAAAATTATATGTCGTTGAAAAGAGCTTAATGAGCACTACATTGTCTTTTTAGAACATTTTGACTTTTTAGGTCAAATTCAACTAGTAAGCCCCGTTAGCCCGATTTACCCCCTTAAATTTATTTTTTTTCTCCTAAGATTGGACTCCTTCAAAGTTGTTTAATTTGTGTTCCAAAAATTTTTTATTTAGTTTAAAAACAAGGAAGTTATAATAGTTCAAATATTTGATATTATCCTTTTTTTATAAAAAAAAAGAAACAGTTTCGATAGTATCGTAAGTGTAGACGTAGAATTCCGTTTAAGTTGTAACCTCTTCTACTTTGTCTCTTTGGTCCGATTGTTTTGTTCATTTTGCACGCATTTTTATTGATCTTCCAAAAATTAAAAAATAAATGAATAACACTCAATTATGGACTACTTATCGATGCCAAAACAAAGAAAAAGTTAAAATGTAAGTATGATTAAATGAGCAAACAAAAAGAAACAAGCAAAATTTCAAATTTTTTTGATCATTTTGTTAAGTTTGATAGGTTGAGTTCATTAACTTAGTTGAAAAGAAGGCGAAGCAAATGCACTTTCTTAAAACTTACAAAATATATAAACAAAATTGTAAAAGAAACGTCACAGAGTTTGAAAAAATTCTTCAAGAATTGTTGCATCGTGCAAACATTCCCACCGTGGTAAAACGACGGTTCGGAGGTACATAACAAGTCTCATAAAAGAACATTATGATTAATTAAAAAATCCACATAAATGCAATGAAGTGGAATGGAACAGGATTTTTCTTATATGTCAGGGCAAATGTAAGATAGAAACAAATGCCCAATGTAGCTGCTCCGATTTTGATAAGATTCCTTAAAGACAGTTAACTTTTGACAATATACAAGAGCAAATTGAAAATATTCAAATGGCTGATGTATGTGATGAAATGTCGAGCATACCTCCAATATCAAATTTTTCCATTGGTTATGTTCTTTGCTCAAGCGAAGAGGACGATTGTAGGTTTTTTTTTGAGAATCTAGATAATATTGTGACGTTTCTTTTGCAATTTTGTTTAATTTATGTTATTGTTCGTTGAGTAAAATAAAAGTTCATTTTTTATAAAAACAAGGATTCTATCAAATATTTGAACTATTATAACTTCCTTGTTTTTAAACTTAATAAATAATTTTTTGAACACAAATTAAACAACTTTGAAGGAGTTCAATCTTATGAGAAAAAAAAAGAAATTCAAGGGGGGTAAATCGGTCTAACGGGCAGCGTTACCAGTTTTGCACTATAAATAGTGCTTTCGGTATTTTTTGAGCTCTTGCGAGATGCTGCGGGAGAAAGTAAAAATCATCGCTTTATGTGAGAAAAATTCTCATGCGAGAAAATTTTTACCACATGTGCGATTTTTCCCACGCGAGAGAATAAAAATACCGAAATTACCACAAATACCTCACATTACCAAAAAGAGATTTCTACCTACTGTGGTAGAAGTACGCGTGAATGAAATGTGTACAGAAAAGGTTAACTGAGTGAATGCGCTTGTTGATGCATTCTTCATTCTTCTTCATTCTTCTTGTTGGTAGTTTGTTTGTGTTTAAAGTGTTTTCAATATTTAACAACAAAGGAACGTAAATAATTTTTAATAGCAAAGTGAAAAATAAAATAATTATGTCTGGAAGAAAAAGATCATTGTCGCATAGTTATTCAAAAACTCTGTAAGATTAAAGTACTTTTACATTTTAGGCTCATTTAAATATTATGAATGTGTTAAAAGAAAAATTATGATGAGCAGTGCGAGGACTGCTATAAGGCTGGAGAAATTTTTCTGAGAAATAATTTTTGAACTCAATAAAGAATTGAATTATTAAATATTATTGTTTTATTAACTGTTGATAATTAATATGTTGCAATTTAAGTTTACTTTCGTCACATAATTTCATACTTTGCTATAAACACCGCTTAAAGTGATATTTTAAGCAACTTTGAGGTATTCCATTGACTTGCGGTAATTTTGTGGTAATTTGCACGATTTTGAGGTAATTTGAGGTATTTTATTGACTTGCGGTAATTTTGTGGTAATTTGCACAATTTTGAGGTAATTTGAGGTATTTTTGACGTGTGGTAATTTGAGAGAATTAAATGCGAGAATAAGGTAATTTTGGAGGTATATTCATCTGACAACGCTGCTAACGGGGCTTACCAGTTGAATATGACCTCAAAAGTCAATATGTTCTAATAAGACAATTAGGCTATTCACAGTTTAAGCGTATACTAACAAAGCGTATTTATAGCATTTGTTATTTCTGAAACTGTGAGCACCTCAGTATTCAATAATTATGCAACGCTGTGACGTTTATCGTTAGTGTTGCCATTACGTTAAAAACTCTTTGAAGGAGAAATTGTATTACCTGTGGGGATTATTACAGTATCTGATATATAAGGAGTTCAATGCAAAACATTGAGTTTAGGAGATATATTCACTCCTATTTCTTAATAAATTATATGCGAAGTTGAGGTCCTATCCTTAAAACCACTCCACCATTCAAAATAATAAAAAAATAGTTTTATATGTTAAACAAAATTAGTGAAGTTTGCATATTTTGCAGTGGCACCACTGTCTTATTTTCTAACTGACAGAACACTTAACGCGAAGTTGGCAACTGTAGACGGCCTAAAAATACAAGGCTCAAAAAAACGTCGAAGGGCTACTTTAATTTACGCGTGTCTGCGTATTTGCGTTTGCATGCAAAACAACAATAAAGCAAAATACGCTTGCGATGGCGTACAAATAAAAAATCGTAAATATAACAGACCTGCGTATAGGTGACTGTGAATAGGCTAAATGTAGTGTTCATTAAGCTCTTTTCAACGACATAAAATTTTTTAAGATCTGACATGTAATGCTAAAGTTATGCAAAAGAGACCATTTTGGCTGTTTTTCCGGTGGTTAAAAAAAAAAAATTTTTTTGTTTTTGGAATCCTCTCAAGGTTATCTTTAAAAGAGGGTGTGATTTTTTCAAACTTTTTTTTTGGACCCACTCTACTGGACCTACATGATGTATATCGACTCCGAACGTCTAAAGTTCATGTTTTCAAGAAACTTTACAATGCATTATTACTCTGAATATATTTCTATAAAGAAAAACTTTTACCCGAGCTGAATTTTGAACTCGGGAACCGTTGGTTCGCACGCCACAAACTTTAGTACGCACGACCACGACCGCCATTTCAGCGTTGTCAGATGAATATACCTCCAAAATTACCTTATTCTCGCATTTAATTCTCTCAAATTACCACACGTCAAAAATACCTCAAATTACCTCAAAATTGTGCAAATTACCACAAAATTACCGCAAGTTAATAAAATACCTCAAATTACCTCAAAATCGTGCAAATTACCACAAAATTACCGCAAGTCAATGGAATACCTCAAAGTTGCTTAAAATATCACTTTAAGCGGTGTTTATAGCAAAGTATGAAATTATGTGACGAAAGTAAACTTAAATTGCAACATATTAATTATCAACAGTTAATAAAACAATAATATTTAATAATTCAATTCTTTATTGAGTTCAAAAATTATTTCTCAGAAAAATTTCTCCAGCCTTATAGCAGTCCTCGCACTGCTCATCATAATTTTTCTTTTAACACATTCATAATATTTAAATGAGCCTAAAATGTAAAAGTACTTTAATCTTACAGAGTTTTTGAATAACTATGCGACAATGATCTTTTTCTTCCAGACATAATTATTTTATTTTTCACTTTGCTATTAAAAATTATTTACGTTCCTTTGTTGTTAAATATTGAAAACACTTTAAACACAAACAAACTACCAACAAGAAGAATGAAGAAGAATGAAGAATGCATCAACAAGCGCATTCACTCAGTTAACCTTTTCTGTACACATTTCATTCACGCGTACTTCTACCACAGTAGGTAGAAATCTCTTTTTGGTAATGTGAGGTATTTGTGGTAATTTCGGTATTTTTATTCTCTCGCGTGGGAAAAATCGCACATGTGGTAAAAATTTTCTCACATGAGAATTTTTCTCACATAAAGCGATGATTTTTACTTTCTCCCGCAGCATCTCGCAAGAGCTCAAAAAATACCGAAAGCACTATTTATAGTGCAAAACTGGTAACGCTGCGCCATTTCTATGTTCATCTTCTGCGTTCAGCGATATAAATTTGGTTTACCTACAATTTTTAAAAGTTCTATTGTCTGAAGTCCAAAAATTCAACAAATTATATAAGAGAAATGAAGCGGACAGCACTTCATTTTGCAGAATTAGTTTTTTTGATCTTGAACTAATCTAACAACTTGATATTGCCTTCAGAGAACTTTGATGCCTTGAATTTTTCAATCGAACGACTAAACGTTAAAAAGTTAGATGCGTTGTAAAAATAGAATTTACATGTATTTCCAATGGAAACAAAGTTAGAAAAATGATTCTCCTGTAAAATTTTGTTAACGGCGCTTACGTTTTTTTTTTGCGTAAGGGTTCGGTACTATAAAGAATGATATCATAAAATTTATGAAAAGTTTACAAAGAAATATAAGATATTTCAGATATCGACGAAAGTATGGAGTTTGAGATATGAAGTGATTTATGCCTACAAAACTGTACTTGGCTATTATTATTATTACTAGTGTAAAAGCCCGTCCTACGACGGGAAGGAACCATTTAGAGTGCAAAATGCGACAAAAAATTTATTGGATTTATACACAAAGTTTTTTATTTGAAAACATGTTTATTAAATTAATTTGATAAAACTTCTTTATATATAACATTTTTAGTATAAAAATTCTTAGAATTTTTAACCAATTAACCTTGTTCCTTGCCATCTATGCTGCTTAATTTTACATCATCAGCCCGCTAAAACTGCCCATGCCGAAATACCAGTTCTTTTAAAAAACTCCTACTTTTTGCAATATTTAACCTTGCAATTTATTTATGGTCATTGAAAAGGTCAGTTTAACTGGAAATTGTCGCCTCCGGAGAGTAAAAGGCAAATCTGTGTTTGTCGGGGCCAAATCAATTGTAGGTATGAAAACTATTTCATGTTCGCCAGTGCGCCTGTCAATACCTGTGCGATGATTAATTAAGTTTTTAGTTTTTTCAAAACTAACCACCTTCCATTACAGATATCTCTTTTGGTATTGAAATTTCGAAGAAGTATTATAATACTTCCAATTTTGAGGTTTAACTTATGCAGTGGCATTCCTGAATTATTAAATTCATTCAAAAACTCGGCAGGGTTATTTTGTTTATCGTTATCATCACTGTCTTCAATTTAATCCGTGCTCAGATCTCTCACTGGGTCACCAACTAAAATATTTAGAATTTGCTCGTTGACTTCGTTCACATCGGAATTTTTTGGGCACAAGCAATTTTGGAATAACGGTTGATGTTATTCGGACTCAAAGTATCGCCAAAAATCTATTTAACCCTTTCAATGGATTTGTCCATTATATTGGACACTTCGGAAAAAAAATTTCCAACGTCTTTTCTAAAATCAAATAGGTTGGTACTATGAAATGAAGTTGTGCCAACATCACAAAAATAATTTTAGGGAGATATATAACGTTTAACTTAGTTAGATTTTCGATTTTATGCCCAACAGAAGCCTTAAATTTTTTATATCGCGTGTTAATAAATTTTGCAAAAAAGAAGTGATTATTGTGATTGGTGTGCAAAGTATAATTTTTTTCTTTATAATAACAATTCCATAAATAACGCATTTGCATTTGTCTCCGGTTGTTTTAGTTGAACTAAAATATTATAATACAACGTTATCATGGTTTTGTCCATTATATTAGACAGCCTGTCAAAACCAAAGCAGCTCATGTAAAAATCAGAGGGATGTTTTTTAATCTTTTTATTGCTTAAATGATGGGAATATAAGCTCAAAAAAACTATCCACGATTATTCTAGGCAAGCCATTGAAAGGGTTAATAAGCAAACCTTTACAAACAAAATGACCGGGAATTTCTATGATATCTTCATCTCCATTTCCGAACTTCAGTAGCCAATCGCTTAAACTTGGATCAGAAGACCGAACATTGTGATTTAATTCTAGCAATTCCAATTGACACTGAAAGTAATAATTGCTGTTCAGTTTATGCAGACCGAATAGGTTCTGGTTCTGTTAATTAAGAAGCACTGTAATAGCAAGACATGATGTTTGATGTATAGTAGTTGAGGAAAATGACGATAGTCCGCAAGTACAAAGATTTCCAATACATAATTTAAGAACAGGTTCTGGTCCAGGCTGAACAGGTTTTAAAAAGAATAGTACGTACAAAAATTTCAAATGGATAATTTTACAACAGGTTCTGGTCCAGGCTGAACATGTTTTACGATATAGAGCACGGAGCAGGACGCTTGTCTTTTATATATTAAGATTATTATTATTATTATTATTATTATTATTATTATTATTATTATTATTATTATTATTATTATTATTATTATTATTATTATTATTATCTATACTATTATATAAAAGGAGACTCACGGATTTGCGGCGACGTGTTCTCAATAACCGCTGAACCGATTTTTATAATTTGTTCACTATTCAATTGCTATTATAAGCGAAATTAAAATAGGGTACTACGTTTTTTACAAAACTTTTTCTTTAATTATTTAAGAATTCATGTCTTTTAATTCATGCTAATGCTGTACAAGCAGCACAACAAGCAGCAGAAAACCAATGCTTAAGCTCTGGCTGTGAGAGTAACTCAGCACGGCTGTCATGTTGTGTCGGGAGTTGCTCTCAGTTTGGTCTGTTGAGCAGTGTTGCCAACAATCTGACATCGTATTTGTTATGGTTTTCAGACTTGAATTGTTTATACATATTTACAGTCAAAAAATCTTTTTCCTCTTATGCCTGATATATAACCAAATTATTATTTTGTTATTTATTGCAAATGTTATTCATCGACAATAACGCAATCTCGACGGATTGAAAGCTTTATACAATAGTTCAGATTTAAAATTTGTTTTTATGGCAACACTAGCTACTTTATTTGCAGTCAACTTCTTGCTCAGAGAGAAATATAAATATATTAAAATCTTACCATGAAATGGGGGATGAAATTTTTTATTGTTGTAGTTATTTCAGTATACAAATATTCCATTGCATATGCTCAAATGCTTCTCAGAGGATCTCAGTACGATCTGAAATGTCGCATTGATATGTCATTGTTTGTGTTCATCTGCGCAGAAATTATGTTCATGCATACAACCTTATAAAATAGATTTCCTTTGAACTTTTCAATAGGTTTATATTGGACGCATCAGAAAATAATTTTTGTTTTTATTTTCCAACGTCTTTTTTAAAATCAAATAGGTTGGTACTATGAAATGAAGTTGTAACAAAATGATGACCATAAATGTAGAGGAATACCAATATAACTTCTTTAATTTAGTTGGATTTTCGATTTTGTTCCAAAACAGAAGCCTCAAAGTTTTTTATTTCGCGTGTTAATAAATGTTGCACATTAAAAGAGTTATTGTGATTGGAGCATATTTTTTATTTTTAACCGATTTCAAAAAGGAGGAGGGTCTCAAGTTGGTTGGTTTCTCTGTTTTTTTATAATAGCATTATAAATAATGCATTTGCATTGGTCTCCAGTAGTTTTAGTTTTCGATGCGTTTTACATGCGTTGCGTAGCTTATGCCAGGCTGTCTAATATAATGGAAAACCATTCAAAAGTTGAATTATAATATTAAGGTTCAACTAAAACTACTGGAGACCAATGCAAATGCATTATTTATAATGCTATTATAAAAAAACAGAGAAACCAACCAACTTGAGACCCTCCCCCTTTTTGAAATCGGTTAAAAATAAAAAATATGCTCCAATCACAATAACTCTTTTAATGTGCAACATTTATTAACACGCGAAATAAAAAACTTTGAGGCTTCTGTTTTGGAACAAAATCGAAAATCCAACTAAATTAAAGAAGTTATATTGGTATTCCTCTACATTTATGGTCATCATTTTGTTACAACTTCATTTCATAGTTGTCATCGAAAACGCATGTTTGACGCATATTTTAGTGTTTAAAGGATGCGTAAGTTAAGCATATTTTAAACAAGCTGTTAACATCTTCTTTGTATATTAAAATGATTGTATGTACAAGGAGACTTCAAAACCGCTAAACCAATTGTTATGAAATTTTCAGGGAAACTCTAGCAAAGTCTGCAGAGCGCTCCTGTGAAGTTTGGCATCGATATCGAATAGCTTTAGAATTACATGTTGCACAGCTCCAAAATTCTGTATTTGACCTCAATTTTCACGTGCTGTTTTACTGGTAAAATTTTAAAGCCGTTGCAGAAGGGGCGTGACACTTTTAAGGCATTCAAACTTTTCAGTATAATTTAAGAAACATAAGTCACAAATTTCTAATGTGTCGTGTCCATCCACTGGAAAAATTCAGCAAGCATTGGAAATTGGGTCGTGACACCATCAACATAGTTTAAATGTTTAATATCGAATAGCTGTGGTACTTAATGTAGCATAATATTTACACTCAGTATAAATTAATTTTTGGAAATGTCTTTCGACAAGAAATATAGCACGGGCATTGGAAAACGGGGTGTGAATCCGCCCATACAAGCCAAATTTTTAATAGCAAATAGCATTGGAAATAAAAATCGCTGATCAGTGAAATTCCGAATGGAGTTGCCATTTGGTAATGTCCTTCTAATAGAAAACTGGTCTGAGCTTTGGTCAAGTGGGTGCACCTTCCCCTACAAGCTACATTTTTGATCGAATAGGTTCTGAAGTCACAGATGAAGTACATGTGTTTGTCTAAGGCTGCGTGCATTTTCAACGCCGATTCAGACAGACAGGCAAGCTGAAATCTGTGTGAACAAATGAGATACAAATATCTATCTCTCTCGCTTTTTCACACACTCTGCGGACACAGGCAGGCAGTCTGAATCGGCGTTTACTATGCACGTGGCCTAAGGCGTAGCAACGCGCGCCGGGTATTGCTAGTTATAACATAATTCCGTAAAATGTGAGTGCGGAACGCTTGATTTTTTTTTTAAATTTCATAGCATATTTTTAGGCATTTATGTTTTGTGATTTATTGAAACTTTTTATATTTTTCATTTTTAAATTTTCAGTTTTACAAAAAATTTTAAACTTATTACGTAGTTTATTATTACCTACTCTGGTTTCCGTTTTTATTTAAAGGTATTTTATAAATATTTGGAACTAAAAATTGTTATTTGCAAAATTTAAAATCAAAATGTGACCATCGCTGATTCAGGTTAAAAAATTAATATTTCTTTTTTTTTTCTTTATTATAAGTGAGCCCGTAATTTTTGACGGAAAAGAACTAGTATATATTAAATAACTTTACTATAACTTAATTCCGTAGAAATGTGTGTATTTCGTCTTTTCTACTATGGTTTCCGTTTTTACTTTTAGGCATTTTATAAATATTTGCAACTAAAAATGATTATTTAATAATTTAAAACCGAATATGTAACCACCGTTGATTTCATTACATAATCATATGTTAAACTGATGAATACGTCGCCTCAACGTATATAGCCATATTTATTACTCATTTTTGATGGGAAATAACTAGTATTTATATGAAACTATAGACTTTTTATTATTTTTCTAATAGCAATGAAATTTTATTTTAATAACTCATTACCCTATTTACAAATGTGTATTTGGACTAATTGAAATTAACCTTAGCATAAAAAAATATATTTGTTTTGTTGTCTTTCTTTATCTATGCATACAAAACAAAAATAAAAAACTTAAGAAATTTTTGTTTTAAAAAACTAGCATCTTTTTTTAGCTTCCAATCAAATTTTTGGCTCTTTTTAGCTACTTTTTTCAGAAAGTTTAGCTACAACCTCAAAAAATTTCTGGCAGCACTGATTAAATGAGATACACACATTTGTGCAAATTTGCAGCGGATTTAATTCACATGGTTATGCATTTTTGCTTAAATAAATAAAACTTGAATGTTTTTTGGCGGAAATACCCATGCTTTTGTTTTTTTTTTTGCAATAAAGGCAACATTTGATGTTTCTGAAACATAATTTTTAATACAATTTCGTGAAAACTAAAGCTTTTTATTGAATGTAGCATTCCACGCTTAACTAAAAAACTCATGTGAAGGAAGGAATAGTTCTTCGATTACGTTTTATGAACTTTACTTTTTATTTTGATATTGGAACTTATTAAGCACGATTGATTTATTAAATCAAATAAGCCTTTTTTTGTTTTTAAATACCAAGAAATGATAATTTTTGTTGAGTTCAGTCTTGAGGAGACATGAAAATTATTTGAAAGGTGAAAATATGTGAAAATTAATAAAACTCAACCCGTTTCACCACGATAAGATCATGGTAACTATACCAACAGATGGAAGAGCTATTTATAGCCCTAATATCCACCAAAAATATACGAAATACTAAAAGCTTAGTGAACACTGCCGACCCTCAGAAAATGTGCACCGAAGGCAATAGTTCACAGGTACTTAATGGTAGATATTGCGAATATAAGCAAGATCAAAATGTCTCCTATTACAAGTAATAACATCCAATCAACGTTTTTAGTCATTTAGGCTGTGAACAGTGATTGGAAGTATTATTGGGGGGTAAGGGGGGGCGGTGGAAACAAACAAAAGCAAATTTGACTTACAGAGAGAGTACAATTAGAAATTTTTTTTTTTTAATTCTAGATAAGTTTTTTAGCATTAATATATTTTTGAGTGTATCTCCCAAACTATAGATCGGACAGAGACGAAAGTGGCACCAATGGAAAGGCCATTCGCTCAGCTTGGGATATAGCCACCACCCGATTTTTTAAAAAATCGGGGTCTTCACTTTTTTTTGAAATTAGTACAAAACTTTATTCATTTGAGTGTATCTCCCAAACTATAGATCGGACAGAGACGAAAGTGGCACCAATGGAAAGGCCATTCGCTCAGCTTGGGATATAGCCACCACCCGATTTTTTAAAAAATCGGGGTCTTCACTTTTTTTTGAAATTAGTACAAAACTTTATTCATTTGAGTGTATCTCCCAAACTATAGATCGGACAGAGACGAAAGTGGCACCAATGGAAAGGCCATTCGCTCAGCTTGGGATATAGCCACCACCCGATTTTTTAAAAAATCGGGGTCTTCACTTTTTTTTGAAATTAGTACAAAACTTTATTCATTTGAGTGTATCTCCCAAACTATAGATCGGACAGAGACGAAAGTGGCACCAATGGAAAGGCCATTCGCTCAGCTTGGGATATAGCCACCACCCGATTTTTTAAAAAATCGGGGTCTTCACTTTTTTTTGAAATTAGTACAAAACTTTATTCATTTGAGTGTATCTCCCAAACTATAGATCGGACAGAGACGAAAGTGGCACCAATGGAAAGGCCATTCGCTCAGCTTGGGATATAGCCACCACCCGATTTTTTAAAAAATCGGGGTCTTCACTTTTTTTTGAAATTAGTACAAAACTTTATTCATTTGAGTGTATCTCCCAAACTATAGATAGGACAGAGACGAAAGTGGCACCAATGGAAAGGCCATTCGCTCAGCTTGGGATATAGCCACCACCCGATTTTTTAAAAAATCGGGGTCTTCACTTTTTTTTGAAATTAGTACAAAACTTTATTCATTTGAGTGTATCTCCCAAACTATAGATCGGACAGAGACGAAAGTGGCACCAATGGAAAGGCCATTCGCTCAGCTTGGGATATAGCCACCACCCGATTTTTTAAAAAATCGGGGTCTTCACTTTTTTTTGAAATTAGTACAAAACTTTATTCATTTGAGTGTATCTCCCAAACTATAGATCGGACAGAGACGAAAGTGGCACCAATGGAAAGGCCATTCGCTCAGCTTGGGATATAGCCACCACCCGATTTTTTAAAAAATCGGGGTCTTCACTTTTTTTTGAAATTAGTACAAAACTTTATTCATTTGAGTGTATCTCCCAAACTATAGATCGGACAGAGACGAAAGTGGCACCAATGGAAAGGCCATTCGCTCAGCTTGGGATATAGCCACCACCCGATTTTTTAAAAAATCGGGGTCTTCACTTTTTTTTGAAATTAGTACAAAACTTTATTCATTTGAGTGTATCTCCCAAACTATAGATCGGACAGAGACGAAAGTGGCACCAATGGAAAGGCCATTCGCTCAGCTTGGGATATAGCCACCACCCGATTTTTTAAAAAATCGGGGTCTTCACTTTTTTTTGAAATTAGTACAAAACTTTATTCATTTGAGTGTATCTCCCAAACTATAGATCGGACAGAGACGAAAGTGGCACCAATGGAAAGGCCATTCGCTCAGCTTGGGATATAGCCACCACCCGATTTTTTAAAAAATCGGGGTCTTCACTTTTTTTTGAAATTAGTACAAAACTTTATTCATTTGAGTGTATCTCCCAAACTATAGATCGGACAGAGACGAAAGTGGCACCAATGGAAAGGCCATTCGCTCAGCTTGGGATATAGCCACCACCCGATTTTTTAAAAAATCGGGGTCTTCACTTTTTTTTGAAATTAGTACAAAACTTTATTCATTTGAGTGTATCTCCCAAACTATAGATCGGACAGAGACGAAAGTGGCACCAATGGAAAGGCCATTCGCTCAGCTTGGGATATAGCCACCACCCGATTTTTTAAAAAATCGGGGTCTTCACTTTTTTTTGAAATTAGTACAAAACTTTATTCATTTGAGTGTATCTCCCAAACTATAGATCGGACAGAGACGAAAGTGGCACCAATGGAAAGGCCATTCGCTCAGCTTGGGATATAGCCACCACCCGATTTTTTAAAAAATCGGGGTCTTCACTTTTTTTTGAAATTAGTACAAAACTTTATTCATTTGAGTGTATCTCCCAAACTATAGATCGGACAGAGACGAAAGTGGCACCAATGGAAAGGCCATTCGCTCAGCTTGGGATATAGCCACCACCCGATTTTTTAAAAAATCGGGGTCTTCACTTTTTTTTGAAATTAGTACAAAACTTTATTCATTTGAGTGTATCTCCCAAACTATAGATCGGACAGAGACGAAAGTGGCACCAATGGAAAGGCCATTCGCTCAGCTTGGGATATAGCCACCACCCGATTTTTTAAAAAATCGGGGTCTTCACTTTTTTTTGAAATTAGTACAAAACTTTATTCATTTGAGTGTATCTCCCAAACTATAGATCGGACAGAGACGAAAGTGGCACCAATGGAAAGGCCATTCGCTCAGCTTGGGATATAGCCACCACCCGATTTTTTAAAAAATCGGGGTCTTCACTTTTTTTTGAAATTAGTACAAAACTTTATTCATTTGAGTGTATCTCCCAAACTATAGATCGGACAGAGACGAAAGTGGCACCAATGGAAAGGCCATTCGCTCAGCTTGGGATATAGCCACCACCCGATTTTTTAAAAAATCGGGGTCTTCACTTTTTTTTGAAATTAGTACAAAACTTTATTCATTTGAGTGTATCTCCCAAACTATAGATCGGACAGAGACGAAAGTGGCACCAATGGAAAGGCCATTCGCTCAGCTTGGGATATAGCCACCACCCGATTTTTTAAAAAATCGGGGTCTTCACTTTTTTTTGAAATTAGTACAAAACTTTATTCATTTGAGTGTATCTCCCAAACTATAGATCGGACAGAGACGAAAGTGGCACCAATGGAAAGGCCATTCGCTCAGCTTGGGATATAGCCACCACCCGATTTTTTAAAAAATCGGGGTCTTCACTTTTTTTTGAAATTAGTACAAAACTTTATTCATTTGAGTGTATCTCCCAAACTATAGATCGGACAGAGACGAAAGTGGCACCAATGGAAAGGCCATTCGCTCAGCTTGGGATATAGCCACCACCCGATTTTTTAAAAAATCGGGGTCTTCACTTTTTTTTGAAATTAGTACAAAACTTTATTCATTTGAGTGTATCTCCCAAACTATAGATCGGACAGAGACGAAAGTGGCACCAATGGAAAGGCCATTCGCTCAGCTTGGGATATAGCCACCACCCGATTTTTTAAAAAATCGGGGTCTTCACTTTTTTTTGAAATTAGTACAAAACTTTATTCATTTGAGTGTATCTCCCAAACTATAGATCGGACAGAGACGAAAGTGGCACCAATGGAAAGGCCATTCGCTCAGCTTGGGATATAGCCACCACCCGATTTTTAAAAAATCGGGGTCTTCACTTTTTTTTGAAATTAGTACAAAACTTTATTCATTTGAGTGTATCTCCCAAACTATAGATCGGACAGAGACGAAAGTGGCACCAATGGAAAGGCCATTCGCTCAGCTTGGGATATAGCCACCACCCGATTTTTTAAAAAATCGGGGTCTTCACTTTTTTTTGAAATTAGTACAAAACTTTATTCATTTGAGTGTATCTCCCAAACTATAGATCGGACAGAGACGAAAGTGGCACCAATGGAAAGGCCATTCGCTCAGCTTGGGATATAGCCACCACCCGATTTTTTAAAAAATCGGGGTCTTCACTTTTTTTTGAAATTAGTACAAAACTTTATTCATTTGAGTGTATCTCCCAAACTATAGATCGGACAGAGACGAAAGTGGCACCAATGGAAAGGCCATTCGCTCAGCTTGGGATATAGCCACCACCCGATTTTTTAAAAAATCGGGGTCTTCACTTTTTTTTGAAATTAGTACAAAACTTTATTCATTTGAGTGTATCTCCCAAACTATAGATCGGACAGAGACGAAAGTGGCACCAATGGAAAGGCCATTCGCTCAGCTTGGGATATAGCCACCACCCGATTTTTTAAAAAATCGGGGTCTTCACTTTTTTTTGAAATTAGTACAAAACTTTATTCATTTGAGTGTATCTCCCAAACTATAGATCGGACAGAGACGAAAGTGGCACCAATGGAAAGGCCATTCGCTCAGCTTGGGATATAGCCACCACCCGATTTTTTAAAAAATCGGGGTCTTCACTTTTTTTTGAAATTAGTACAAAACTTTATTCATTTGAGTGTATCTCCCAAACTATAGATCGGACAGAGACGAAAGTGGCACCAATGGAAAGGCCATTCGCTCAGCTTGGGATATAGCCACCACCCGATTTTTTAAAAAATCGGGGTCTTCACTTTTTTTTGAAATTAGTACAAAACTTTATTCATTTGAGTGTATCTCCCAAACTATAGATCGGACAGAGACGAAAGTGGCACCAATGGAAAGGCCATTCGCTCAGCTTGGGATATAGCCACCACCCGATTTTTTAAAAAATCGGGGTCTTCACTTTTTTTTGAAATTAGTACAAAACTTTATTCATTTGAGTGTATCTCCCAAACTATAGATCGGACAGAGACGAAAGTGGCACCAATGGAAAGGCCATTCGCTCAGCTTGGGATATAGCCACCACCCGATTTTTTAAAAATCGGGGTCTTCACTTTTTTTTGAAATTAGTACAAAACTTTATTCATTTGAGTGTATCTCCCAAACTATAGATCGGACAGAGACGAAAGTGGCACCAATGGAAAGGCCATTCGCTCAGCTTGGGATATAGCCACCACCCGATTTTTTAAAAATCGGGGTCTTCACTTTTTTTTGAAATTAGTACAAAACTTTATTCATTTGAGTGTATCTCCCAAACTATAGATCGGACAGAGACGAAAGTGGCACCAATGGAAAGGCCATTCGCTCAGCTTGGGATATAGCCACCACCCGATTTTTTAAAAAATCGGGGTCTTCACTTTTTTTTGAAATTAGTACAAAACTTTATTCATTTGAGTGTATCTCCCAAACTATAGATCGGACAGAGACGAAAGTGGCACCAATGGAAAGGCCATTCGCTCAGCTTGGGATATAGCCACCACCCGATTTTTTAAAAAATCGGGGTCTTCACTTTTTTTTGAAATTAGTACAAAACTTTATTCATTTGAGTGTATCTCCCAAACTATAGATCGGACAGAGACGAAAGTGGCACCAATGGAAAGGCCATTCGCTCAGCTTGGGATATAGCCACCACCCGATTTTTTAAAAATCGGGGTCTTCACTTTTTTTGAAATTAGTACAAAACTTTATTCATTTGAGTGTATCTCCCAAACTATAGATCGGACAGAGACGAAAGTGGCACCAATGGAAAGGCCATTCGCTCAGCTTGGGATATAGCCACCACCCGATTTTTTAAAAAATCGGGGTCTTCACTTTTTTTTGAAATTAGTACAAAACTTTATTCATTTGAGTGTATCTCCCAAACTATAGATCGGACAGAGACGAAAGTGGCACCAATGGAAAGGCCATTCGCTCAGCTTGGGATATAGCCACCACCCGATTTTTTAAAAATCGGGGTCTTCACTTTTTTTTGAAATTAGTACAAAACTTTATTCATTTGAGTGTATCTCCCAAACTATAGATCGGACAGAGACGAAAGTGGCACCAATGGAAAGGCCATTCGCTCAGCTTGGGATATAGCCACCACCCGATTTTTAAAAATCGGGGTCTTCACTTTTTTTTGAAATTAGTACAAAACTTTATTCATTTGAGTGTATCTCCCAAACTATAGATCGGACAGAGACGAAAGTGGCACCAATGGAAAGGCCATTCGCTCAGCTTGGGATATAGCCACCACCCGATTTTTTAAAAAATCGGGGTCTTCACTTTTTTTTGAAATTAGTACAAAACTTTATTCATTTGAGTGTATCTCCCAAACTATAGATCGGACAGAGACGAAAGTGGCACCAATGGAAAGGCCATTCGCTCAGCTTGGGATATAGCCACCACCCGATTTTTTAAAAAATCGGGGTCTTCACTTTTTTTTGAAATTAGTACAAAACTTTATTCATTTGAGTGTATCTCCCAAACTATAGATCGGACAGAGACGAAAGTGGCACCAATGGAAAGGCCATTCGCTCAGCTTGGGATATAGCCACCACCCGATTTTTTAAAAAATCGGGGTCTTCACTTTTTTTTGAAATTAGTACAAAACTTTATTCATTTGAGTGTATCTCCCAAACTATAGATCGGACAGAGACGAAAGTGGCACCAATGGAAAGGCCATTCGCTCAGCTTGGGATATAGCCACCACCCGATTTTTTAAAAAATCGGGGTCTTCACTTTTTTTTGAAATTAGTACAAAACTTTATTCATTTGAGTGTATCTCCCAAACTATAGATCGGACAGAGACGAAAGTGGCACCAATGGAAAGGCCATTCGCTCAGCTTGGGATATAGCCACCACCCGATTTTTTAAAAAATCGGGGTCTTCACTTTTTTTGAAATTAGTACAAAACTTTATTCATTTGAGTGTATCTCCCAAACTATAGATCGGACAGAGACGAAAGTGGCACCAATGGAAAGGCCATTCGCTCAGCTTGGGATATAGCCACCACCCGATTTTTAAAAAATCGGGGTCTTCACTTTTTTTTGAAATTAGTACAAAACTTTATTCATTTGAGTGTATCTCCCAAACTATAGATCGGACAGAGACGAAAGTGGCACCAATGGAAAGGCCATTCGCTCAGCTTGGGATATAGCCACCACCCGATTTTTTAAAAAATCGGGGTCTTCACTTTTTTTTGAAATTAGTACAAAACTTTATTCATTTGAGTGTATCTCCCAAACTATAGATCGGACAGAGACGAAAGTGGCACCAATGGAAAGGCCATTCGCTCAGCTTGGGATATAGCCACCACCCGATTTTTTAAAAAATCGGGGTCTTCACTTTTTTTTGAAATTAGTACAAAACTTTATTCATTTGAGTGTATCTCCCAAACTATAGATCGGACAGAGACGAAAGTGGCACCAATGGAAAGGCCATTCGCTCAGCTTGGGATATAGCCACCACCCGATTTTTAAAAAATCGGGGTCTTCACTTTTTTTTGAAATTAGTACAAAACTTTATTCATTTGAGTGTATCTCCCAAACTATAGATCGGACAGAGACGAAAGTGGCACCAATGGAAAGGCCATTCGCTCAGCTTGGGATATAGCCACCACCCGATTTTTTAAAAAATCGGGGTCTTCACTTTTTTTTGAAATTAGTACAAAACTTTATTCATTTGAGTGTATCTCCCAAACTATAGATCGGACAGAGACGAAAGTGGCACCAATGGAAAGGCCATTCGCTCAGCTTGGGATATAGCCACCACCCGATTTTTAAAAATCGGGGTCTTCACTTTTTTTTGAAATTAGTACAAAACTTTATTCATTTGAGTGTATCTCCCAAACTATAGATCGGACAGAGACGAAAGTGGCACCAATGGAAAGGCCATTCGCTCAGCTTGGGATATAGCCACCACCCGATTTTTAAAAAATCGGGGTCTTCACTTTTTTTGAAATTAGTACAAAAACTTTATTCATTTGAGTGTATCTCCCAAACTATAGATCGGACAGAGACGAAAGTGGCACCAATTGGAAAGGCCATTCGCTCAGCTTGGGATATAGCCACCACCCGATTTTTTAAAAAATCGGGGTCTTCACTTTTTTTGAAATTAGTACAAAACTTTATTCATTTGAGTGTATCTCCCAAACTATAGATCGGACAGAGACGAAAGTGGCACCAATGGAAAGGCCATTCGCTCAGCTTGGGATATAGCCACCACCCGATTTTTTAAAAAATCGGGGTCTTCACTTTTTTTTGAAATTAGTACAAAACTTTATTCATTTGAGTGTATCTCCCAAACTATAGATCGGACAGAGACGAAAGTGGCACCAATGGAAAGGCCATTCGCTCAGCTTGGGATATAGCCACCACCCGATTTTTTAAAAAATCGGGGTCTTCACTTTTTTTTGAAATTAGTACAAAACTTTATTCATTTGAGTGTATCTCCCAAACTATAGATCGGACAGAGACGAAAGTGGCACCAATGGAAAGGCCATTCGCTCAGCTTGGGATATAGCCACCACCCGATTTTTTAAAAAATCGGGGTCTTCACTTTTTTTTGAAATTAGTACAAAACTTTATTCATTTGAGTGTATCTCCCAAACTATAGATCGGACAGAGACGAAAGTGGCACCAATGGAAAGGCCATTCGCTCAGCTTGGGATATAGCCACCACCCGATTTTTTAAAAAATCGGGGTCTTCACTTTTTTTTGAAATTAGTACAAAACTTTATTCATTTGAGTGTATCTCCCAAACTATAGATCGGACAGAGACGAAAGTGGCACCAATGGAAAGGCCATTCGCTCAGCTTGGGATATAGCCACCACCCGATTTTTTAAAAATCGGGGTCTTCACTTTTTTTTGAAATTAGTACAAAACTTTATTCATTTGAGTGTATCTCCCAAACTATAGATCGGACAGAGACGAAAGTGGCACCAATGGAAAGGCCATTCGCTCAGCTTGGGATATAGCCACCACCCGATTTTTTAAAAATCGGGGTCTTCACTTTTTTTTGAAATTAGTACAAAACTTTATTCATTTGAGTGTATCTCCCAAACTATAGATCGGACAGAGACGAAAGTGGCACCAATGGAAAGGCCATTCGCTCAGCTTGGGATATAGCCACCACCCGATTTTTTAAAAAATCGGGGTCTTCACTTTTTTTTGAAATTAGTACAAAACTTTATTCATTTGAGTGTATCTCCCAAACTATAGATCGGACAGAGACGAAAGTGGCACCAATGGAAAGGCCATTCGCTCAGCTTGGGATATAGCCACCACCCGATTTTTTAAAAATCGGGGTCTTCACTTTTTTTTGAAATTAGTACAAAACTTTATTCATTTGAGTGTATCTCCCAAACTATAGATCGGACAGAGACGAAAGTGGCACCAATGGAAAGGCCATTCGCTCAGCTTGGGATATAGCCACCACCCGATTTTTTAAAAATCGGGGTCTTCACTTTTTTTTGAAATTAGTACAAACTTTATTCATTTGAGTGTATCTCCCAAACTATAGATCGGACAGAGACGAAAGTGGCACCAATGGAAAGGCCATTCGCTCAGCTTGGGATATAGCCACCACCCGATTTTTTAAAAAATCGGGGTCTTCACTTTTTTTTGAAATTAGTACAAAACTTTATTCATTTGAGTGTATCTCCCAAACTATAGATCGGACAGAGACGAAAGTGGCACCAATGGAAAGGCCATTCGCTCAGCTTGGGATATAGCCACCACCCGATTTTTTAAAAAATCGGGGTCTTCACTTTTTTTTGAAATTAGTACAAAACTTTATTCATTTGAGTGTATCTCCCAAACTATAGATCGGACAGAGACGAAAGTGGCACCAATGGAAAGGCCATTCGCTCAGCTTGGGATATAGCCACCACCCGATTTTTTAAAAAATCGGGGTCTTCACTTTTTTTTGAAATTAGTACAAAACTTTATTCATTTGAGTGTATCTCCCAAACTATAGATCGGACAGAGACGAAAGTGGCACCAATGGAAAGGCCATTCGCTCAGCTTGGGATATAGCCACCACCCGATTTTTTAAAAAATCGGGGTCTTCACTTTTTTTGAAATTAGTACAAAACTTTATTCATTTGAGTGTATCTCCCAAACTATAGATCGGACAGAGACGAAAGTGGCACCAATGGAAAGGCCATTCGCTCAGCTTGGGATATAGCCACCACCCGATTTTTTAAAAAATCGGGGTCTTCACTTTTTTTGAAATTAGTACAAAACTTTATTCATTTGAGTGTATCTCCCAAACTATAGATCGGACAGAGACGAAAGTGGCACCAATGGAAAGGCCATTCGCTCAGCTTGGGATATAGCCACCACCCGATTTTTTAAAAAATCGGGGTCTTCACTTTTTTTTGAAATTAGTACAAAACTTTATTCATTTGAGTGTATCTCCCAAACTATAGATCGGACAGAGACGAAAGTGGCACCAATGGAAAGGCCATTCGCTCAGCTTGGGATATAGCCACCACCCGATTTTTTAAAAATCGGGGTCTTCACTTTTTTTTGAAATTAGTACAAAACTTTATTCATTTGAGTGTATCTCCCAAACTATAGATCGGACAGAGACGAAAGTGGCACCAATGGAAAGGCCATTCGCTCAGCTTGGGATATAGCCACCACCCGATTTTTAAAAAATCGGGGTCTTCACTTTTTTTTGAAATTAGTACAAAACTTTATTCATTTGAGTGTATCTCCCAAACTATAGATCGGACAGAGACGAAAGTGGCACCAATGGAAAGGCCATTCGCTCAGCTTGGGATATAGCCACCACCCGATTTTTAAAAAATCGGGGTCTTCACTTTTTTTGAAATTAGTACAAAACTTTATTCATTTGAGTGTATCTCCCAAACTATAGATCGGACAGAGACGAAAGTGGCACCAATGGAAAGGCCATTCGCTCAGCTTGGGATATAGCCACCACCCGATTTTTTAAAAATCGGGGTCTTCACTTTTTTTTGAAATTAGTACAAAACTTTATTCATTTGAGTGTATCTCCCAAACTATAGATCGGACAGAGACGAAAGTGGCACCAATGGAAAGGCCATTCGCTCAGCTTGGGATATAGCCACCACCCGATTTTTAAAAAATCGGGGTCTTCACTTTTTTTTGAAATTAGTACAAAACTTTATTCATTTGAGTGTATCTCCCAAACTATAGATCGGACAGAGACGAAAGTGGCACCAATGGAAAGGCCATTCGCTCAGCTTGGGATATAGCCACCACCCGATTTTTTAAAAAATCGGGGTCTTCACTTTTTTTTGAAATTAGTACAAAACTTTATTCATTTGAGTGTATCTCCCAAACTATAGATCGGACAGAGACGAAAGTGGCACCAATGGAAAGGCCATTCGCTCAGCTTGGGATATAGCCACCACCCGATTTTTTAAAAATCGGGGTCTTCACTTTTTTTTGAAATTAGTACAAAACTTTATTCATTTGAGTGTATCTCCCAAACTATAGATCGGACAGAGACGAAAGTGGCACCAATGGAAAGGCCATTCGCTCAGCTTGGGATATAGCCACCACCCGATTTTTTAAAAAATCGGGGTCTTCACTTTTTTTTGAAATTAGTACAAAACTTTATTCATTTGAGTGTATCTCCCAAACTATAGATCGGACAGAGACGAAAGTGGCACCAATGGAAAGGCCATTCGCTCAGCTTGGATATAGCCACCACCCGATTTTTTAAAAATCGGGGTCTTCACTTTTTTTTGAAATTAGTACAAAACTTTATTCATTTGAGTGTATCTCCCAAACTATAGATCGGACAGAGACGAAAGTGGCACCAATGGAAAGGCCATTCGCTCAGCTTGGGATATAGCCACCACCCGATTTTTTAAAAATCGGGGTCTTCACTTTTTTTTGAAATTAGTACAAAACTTTATTCATTTGAGTGTATCTCCCAAACTATAGATCGGACAGAGACGAAAGTGGCACCAATGGAAAGGCCATTCGCTCAGCTTGGGATATAGCCACCACCCGATTTTTTAAAAAATCGGGGTCTTCACTTTTTTTGAAATTAGTACAAAACTTTATTCATTTGAGTGTATCTCCCAAACTATAGATCGGACAGAGACGAAAGTGGCACCAATGGAAAGGCCATTCGCTCAGCTTGGGATATAGCCACCACCCGATTTTTAAAAAATCGGGGTCTTCACTTTTTTTGAAATTAGTACAAAACTTTATTCATTTGAGTGTATCTCCCAAACTATAGATCGGACAGAGACGAAAGTGGCACCAATGGAAAGGCCATTCGCTCAGCTTGGGATATAGCCACCACCC